>CM050164.1:201050505-201500505 GCA_027410445.1 Discoglossus pictus | reverse complement strand
ATGTAGTCTTGTCACATGAGGGTTTGCAATCTGTAATGTATACCAATGAATTCAACACACTGTTATTTTAAAGTAATTTTGTGACATAATATAAATTAATATACCGTGATCTCTTTCTTCTATTGGTATCAGAAATGAATACTATTGATTCTCTACTTGTGAAGCCTTTCGGCACCCTAACCTATGAGGAGAAGGTGGAAGTAAAACGGTTAGGACCTGACCAAGCAGAGATAAATCTGCAGCAAATCGCAAGAGATAGAGGGAAGCAATATATCCGTACTTTCAATACTGAATGGTACAAGAAGAACAACTGGCTTTGTGGAAGCGTTTCTAGGAAGTCCTTATATTGTTTTCCATGCATCCTATTTGGTGGTGACGCTGCTTGGACCAAAACTGGAGTGACTGACGTCAAACATCTAGCAGATAAATTGGCGAAACACAAAAGTTCTAAAGCTCACTTGGATAACAGAATCAAGTTTGAGATACTTGGACAGGCGAACATTGCAGTTCAACTGGACCAAGGTTACCAAGTCAGTATTCAAAAACACAATGAAGAAGTGGCTAAGAACCGGTAAATCCTTTCGAAGATAATTGATTGTGTTCGCTTTTGTGGCACTTTTGAACTGGCATTAAGAGGACACGACGAAAGTGAAACATCGCTAAATCCAGGAGTGTTTCGAGGCCTGGGGGATTTGGTTGGCAGTATCGATAGTGCAATGGAACAGCATTTGAAGACTGCAACTGTGTTTAAGGGCACGTCCAAAACCGTGCAGAATGAGCTTCTGGACTGCATGCATAAAGTTATTAAGGAAGTGCTTCACCAGCAGCTTAAGGAAGCCCAGTTTGTGGCAATCCAAGCGGATAAAACAACCGATATTTCTGCTAGGACACAGTGCGTTGTAGTCTATCGCTACATTGACAAGAAGCAGTGGAGGAAAGATTTGATGGCTTCACGGAACTGAAAGCAACGGATGCAGACTCGATTGCTGCTGTTGTGCTGGAAAGTCTGAATACTGTTCTCCCAGAGCCAGAAGACAAGATGAAACTCATAGCTCAAAGCTACGATGGTGCCAGTGTGATGCGTGGAGATCAAGGAGGAGTTAAAAAAATAATAAAAGACGTGTACCCGAACGCACACTACGTCCATTGCTATGCTCACCAACTGAACCTAATAATGGAGAAAGCAGTTTCAAGGATTGGAAGAGTTTGAGTTTTTTTTCCCAACATAGGCGGCATACCATCTTTTTTTTCACGCTCTCCAAAAAGGACTGGAGTTCTGGATGAGGTAGTTGGTAGAAGACTTCCAAGAGGTGCACCGACACGATGGACCTTCAAAGTTAGGACCGTGAACGTCATCTACGAGAACAGAGATGCGCTACTTGAGTGTTTCCAGACAATTGAAGCATGTTTAAACTTTGATCAAACATCTATACGTGAAGCAGCAGGTTTCGTTGGATTGCTGGAACACAGGGAGTTCCTTTACTTCCCTAAATTATTTCATTTAATAATGCCACTTGTTGACATCCTCTATAGTCAGATTCAGAAGCGAGACACGGATACTGTTTATATCCACAAAGTCACAGAAGACTTTGTCAGCAGCATCCAGAAAATCCGTAATTCTGTTGAAGAGATAGAAGCAAGTTTGCCTAGCGATGTAACATTCCACAGACGGAGTACAGAGATCTCAACCTTGAGACAACTTTCAAGAGAGGTATGTGACATAGTGGTGGTTCATGCAAAAGAACGTTTTTCATTTTCAAATCACCTAGTCAGTGCCAAACTTGTTCAAAGTGACTTGTATACAACCCATGACACTTGCTTTCCAACCAAAGCTCTGGAAGACACCGTGCAAGCATATCCAATACTGAAGAAGGAACAATTACGCACTGAGCTGTCACTTCTGTATGGGAAGACAGATTTTCATGCTTGTACAAGTGCTGTTGCTCTGCACAAACTTTTACATCAATTGAATCTGCAGAATGATTTCACAGAGACAGTGAAATTATTAAGAATCCTGATTACAACACCGATGACCACTGCAGAATCAGAAAGATGCTTCTAAACATTGAAGACGATAAAGAGGATAAAAACCTTTTTAAGAAGCACCATGTCCCTGAAGCGGTTGAATGCATTGGCGATGCTCTCAATGGAAAAGCAACTGATTTCCGAGATCCCAGACTGAAAAAACCATTGAGAAGTGTTGTTCTTTGAAAGATCGCCGTGCAAAATTTAAATACAAGTGATTGAAGCAAAGAAGAATGCATACCCCCAGGGTGTGCAAAGATAAACTGCGTAAGCAGCACCACTTCACTACCAAACATAACTAGTGGTAAGTAAAGTATGAACGGTGTGTGGGTGTGCATATGGAAGGAGCTATGAAAGGTGTGTGCATGGTCAGTAACAATTGTTGAAGCCTTGGCATGGTTTGAAGGAATTGGAGGCACTTCCAAGGGTAGCTGTCACTTCTGTACGGGAAGCCAGAATTTCATGTCTGTACGAGTGCTGTTGCTCTGCACCAACTTTACCATCAATTTAATCTGCATAATGATTTCACGAAGACAGTGAAGCTATAAGGAATCCTCCTTACAACACCGAAGACTACTGCAGAATCAGAAAGATGCTTCTCCACATTGAAGAGGATAAAAAGGTTTTTAAGAAGCACCATGGCCCTGGAGCGGTTGAATGCATTGGTTTGAAGGAATTGGAGGCACTTCCAAGGGTAGCTGTCACTTCTGTACGGGAAGCCAGAATTTCATGTCTGTACAAGTGCTGTTGCTCTGCACCAACTTTGCCATCAATTTAATCTGCATAATGATTTCACAGAGACAGTGAAGCTATAAGGAATCCTACTTACAACACTGAAGACTACTGCAGAATCAGAAAGATGCTTCTCCACATTGAAGAGGATAAAAAGGTATTTAAGAAGCACCATGGCCCTGGAGCGGTTGAATGCATTGGTTTGAAGGAATTGGAGGCACCTTCAAGGGTAAGTAAAGTTCTCAGAAATGGACCCACCGAACTACCAAAAATAACTAGTGGTAAGTAAAGTATGAAAGGTGTGTGGGTGTGCATATGGAAGGAGCTATGAAAGGTGTGTGAATGGTCAGTAACAATTGTTGAAGCCTTGGCGTGACGTTACTGCTCATATGGTTATCCATATGCTAATTCAACGTGTTTGTTTGACATTGATTATTGTGTTGTCTAAACAGAAGTGAAATGTTGTTGTTTTCTTGAATCCCAAGATCCACTGGTTTGGGCCTATACAGTCCTGGTTGGTCTTTTAAGGTATGTTTGGGGCCTATGGTCACACTTGGTCTTCTAAGGTATGTTTGGGGCCTATATGGTCACACTTGGTCTTCTAAGGTATGTTTGGGGCCTATATGGTCACACTTGGTCTTCTAAGGTATGTTTGGGGCCTATATGGCCACCCTTGGTCTTTTAAGGTATGTTTGGGGCCTATATGGTCACACTTGGTCTTCCAAGGTATGTTTGGGGCCTATATGGTCACACTTGGTCTTCTAAGGTATGTTTGGGGCCTATATGGTCACACTTGGTCTTCTAAGGTATGTTTGGGGCCTATATGGTTCCACTTGGTCTTTTAAGGTTTTTAAGGTATGGTTTTGTTCTTGAATGGTCTGATTGATTTGCTTGTTTTCTTTCAACCCCAGGTGCAAACCCTATGTGGCAGCAGATTTCTTTGTACTCGTTGGTCAACTTACTGAACGTGAATACCCTGAGAAGAAGAGCCGACTAATGGTAAGTGTCACTGCTTTAATTTTTCTTTTAATGCATATAGGTGCAATTATGATATTGCTGTAGTCTTGTCACATGAGTTTTTTCAATCTATATTGTATACCAATGAATTTAACACATTGTTACTTTACTTCTTGACATTGCTGCATTGCTGATCATGTATTTCAATGGGCTTTAAAAGTATAAGGTCATTGGGCGGGGCTTATAAAGGTCATTATGACATCAGGGGGAGGAGTTATAAATATCGGTGTGGTTTGAAAAAAGGGGAAGGGCTATGTTTCGCCCTGGCGCCCCTCCAACTTGAAAGTTCACCAGCTGCAACTGCTCTTTGCCATGTAGAACATTGGTGAACAATACATGTGGCCTCCAACCTGTTCCTCTTCAACATCACATAATTAATTTTCTATTATATCCCTCAATCTCTCTTTGGAAAATGGTTTACCCCATTATAACAGTAAAACAAGTTATGCTCCTATAAAAGTAGAAGTTGAATCCAACCTAGTTCTACAAAGTTATCACTCTTTTTTTTATTTATTTTTGTTGCCATTTTGTCTCTCTCTTGCCATCCTTCAGGGAGTCTCATTGTGCAAGGTAGAAAGACAGCAAACTGTGAATCTCCATATAACGCAAACCATAGGAAGTGGTTTCCTATTGGTCCATATGGTCATGTGGCATTTTCTGATAACTTCATATTTGAGGAACAGAAGCCCAGGTCTTGCTATAGTGTGTGTTCTGGGCAATACTGAATATGGGACCATATGCGACAATAGTATGAAGAAGCAGTTTGAGATTCATCACTGAGAATCTAACTCAATAGTCCTATTCAACAAGTCTAATGAAGTAACAATGGGAAATTGTACTTTTAATCGTTATAATTATAGCACTTTCATATATGAAAATAAATTTACCATTTATTCGCTACCCAACAAAAATGTATGCTATTAAAATGTCATGGCAATATCATAGCTTCACTTAAAAAGAAGGATTTATGTGCTCTTGGAGCTAGATCAGAGGCCTCTAGAACACCTGAGTAAATTAATTTGTTTAGTTCATGCATACATGTTCACACTACTTCATAAAAGAGGTGTAGCTCATGGGTGTGTTTTATGTATATACAGTTCATCTGGTGAAATAAATTATCATTAAAATATCACTGTTTTGCCTGTTATTAATTTCATCTTCTTCCAAGATAACAACATTTGATGAGAGAAAAATAGTTTATAGTTTTTAGAGCACCTACATTCTCAGCTTTATAGGGCAAAGGGCAAAGCTCTTATTAAAAAACTACAAATGTTGAATGGTGGTGGTATTTACAAGGTATATCACTTTCAATAAATATGGTCACCAGTTTCTTCCCAGATTCCCAAACTGCTCACTATAATTTCCTTTTTGGGGGACAGATCCACTACATTGCATAAAATGTATGCTCTAGATCCTCCTCCTCTCCGAGCATCTGAGGCAGGATGATAAAAGCTTTACCAAGCAGGATGTCATACAACTAACAAGGAAAATGGATCTAGCTACTCATCTTGACAACAGCACATCTGCTTCTGGTTCTTCTGATTTATCTATTGTCAAGCGTAATTCTTCAAAACAGAATTGTAACTATTGACTAAAATGGTTCTTTAATGAACACTTTTGAAAAAACACAGCTACTAATACAAATGTATAAATACAATGAAAGACAAATACATTAGAAAAAAAATATATAACACTGTATTCATAGTTTGGAAGTAAGAATATGTGGCACAAAAGGACAGATATTTTACATTTCTTATTAAAAGTTTGGGGATTTCAAATATTTTTATCTTTGAAAAAGAGACATATTAGAAGTTGGGATATAAAACAAATCTCAGGATTAATATGGAAAACTACTGCTTTGTTTGCTTATATTGTTGTTTATTTATCCAGGATAAAAAATGTACATCATTTTTATTTTGCTTAAAATTTTCTAATTTGTTACTTATTTAAATAATAGTCAATTATTTATGTTCTTACAGTCTATACATTTATTAAATACAGGTATACCCCACTTAAAGCTACTCCTTTTAGGGCTGATTCGCTATAGAGCTGTTTTTTCTGCCAGACCCCTTTTAATGCTAAACCCTGCTATAATGCTGTTTTTTTATCTCCAAAGAAAACAGAAGCCAGGATGACATAGAAGCTTCAACATCAATAATTTAAAGTTTATATTTCTGCTAATGTTCAGTTTGTGATACTGTTATGTTCGCTGTTTCTTTGAAGTTCATAAAAACCAAAACAGTTTTAATTTCAATTGAAATTGTGTTTTTTTCATGAGTTCCCCTATCCCTATCTTCCCCAAACTGCCCCGTTTAGAGCTGTTTCACTTAGCACTCCTATTGCCTGGAACCTATCTACAGCGTTAAATTAGGTAATCCTGTAGATCCATTTTGAGTTTAATTAACTTAAATAATAACCTATTTTATTATGTAAACAATATAACATTAACCACTGTTCCTAAACAGTAGGCATCACTGAGTCATGCCATGCATATGTAGGGTCTCTAATAGCGCAAAGTGTCTTTACAGCCGTTCCTTGGGACTGTTTCTGCAAGTCTTCAGAGAAAAAAATGAGGGGTCAATTGAAGGACAGGTATAAATGGGGTGGGAAAGACTGATAATTAGAAATTTTGTTTCATTGACAGCCAGTCCCTCACTCCATAAAGTTTGACAGCCACTAGTACCAATTATTATATTCTCAAAACATACTTTGACATCCAATTGAAGCCTGAGTAGTGTGAAGATATTTTTTATATTTATTGTTACTGCTTTTTTTAATAAAAACATATACATTAAGAAATCTGTTCTGCTACTATAATTGTGTCTAATCTATCTGCTAAAATAAATTATTTTAATTTAATCTTTAGCATCGCCATTTCCTGCACTACAATTTTGTATAATATATATCATGTTTGATGGGTTAGTGCCCACTGCACAGGAAAGTGACTTAATGATATCTACGTGTTTATTGGGAGAGAATGGCTTCTTCAAACAGATTTCACATTCCTTTCTCTGTGATATTTATAACCACTATATAATTGTTCAGCACGTGATATATAACCTTTCTGTTCTGGATTTTTCAATTGATACGCATAACCCTGGCATACAAAAGACCTGAAAGCCCCAAATCTCAAAACAAACAGAACCTCAAAAGGTCTCATTCCTGGCAGCTCCACCTACACTGCCTGAAACACGTCGGCCTTGTCATGTTGCCATGTCCTTAGCATATCAGTGTGATGTGATCCCGATGAGGTTACCCTCTTTGGCCAGCTTGGTTGTGTCTTTGTTTATCAATGATATCACTTGGATGTCCATAACATTCCTTGTCAGTGAAATCATATCATGTTTTTGTGAACAGAAGCCAAACCTACGGCTGTGGTGAAAACATTGTACACTATGAGAGTTCCTGCTTTAGACCAACAGATGGTTAAAAGAAGATAGCACATGCTGTACAATGTACACGTTGTGCAATGAATTCCAGATGGAGAGGTTTGGTGTTCCACAATTGTGGTAGGAATCGTCACCTTGTTGTTCACAATAAATATAGGATTTGTTACAATACCCTTCTTTACATTAGAAGACAAATATTACCACACAAAGCACAGTCTCTGTTATATGGAAATATAGGAAGAGTTATAAGAGCATTTATATGAACATGTTTAAGGAGTTATAGGGAAAGGTTTTTCCAGTGTAATAAAAAACACAGAGAGCTGTTTTATGGAGTATGTGAGGATTCATATGGAGGAATTATATATATATATATATATATATATATATATATATATATATATATATAATGTAGGATATGAATATGTACAAAGCGTTGCAGAAGCATGGATTTATATTGCAGACTTTCTTTAGGTTTAATTGTTATGTTATATGTGTGTTGTAATAAGACGTATTATAGGGTATCTATTGTGGTGTAATCAGTAGTGTTGAGTTTGATATAATTCATGATTTGATCTGATGTTATTAGTTATGTCATTAGTCAAGTCAAACGAGATGTCATGAAAGAAGACATCTTTCAATCTGTAGAGGTGACAGCTCTTACTCAAAGAGCTGGGGGAAATAAAGAGGGGGAAATGCTTTAGGCCTGATGCAGAAACACAACTGCTTCTGTTTTTATATAGTTAAGACCCCTCAAATTCAAATCTGCTGATAAACATTACCTTTTAAAGCACGGCAGACGTGGTATAAATGCATGAGTAACTATTTTGATATTAGACGGGTACAACACTGTAGTTATACTTCTATACACATTTTATTGTTAATTGCCATATAGTTGTGCATAGTGATGATCTGACATTAAAATTACTGCAAAAGAGCATGTCACTCGTAGCTACAAAATTTAAAAATACAAGTGTCATGGTCCACTTGTCTTCATCTGATCATGATGTACAATTGTGCAACATCTGTAATCAATTATAATTTTTGGAATTATTGTATGTATTTTTTTAGGTAAAGTTAGTGAGAATCGCGTGAAGCTAATGATTGCTATTGAGGTATTTAACTAACAACTACTATTTGTTGGTAAAAGAAGTGATCTGGTGTAATGTGTAGCTAGATTAGTGGAAAATGTTCTTTGCTTTAATGATTTAGCCCAAAGTTTAAGGGGGGAAAGTTTAAAGCCCATCCTAGTCCGAACAGCAATAAAATTGTAAGGCAGGTAATGCTGTTTGACACACAATGTAAGGCTTTTAGTCCTCTGAGTACCTTTGGCGCTCATTGCGAGCCTCTCCCCTCATGTACTTTTGGTCGTTTAAGCACCTTCGGTGCTCATTGCAAGCCCCTCGCCGAGCGCCTCGGGGCTCATTGCGAGCCTCTCCCCTTGTGTACTTTTGAGCACTCTGGGCATTTATTGTGAGCTCTGCGCTGAGCACCTTTGGCAAAGCAAGTCTCTCCTCTGCACTGTTTTTAAAAAAATATATATTTTTGTATAATAATTAATTAATTAATTAAATAATTAAATAATAAATTAATATACTTTACCTATTTGTAATGAATATATCCAGGAATCAATATGCTGAAGAGCTAACAATCGCTGTTGTTTTTCCTGCATACAATGTACATTTGGACTGTTGGGGATTTGAGGAAAAAGTGTCAGCAGTGTGGCAAGTGTGCAGTGTAAATAGGCTGCGTGTGCAAGGCTAAACTGTTTCTTTAGTTGTGTAGTGCGTTATTCTAGATTGGTAATGTTATTAGTTTCAAGTTAGTGTTGTAAAATGGCGGCATTTTCCGTCCTTCCTAATAGTGTATTTTGTACCTCGTACGTTCCTGGCTAAAAGTCGTAGGTGCCCTGCAGTGTTTTGCGTGTTTAGGGTTCGTGCAGCCTCGTTTTTTTCCGTACCCATTTTTTCTCTCGCTTAGGGGATTTACTAGTGGCGAAACGCTGCAAATTCGACTTTAATTTGCGTGCAACCTCATTCCTAGATGTCCTGGCTGTCCCCCCGTACTGTGTGTCATGTTTTTGGTATGTATTTTTTGTATTTGTTATGTTTTTATTGTTTTTGGATGTGCGCGGTTCGGCCGTTAAATTCGTATTTTTGCTGGTCGTATTTTATTTTTATGAATATGCTCTTATTTTGGTGAACACAGAACCCATTAGTTTGGGAATAAACAGGGATGATTGTAACTGTGATTTTAAACAGCTCCACAACCTCCAGATACTGGGTAGAGTAATTCACCTCTTAGCATAGGGTGCAAGGGTACCCTACTGGTCCGGCCACTTGTCGACACTCTGACACGTAACACACGTGTTACAATAGTGGGTAACATCTCTGGATACTCCTGGACAGTATAAAGCTTATCAAGCACTGTCAAGCACTGCTAAAGGCAGGTTACTGGATCCTTAAAAGTTCCTTTACTCAGGGGCCTACTATAGCAACCCAATGCATAATAAAATTATTTCTTTGACATGATCCCTGACAGCCTTCTTCAGTCCATTATGAATCCCACTACCAGACTCATCAAACTTAATTAGTGCTCCTCTGTAAAGGGCACCTGTGAAGTCACCTCAAAGCCTTTGGGAAAAAAAATATATTTTCCTTAGCATAAAAATACTTTAATAACAGCACTCCCCTGATAAATCTGATAAATAGTACTAAAGAGGACTCGCAAGGGGGTTAAACACTTGTTCGTAACACAATAAAAGCAAATAAAAACTCAATACTGCACTTTAAAATACGGGGAAAGCATTGTATGACATTATAATTAATTACTCAATCTGCAATCAAAAATTATATTTTTTACTAGCCACATGCCCGTCAAAAATGATGGCATAATATTTGCAAGCCTAGCAATGCTGTTTGCCACACAATGCAAAGCTTGCAATGTGCTGCTATGCAGCAAATTACGAGCCTCACCATGCGCGGCAAAGCCTGGCAATGTGAGCCTCGATTTGCACAGCTTCTCTCTCGCCTTCCCTCCTTCTGTGTCCTCTTCCTTTGGCGCTCATTGTGGCCCTCACAATGAGTGCCTTTGCCACTCATTCCGGGCCTCTCCCTCCCTCTAGCTTGTGGCCCTATTGCGGGCCCCACAAGGAGCACCTTTGGTGTTAGTCACGGGCGTTGCAATGAGCACCTTTGGCACTTGTCATGGGCCTAGCAATGAGCTGTGAAGGGCCGCAATGGACGCAGCGGGGAGAGGGGGAAGGAGAATGAAGAGTCCCGCAAAGTTGGGGGTTAGCACAGGTGCATAGCGCATGCCGAGTCCTACAATGAGCGACAAAGCTGCTAATTGCAAGGCCCGAGATGAACGCCAAAGGCGCTCATTGCGAAGCCGTTTATTGCACTCCCTCCCTCTCCTTCTCACTCTCTCGGACCCTCTTTCCTTCTCTCTCCTTCCCTCCTTTCTCACTCTCTCCCTTCTTCTGCTTCTCACTCTCTCTCTCCCCCCTCACTCCTTCTCTCTTCCCCTCCTTCCTTCTCTCTCCTTCCCTCCTCTCTATCCCTCTATCTCCTCACATGTCTGGTTTGGCTCTGTCTAAGCAGTACGTTGCGGGTCCTGCTTACTTAATCATGATCAGGCCCTGAAATGCTACATATAGAAACATGTACTTCTGAGTTTGATACAATTTAATCTTTCTGTAACTGTTGCAATTTTGAAACCTGCAGATTTACAGCCTCTGGCATTGTAACTAAGCATGATTAATAATTTTGGCTTTCTGCCACTTACGTGCTTTTAATCACTCTGCAACTGTTGCAATTTTCTAGGCTGCAATTAAGCGAACTTTACACAAAAACTCACAGTACCACAACGATATATTTGATGTGCAATTTCTGTGTAATATCGATCCCAGCAATCAATGGGTTAATACATATAATTGAACTCGCATGGACTAGCATAGTAGATTTATTGATTTTTTTTATATATATTGCAACATTTCTAGATTGCGAGTCCGATCGCAAATCGAACTTCTAAACACTAATTGACGTTTACACTCCATGTTTTACTGACGTCATGATGACGGTCTCATTTACTATTGACTGTTTCTAAATCCGTAGTTACTGCCTTGCTTAATTGATCATGCCCTGAAATGCTACTTACTCGTACATGGTTTACGGTTTTGGCTTTGGGCCATGTAGTTGCGGGCTTCTTCCATTTAATCTCTCTGTAACTGCTGCAAATGTCAAGCTCGCAGACTTACGGGCTGTATGAAGGCAACTGTGGGCTTTTAATGAGGGCCTTGGTATCTTGAACTGTAGAGTATTTTATTTACATGTTTTGATAATTGAAATATCTTCTTAAAATGCATCTTTTCATAGAGGACTGTTACCTTCACGAATACTATATACAACCTACATACCTCACTGAGACCAACTGGCTCAAACCCCATAACACACAGCCACCTCCAGTGCATACAAATTTCTGACTGAACTGCTGTAAGTCATGCAACTCTCTTATCTTCTTGCACCTTACTCTCATAGTCATGTCCTCTAGATTGTGCATTTATCCTTGTATATAACTCTAGCAAAAGTGCTGGCATATAAAGCTAACATGACGTGGCCAGCCAGTCAAGTATTCATGTGAGCGAAGTACCTCCAGTGCGGTCCCTAGTTTGTTTATTATTATTATTATTATTATTATTATTATTATTAACCTTTATTTGTAACATGCCAACATATTCCATAGCACTGTACAGGGGATACGCACAAGGAAGAATACAATGTTAACAAACTGCAGAGGGTCCTGTTTTGAGCTTAGAATCTTTGTAGAAAGTGCTTTTTTCCAAAGCACCTTACAGGATTGGAAACTCACTACTTACAGTCTAAAGGGGAAAGGAGGCAGAAACCTTGGGGAAGAACAGATATGCAATAGCAAGATTGAGGAGGAAAGTGAAAGTTTACTTTAAACCAAGTGACAATATTGCAGTTGGTTTATCATTGTAATTGGCTCTGGATCAGTCTAGAAACAAAGAAACATAGATATGACAGCAGGATGGTCTTATGCATATCCCAGACATGCTTGATTTTCTATATTTGTCTATACCACATCACTGATCTACTACTATTTCTGTAAAGTAGTACGTTCACATATTACCCCTAATGTTTTCACATTGCTTTGATATATTTGAAGGTTTCAATTATATCACCCCTCTTTCTCTTCTTTCCACTAAGCTGTGCATATTCTGTTTTTTCCTTATAAATTTTACCTTTCTGACGATGCACCATTTTAGTTGTTTCCAATTTAATAACCTATTGAGATGTGCTCTCCAGAAATGGACACAATATTCTAAATTAACTAAGAATGACTTGTGTGAGACAATAAAGTAATCATGACTAAGGGCAAGGCCACATTTCAATGTCCTGTTGTATGTCACAGTCAGATATTACAGATGGCGACAGTGCCCTTCGTCAAACTAACTACAAGTATAAAACTATAAACATGCATATGCATTTGTGGAATATAAACAAATATAATAGTGCAGTATAAAGCATTCCTACGAGTTATAACTTAATTGTCAGTTCCTCTAATTATAGTATCAACATACTAAAACTTTCATATTTTATATGTTTTTTTTCACTGTGCTTCTCTTGGCACTATTCATTGAAGCCACGTATAATATTGCAGATGGCAGGTAGATTCTTTTAAAATGACATAAGATGCCTGGTTACTGTGATAAAGAAGTGAAGACATACACAATAAGAACATAGAAGACCATAGTATCCCTATAAAATCAACTATATTTCTGCAGGTTGTCTGAAGCAATACAAGCACATGGCAAAATACCTGACACTCAAGCATTCTCACAGTCTCTCCTCAGAGTTCTTTCCAGGAAGGTGAGTCTTGAAGGTGAATAGTAGGGTTCTTCTCTCTTACTGTGTGACCACTCCCCCCCCCCCCCTTTGGATGCACCAAGGACAACTATAAATTGAAAAAACTTGTAGAAAACTTGTAGAGATTCTACTCTTTTTGTCCTTCAGTTGTGTCTGACTCATGGTGAACATATGCACACAGCATGTTGGCACATCTGTCTATATTTCTGGTTGTGCTTATCCATATGGTTTTCTTGGCAAAGATACTGGAGTGGGTTTACCTGTTCCTTCTCCAGTGGACCACAATTTGTCTGACCTCTCTGCTATAACCTACCCATCTTGGGTGACCCTACATGATATAGCTCACAGCTTCATTAAGGTACACAAGTCCCTTCACCACAACAAGGTAGTGATCCAGAAGGGGAGTAGTAAATTAGAAAGCACCAAAACATATGTTTTGTGATTTATGTGCAGCAAACTTGTTAACATTAAAGAAGTAATATTAGGATCTGCCCACCTATGCATGTTAACCCTGGATGCTGTACATCCTTGTTGGGTTGTATCATTGCTAGTTGTCCTTTTCATATTATGCATCATTCCAGAGCAATGCATCTCATTAGTGATGCAGTATATGCCATCCAAGTATGTCAAAAGAGCAAACACCTATGGTTAACAACCAGTGTAAATTTGAATGCATTCATCTAGTACCTGAGCAACAATCTTGCACTTTGATTTCTGATATGCTAGTACTGAATTTGGCTCATCGCCCATTGTCTTATCTTTTTTGTCTGTCACTTGTGACTACAACTATTATATAAACTTCCACCTGGTTCAAACATTTGTCTATTATCCAGACTACTAATTGCTGCCAGTTTAGAACTTCAGCCCAAAATACCAACCAATGTTGGCACCTGCCTACCAATGACTTGAAGACTTCCAAACTGCCTATACCACCTAGTCTATACTGCCTATCCCAATCCCATGGGCCAATAAAGATCAGTATTTGTCTTTTGCCAGATTCCTTTATAAATGTTGAAACCCATTCTCTGATTTCGGTAACACATTAGATATCGAAAGCATTACTTTAATTTTTATTATTACTTTTCTTATTAGGAGGCAAGATAATTAATAGAGAAATTGGTAGATAATGCTTTTGTTTCAGGAATAACATATTTGCATTGCCTTACCTTAGTCAGACCATGACTTTTGCTCTAGTTTCTCTACTTTCATTTGGTAGTAATTATTAATGACATATTGTTGATTTACTCAGGAACCTTGATTTATAGATATATTATACAGTTGTTGGCATCCCTTTCACAATTAAACTGGCAGGACTGGTTATTTAGTTCTGTTTTATTTTTGTTGCTACAAACAAATTATTCTGAGCCATCAGCCGTAGAATGTCTAGGCTATAGATGATGTGCTAATTCCTGGTAAAATGTGTTTGACTAGTATGGGGAATAGCAACTAACTGCATGGACTCAATAATAACAGCAACATATTAGAGCACTGTTACACCATTCAGTATTCTGTATCACAAATTGAATATGGAACCACTATTCTTCAGTGTTTAGAAAAAAAAAAAAAGAAACAGTAAAATGAATAACCAGTTTTCAAAGCTCTGGTTTTATATATATATATATATATATATATATATATATATATATATATATATACTGTACATACTGTATATACTCGAGTATAAGCCGACCCGAGTATAAGCCGAGGAACCCATTTTACCACAAAATACTGGGTAAAATGAGTGACTAAGCCGAGGGTGGGAAATGTGCTGCCCCCTGTGTCCCTCTTGGGCCCTCTGTGTCCCCCTCTCTCTCTGTGTCTCTTCTCCCCTCTCCCTTCCCTGTGTCTCTTCTCCCCTCTCCCTTCCCTGTGTCTCTTCCAACCTCTCCCTTCCCTGTGTCTCTTCCCCCCTCCCTTATCACCCTCCTCAACCCCACTCCTCAACCTCCCTCCTCATCCTCAACCTCCCTCCTCATCCTCAACCTCCCTCCTTAACCTCCCTCCTCATCCAACCTCCTCATCCTCAACCTCCCTTCTCATCCTCCCTCCTCATCCTCAACCCCCTCCTCAACCTCCCCATCCTCATCCTCTTTCCTCAACCCCCCATCCTCAACCCCCCATCCTCAATCCCCCTCCTCAACCCCCCATCCTCATCCTCTCTCCTCAACCCCCATCCTCAACCCCCCATCCTCAACCTCAACCCCCCTCCTCAACCCCTCCTCCTCATCCTCCCTCCTCATCCTCAACCTCCTCCTCAACCCCTTCCTCAACCTCCCTCCTCAACCCCCCCCTCCTCAACCCCTCCTCCTCATCCTCCCTCCTCATCCTCAACCTCCTCCTCAACCCCTTCCTCAACCTCCCTCCTCAACCCCCCCATCCTCAACCCCCTCTTCAACCCCACATCCTTATTCTCAACCCCCTCCTCAACCCCCTCCTCAGCCTCAACTCTCCTCAACCTCAACCCCAACCCCTCCTCAACCCCAACCACCCTCCTCAACCTCCCTCCTCAACCCCCCCATCCTCAACCCCCCCATCCTCAACCCTCCCATCCTCTCTGCTCAACCCCCCTCCTAAACCCCTCCTCCTCATCCTCAACCTCTCTCCTCATCCTCAACCCCCTCCTCAACATCCCTCCTCATCCTCAACCCCCTCCTCAAACCCCCCATCCTCAACCCCCTCCTCAACCCCCCCATCCTCATCCTCAACCCCCCATCCTCAACCTTCCTCCTCAACCCCCCTCAACCCAACCCACCTCCTCAACCTCAACCCCCCTCAACCTCCCTCAACCCCAACCCCCCTCCTCAACCTAAACCCCCTCAACCCCCCTCCTCCACCTAAACCCCCCTAAATATCTCCCCCTTTTCCCTCACTTACCTGCTTGTGCTCCGGCCTCCACTCCTTGACCCGGCACCCGGTATATGCTAATGACGCGGTGCGCATGTGACATCACATGCGCGCCGGCGCCGGGTCAAGGAGCAGAGGCCGGAGCACAAGCAGGTAAGTGAGGGGAGAGGGGGGAGGTATTTAGGGGGGTTTAGGTGGAGGAAGGGGGTTGAGGGGGGTTTATGCTGAGGAGGGGGGTTTAGGTTGAGGAGGGGGGAGGGAAAGAGACATGGGGGGATAGAGAGACACACGGGGGGGTTAGAGACACACGGGGGGGTTAGAGACACACGGGGGGGGGGTTAGAGACACGCGGGGGGGTTAGAGACACACAGGGGGTTAGAGAGACACGGGGGGGGGGGGGGCGAGAGTGACTCGAGTATAAGCCGAGGGGGCCCATTTTTGCCTTAAAAAAAGAGCTGAAAAACCCGGCTTATACTCGAGTATATACGGTATACAGTCAGGTCCATAAATATTGGGACATCGACATAATTCTAAACATTTTGGCTCTATACACCACCACAATGGATTTGAAATGAAACTAACAAGATGTGCTTTAACTGCAGACTTTCAGCTTTAATTTGAGGGTCTTTACATCCAAATCAGGTGAACGGTGTAGGAATTACAACAGTTTGTATATGTGACTCCCACTTTTTAAGGGACCAAAAGTAATGGGACAATTGGCTGCTCAGCTGTTGCATGGCCAGGTGTGTGTTATTCCCTCATTATCCCATTTACAAAGAGCAGATAAAAGCTCCAGTGTTCATTTCAAGTGTGCTATTTGCATTTGTTGCTGTTAACTCTCAATATGAGATCCAAAGAGCTGTCACTATCAGTGAAGCAAGCCATCATTAGGCTGAAAAAACAAAACAAACCCATCAGAGAGATAGCAAAAACATTAGGTGTGGCCAAATCAACTGTTTGGAACATACTTAAAAAGAAAGAACGCACCGGTGAGCTCAGCAACACCAAAAGACCCGGAAGACCACGGAAAACAACTGTGATGGATGACCGAAGAATTATTTCCCTGGTGAAGAAAACACCCTTCACAACAGTTGGCCAGATCAAGAACCCTCTCCAGGAGGTAGATGTATGTGTGTCAAAGTCAACAATCAAGAGAAGACTTCACCAGAGTAAATACAGAGGGTTTACCACAAGATGTAAACCATTGGTGAGCCTCAAAAACAGGAAGGCCAGATTAGAGTTTTCCAAACAACACCTAAAAAAGCCTTCACAGTTCTGGAACAACATCCTATGGACAGATGAGACTAAGATCAACTTGTACCAGAGTGATGGGAAGAGAAGTGTATGGAGACGGAAAGGAACTGCTCATGATCCAAAGCATACCACCTCATCAGTGAAGCATGGTGGTGGTAGTGTCATGGCGTGGGCATGTATGGCTGCCAATGGAACTGGTTCTCTTGTATTTATTGATGATGTGACTGCTGACAAAAGCAGCAGGATGAATTCTGAAGTGTTTCGGGCAATATTATCTGCTCATATTCAGCCAAATGCTTCAGAACTCATTGGACGGCGCTTCACAGTGCAGATGGATGATGACCTGAAGCTTACTGCAAAAGCAACCAAAGAGTTTTTTAAGGAAAAGAAGTGGAATGTTATGCAATGGCCAAGTCAATCACCTGATCTGAATCCGATTGAGCATGCGTTTCACTTGCTGAAGACAAAACTGAAGGGAAAATGCCCCAAGAACAAGCAGGAACTGAAGACAGTTGCAATAGAGGTCTGGCAGAGCATCACCAGGGATGAAACCCAGCGTCTGGTGATGTCTATGCATTCCAGACTTCAGGCTGTAATTGACTGCAAAGGATTTGCAACCAAGTATTAAAAAGTGAAAGTTTATTTTATGACTGTTAATCTGTCCCATTACTTTTGGTCCCTTAAAAAGTGGGAGGCACATATACAAACTATTGTAATTCCTACACCGTTCACCTGATTTGGATGTAAATACCCTCAAATTAAAGCTGAAAGTCCGCAGTTAAAGCACATCTTGTTCGTTTCATTTCAAATCCATTGTGGTGGTGTATAGAGCCAAAAAGATTAGAATTATGTCGATGTCCCAATATTTATGGACCTGACTGTATATATATATATATATATATATATATATATATATATATATATATATATAAAATCAGAGTAATGCTGTATATGATGATACCTTTTTTATTGAACAAACATATTCAGAGTTTTGATGACAAGCTTTCGAGAGTACACCACTCTTTTTCAAGGTCAAAGCATCTGATATATTACTATTGAAACACAAATAACAGTTTACATTTTTTTTTCTGTTCAGTGGGCTGTGCACAGGCCTCTATCAGTATAGGTCAAATTAAATAGACAGGGTCGTAAATGTATGTACATCTTGAGAGTTTGACGAACCATAAAACTGTAAGGAGACACAGGGATAGCTCAGAAAAAAACAGAGAAAACAAAAAAAAAACTAAAGAACACCACCAAACATATCTGTGAGGTAAAATTAAAAGAATTCTAGATAATGCGACAGAAATTCCATGTTAACATTAAGACTTGTGTTTTTCGTATTAAAGTGTGTTATCATTTTCAAAGGCCTTTCTATCTTGTGTGTTTTTAAAATTACATCTGCATATTTTTATTTTCAGGTTTTGTATGCAGTGGTTATTTTGTGAAAAGTGGTGTCCAACTGGAGTACAGTAACTGTCCTCATTGTGCTTTTTGATGGAGCTTCTGTGTAGATTCATCCATAGCTTCTGGCTGGTTTCTCCAATGCAACATCCCCTCTCACAAACAGTACATTGTATCATGTAGACTACATTGGGTGATGTGCATAATTATATGCCTGTGATGTTATAGCTCTTGTTGTTATGCATAGCTGTGTCCTCTTTGCAGATGTGCTGACATAATTTGCAGCAATTTTTATTGCAGGGTTTGGTGCAATTTTCTCTGTGGTGCTGTTCTCATTGGTCAATCTTCTGTTCACCAATGTTTGTCTCAGATTTGGTGGTTGTCTGAATGCAAGAATGGGAGATTTGGGGAACATATGTATATCAACTATAATAGTTGTCCAATATGCAAATGTGTCCGTCACACCAATGTTAAATTACACTGCGATGAGCAGGCAAACTCACAATTCCGACTACTCGTGATGAGCACCACAGAGAGCCTGCAATGAGCGCCAAAGGTGCTCATTGCAGGCCTCTGCGATGACTCTCCCTAATGTTAATAAGGTGATGGGAAAAGATCCCCGGCTGCATTAGATACATTGGATTTAATAATAAATAAAATAATAAATATTAAGAAAATAACAACAAAATAATAATACATTACTGAATCGTTACACCGCCATCTATTGGCGCCAAGGAGTCATAACAATACCTTATTAGAGCGCCAACATTTGGATGTGGAAATATATGTGTATACATGTTTGGTCTGGGCCCGCATGAGTGCTACCATCACTGGAGAGCTACAGGGAATATAGCGAACCATGAATGCCAACATGTACTGTGACATACTGAAGCAGAGCATGATCCCCTCCCTTTGGAGACTGGGCCGCAGGGCAGAATTGCAACATGATAACGACCCCACACCTCCAAGACAAGCACTACCTTGCTAAAGAAGCTGAAGGTAAAGGTGATGGACTGGCCAGGCATGTCACCAGATCTAACCCCTACTGAGCATCTTTGGGGCATCCTCAAATGGAAGGTGGGGGAGTGCAAGGTCTCTAACATCCACCAGCTCCGTGATGTCATCATGGAGGAGTGGAAGAGGACTCCAGTGGCAACCTGTGAAGATGTGGTGAACTCCATGTCCATGAGAGTTAAGACTGGAAAATAATGGTGGCCACACAAAATACCACTTAGGGGGGTAGTACTCACTTTTGTTGCCAACGCTTTAGACATTAATGGCTGTGTGTTGAGTTATTTTGAGGGGACAGCAAATTTACACTGTTATATAGGCTGTACACTTACTACTTTACATTGTAGCAGAGTGTCATTTCTTCAGTGTTGTCACATGAAAAGATATAATAAAATATTTACAAGAATGTGAGGGGTGTACTCACTTTTGTGAGATACTGTAATATATATATATATATATATATATATATATATACAGTATATATATATATATATAAACACCAGCAAAGTTAAATACTTATTAATACTTAAATACTTATTAATCTGAGTTGTTTACAGAGCGTTGTTTTAATAAAATAAAACTGTTTGACCCAGAAGAGAAAATTGCCAGTTAAGCCAATACAAGTCTTATCTGTCTGCACAGACAGAGTTTTTATAATTGAATGAATGAAAGAAACAGAAAGAGATGATATAGTGTATATGCAGCTACCTTTCTATGCTATTTTCCCACTATTCAACATCTCATTGTTCAGTCACTGTAACCATTGTAAGCATTGATAGAAAACTACCGTATATACTCGAGTATAAGCCGACCCGAATATAAGCCAAGGCACCTATTTTACCACAAAATACTGGGAAAAATGAGTGACTCGAGTATAAGCCGAGGGTGGGAAATGTGCTGCCCCCTGTGTCCCTCTTGTGCCTTCTGTGTCCTCCCTCTCTCTCCCGTGTCTCTTCTCCCCTCTCCCTTTCATGTGTCTCTTCTCCCCTCCCTTATCACCCTCCTCAACCCCCCTCCTCATTCTCAACCTCCCTCCTCAACCCCACTCCTCATCCTCAACCTCCCGCCTCATCCTCCCTCCTCATCCTCAACCTCCCTCCTCAACCCCCTAATCCTCAAGCCCCCTCCTCAACCCTCTCCTTAACCTCAACCCCCCTCCTCATCCTCAACCCCCTCCTCAACCCTCCTCCTCATCCTCAACCTCCCTCCTCATCCTCCCTCCTCATCCTCAACCTCCCTCCTCAACCCCCTCATCCTCAACTCCCTCCTCAACCCCCCATGCTCAACTCCCTCCTCAACCTCAACCCCCCTCCTTATCCTCAACCCCCCTCCTCATCCTCAACCTCCCTCCTCATCCTCCCCCCTCATCCTCAACCTCCCTCCTCAACCGCCTCATCCTCAACCCCCTCCTCAACCCCCCCTCCTCAACCCCCTCCTCATCCTCAACCCCCTCCTCAACCCCCCTCCTCATTCTCAACTTACCTTCTCATCCTCAACTACCTCCTCAACCTCCCTCCTCATCCTCAATCTCCCTCCTCATCCTCCCTCCTTAACCCCCCATCCTCAACCCCCTCCTCAACCCCCCCATCCTCAACCCGCTCCTCAACCCCCCTCCTCAACCTCAACCCCCCTCCTCATCCTCCCTCCTCATCCTCAACCTCCCTCCTCATCCTCAACCCCCTCCTCAACCTCCCTCCTCATCCTCAACCTCCCTCCTCATCCTCCCTCCTCAACCCCCCCATTCTCAACCCCCTCCTCAACCCCCCCATCCTCAACCCCCTCCTCAACCTCCCTCCTCAGCCCCCCTCAACCTCCCTCCTCAACCCCCCCATCCTCATCCTCCCTCCTCAACACCCCCATCCTCATCCTCTACCACCCCATCCTCAACCCCCTCCTCAACCTCCCTCCTCAACCTCAACCACCCCCTCCTCAACCCCCTACTCAACCTCCCTCCTCAACCTCAACCCCCCTCCTCATCCTCCCTCCTCAACCCCCCTCCTCAACCCCCCTCCTCATTCTAAACCCCCCTAAATATCTCACCCTCTCCCCTCACTTACCTGCTTCTGCTCCTGCCTCCGCTCCTTCACATGCGCGCCGGGTCAAGAAGGAGCGGAGGCCGGAGCAGAAGCAGGTAAGTGAGGGTAAAAAGAGAGGGGGAGGTATTTAGGGGGGTTTAGAATGAGGAGGGGGTTTTAGAATGAGGAGGGGGGTTTAGAATGAGGAGGGGGGTTTAGGATGAGGAGAGGGAGGGAAAGAGACACGGGGGGGTTAGAGAGACACAGGGTATAACTGACTTGAGTATAAGCAGAGGGGGGCGCTTTTTAGCCTTAAAAAAAGGGCTGAAAAACTCGGCTTATACTCGAGTATATACAGTAATTCGAAAAAATATAAACAATGTGTATGGTATTTCTTTGTGTATTTTGAAATAGAAATTACATTAACTGTTCAAAGGGTTTTAATCAAATCATTCAGAAATAAATGTATCTATGCTGGCTGATTTTACATCACTCAGGGGCAGTGCAGAGGTGTCTTGGAACCCAAATGCATGTGTGTACTGTTTTGTACACCTTTGTGTGGGTTGCAACATCTTTGGGCAGGATGGACGTCCTCTGATTCATCCCAGAAAGGGACATGTGAAAGCTCAGATTCATTCAGTGGGATTCTGGCACAAACCTCAGCTACCTATAAATATGCAGTTAAGGCAGATTTTAATCCAATGTTGTTGTTTTTTTGTTCATCTGCTTTTGACTTATGTACATATCTTTCCTGAGTTGCCCTTTTGCTTTGCTTGCCCATCCTATGATTTTTGCTGCTATATCCAATTGTCCTCCTGTGCTGACCAGATATATGGAATCTGTTCAGCACCCATTATTTTTGTGAACTATGTCAGTTCAGTAGCATTATTGAAGGGCTGTAATCAGAGATGTATTTTGGTTATAAGCCCCCCCAGTGCCACTATGATATGCTTCTACCCTGCCCATTCGCTGTTTTCTTTTCATGGTACTCTGTTTCTCTCTCGTCACTTAACTGTTATTGTCTCCATCTTCCCTGCTCTATTTTATTTACTCTCTTGATTCTCAGCCCCCTCTTTCTAATATTTACATCCCTAGGCCAAAGTCTAGTTAACTAAATGATAAATATGTTACTAGCTTTTATAGTGCAATATGTTTATGTTGTATCTGTCCTCCTACAAATAATGAATATCTGGCTTCCATATTATTGCCATGGAAACTGCTATCACACCATAGCATTACTAAACCCAAAACCTATTAATGTGGTGCTATGGTGATTATTGAGTACTTTCAAAGAGCTTTCTGCTACTTTTGTGTCCAATGAGTCTTCATGTTTAGGTCTTCATCACTATAGTTTGAGTAATATGTGTTGGGAAGGGGCCTGAAAAGGACAAAGCTAATAACATTCCTAATTTCCAGTTCTATCGCCTTATGTTGAATACAACATATTTGATAATTTGCTATTAAATTTAAATTATTTTGTATAACCTTGAAGTTTACCTTTTGCCTATAAGCACCTTATATGTTGAATATATATATATATATATATATATATATATATATATATATATATCACATGCATCTCTTTAATTCTATGTAGTAGCTTCTCATCATGTCAAAGGTTATACACAAACTAAAGAGTAGCTTACATAGAAAACACTGAAATTAATGCTCTAAATAAGAGTAGCGTGTGTTTACACAGGCTCAAAATTCAAGGAGATGATATGTAATTTAAGATAAGTGGTATTTTGTGTTACTGGGGCCAAGTACACCTCTGAGGTTACTGCATCTGCTCATTATATACGTAGATACAGTCTTTGGATAAACCACATGGTTATATAATGTTGTATTGTGGATTGTGTAAATTACTTTGTACCATGCATTGAACTGAAAGACAAATAAACCCAGAAACAGATAATTTCTCTATCTAAACCATGTATTTGCTGGGACATGTGTAGTACAGACCCCTGAGAATTCAGTGCTGTTTACTCACAGGGAAAAATGCTTACTATGAGTCTTCACTACACACCTGTGCAGTGCACCTTCATACAGTCGCTGTGTGATATTGCAAAATATAAATGCTAAAATTTACAGACCATGGTATGAGAAGTATTTGTTTCCGCAAGGCTAGATTAAACTTGTCTGGGGACGACGGGAATGAAGAAAACATTTAAAATATATTTTTGACAGCTATTTCTTAATATGACTATTGGCATAGACATTAGTCTATATGCAATCCTGGAATATTATCACCTAGAATACTTTATGTTAAGGTTAATGGACCACTGTAGATGACCACATGCAGTAGTGTTGAATTTGTTTATTTAATAATTAATTAGCAATAAAATCTGTATGTAAAAAAAAAAAATTTGGTTTTTAAAATATCTATTACTAAGTTTAGTCTTTCAGACTTCAGATAAGTTGCTCTCCATTCCCTATCAAGTGTCCAAGAAGTATAATTGGCCCAGGAGATTATCCTGGTAGGAATAGTTCCGTCTGCTTTCCTGTACTAGCCTCTGTATGCAAATCTAGACTGGTCAGAAAAAAATTAGGTCAGACTTCAACAAACCCCTGAGAGACAGGCAGAACAAATAGGGGGCATGACCTGCCCTGCAATGGGAGAAACTGGGTGTTGCCAGGGGAGGGGCACCCAAGGGCTTAAATGGGCTTGTGAAGGCACCCTCCCCTCAGTTCCACTTCCTCCTTGCTGTGAAGAAGCCGGTTTGCCCACCTAAACATAGGCCAAAAAGAAGTTTCCTTAGATTTCTCCTCCCACCCTCTATTCCTTCTTCTACATAGCTTTCCATGGAAGCCCCCTTGAATTGCTGCAGAGACAGGATGATGAGTGCTAACATATTACTAGGATGCCATTTTGATGGAAGCTTTTACTTGATTTGATTTTTGTCTGCCAACGGGCTCCTCTATTTCATGCTTCTTTTTTTGAAGCATTAGGTACCTTCTTACAGTGGTGTGTTTCTCAAATGTCTTCTTGTCATTCTCTAGCTCATTATTTGGATGACTTTTTGTTTGTGGGTCCCGGACATACTAACCAATGTCAATAGCTTCTCTGTCCTTTTCAATAGACAATAAATTGCAGCATCCTTGGGAGTGTGTTTGGTAGCAGATAAGTGTAAACCCCCTACTACTCACATTCAGTTTTTGAGAAATATAATTGATTCTCAAAAATGGGAGTGTTCTTTACCCATGGATAAGGTAGCTGACCCACAATGGGATTTTGAAGAGCTACACTACACTGAAGAATTTGCAGTCTGCTTGCAGGGTTATTTCAGTAGGTTGGATTTTTTGGCTGGTGTGTCACAGCAATTTCATCACACTCAATTATATAAGCACTTGCGAGAAGACATTTCCATTTGGTGTCAGTTTTGGACTCCATTAATAAATTATCTTTTTTCTTGGAGAATAAGCAATCTATATTGATTTGAATACTTTTATAGATGCTGCTGGTTCCTCTGGCTGCATTATTTATTTCAATGGTGTGTGGTGTGTAGGGAAATGGCCTGATTCTTGGGTTCTGGAAGGCCTGACTAAGAATCTTACTTTCCTGAAATTCATTATTTTCCTATGGGAAGTTGACTTTTCCATTAAGACAATATGAGTATTGTGCAAGCTGTGAATTTTCAGTCGGCTTCCTCTGATCCAGTGCTCAGATTATTGAGACACGTTATTCTTCACTGTTTTCAATTGAATATGCAGTTTCATGCCAGGCACCTTCCTGGTATTCATAACAACATTCCTGATTCTCTGTCTTGGTTTCAGTTTAACCTTTTCAGAGAGCTCATTCAAGAAACAGCCCTGGAAGGTATTCATATGCCCGCTACCCTTATGGGAACTAGGCTGGATGAAGTAGCAATATTGATCAAGAGGTCCTTTGTTGCTTCCTATTGGGTTTCTTATCAGAGAACGTAGAAGGTTTAGTGGCAACTCTAATGGACAACTGGAGTTTCCTGATTCTTCTTAAGAACTGCTAGAGCACATGCTGTGGTTCATGTTACAATGGGAGGAAAAAGGTTTTTCCAGATCAGATATTGACAAACATTTGTCTGCTCTCTCTTTTTTGTTCAAACTTCAAAGTTCTGAGAATGTTACAAATGGGACCTCCATTTTTCTGCAGTTTGTTAACATTGTATTCTTCCTTGTCCTTAATCCCCTGTACAGCGTTACGTAATATGTTGGCGCGAAACAAATAAAGGTTAATAATAATAAAAATGCTTTTATTCTTAAGCAAACTGTTTATGACTTTTAGCAGAAGAAGTTTGCCTTTGGTTCTAGATGGCCTATTTCTTTTTCTATGTTAAACCAGTTAATGCACACGCTGTTGTTACAATGATTATGTTACAATGAGTTATCATTGTTTCTCTATGCCTTCTCCCTGGCTTTCTTTGGCTCATTGTGCATTGTAATTGTTAGTCTGAGCAGGTCTGTTGCTGGGGGTCTTTCCCTGCTGCTGTCCATAACAATGAAGATAATTTTTCCATTTTGATCGGCTAAATCAAAAATAGACCAGGAAGTTAGTGGAAAGTTTGTTTTTCTCTACCCAATTGAAGGGGATTCATGCCCCTGTTTGCTACGGTGTAATTTTCTTGGATGGCATCCTTTTTCGGACAGTCCATTGTTTACTTATGCAGATTGCTCCCATCTATCTAAATGTAATTTATTTTCACTCTTGAAAAAGTGTGTTTCTTCATTAAGTCAATTCAGAGGATTACAGCTCGCACTCCTTTAAGATTAGAGTTTCTACTGAAACCTTGCATTTGGGTTTACCCGATGATGCCATAAAGAATATAGGTAGAAAGTCTCAGAGATTTTACATCCTCTCCAATTGAAACTTCTGAGAGCCAAGGTCACCACCTCCAACAACATCCAGAGGAGTGCAAACAGTGGGAGGAGGCACAACTTCCAAATGGAGCGTTTCCAGCAAACGTGGTTCATTGAAATGTAAAACCAGAGTGCGCTGAGAAACACACAGATAGACCTAATGTGGCTCATTCTGGATTCTGTAAATGCATTGAACGCTCAGTTGCAACAAATTACTGAATACATGCCTGGCCCCTCCTCCTCTCCCTATATGCCTTCAACACCTGTGCCTACACATGCCTGTCAACAGAGTAGATGATCATAGCTAATGAGATATAGAGATTTTGAAACCCAGTGGCTATCCACCATCGCATAGTCTATAATCCTCTTCTCTGTGGACATGTATGTTTATTGTTAGCATATCAACAATTGATGGTAACTGAGGAATGCTTTTGGCAAGAGTTGGTGTAGTCCACATTTTGCATTTGATTATATTTCTCATTGCTCAACCTGATATTTCATATTCTTTGGGGAAAACTTTGTTCCATTAAGACTATTTTGTCATCTCCAAGCAGTGTAAATTTACACAGTGGCTATAATCTGTTATCTAAATGTCATCCCTCCTCAAGATTGATCTCACATGGTATATATATATATAGGTGGCACGTCTTTCGTGCGCTAGAGAACAGCGCACCGTCATTAGGGCATTGAGAACTGCGCTCTGAGGCTGCCAAGGCTAAGGTAAGGGCCCGGCAGTGTGCCATGTGGGACTGGCACTTGTATGTAATGTCACTGTGTGCATGTGTCACTAGGAGCATGTTACATTACATACAAGTGACATTACATACAATATGCTTCCAGTGACACATGCCAGTCTCACATGGCACACTGTCAGCCCCTTACCTTGGCAGCCTCCAGCAAGCAGGTCCAGTAAATATGAGATGGGGCAGATTGGGTGCAGGCTGCCCTGATGATGGCGCGAAGGTCATCGTGCCATATATATATATATATATATATATATATAAAATGTATATATATATTAATTGAAGAGTGAAGCAGCCGTGGATGTCCAGTAATTAGTAATTATTAATCCATATATATATACAATATTAATAATGAGTATTGCAATATAATTTGATACCTTTTGTATTGGACAAACGTCTTATTTATAATGACGAGCTTTCGAGAGGCTTAACCTCCCTTTATCAAGTCCCAAGCAATACTAACATGAGATGGAACCCTCAGTTTGAATAAAAACAGCAGATGCAGACAGAGTGGAAACAGCATCTGACATCATCAGGTAAATACATATATGGGGAATAAACACAACATAGTAAAGGAAACATATATACACATATCATATACACATATACATCTATATATACATGAAAAAGCAGAGCACTGTAGTCCACAGTGATATCTTTCCTGTTGGACAAACACCCCACTAAGAGTGCTAAGTCTGTTATAGTATAAGAAGAAAAAAAAAAGTCACATGAAATTCTGATAATGTGTTAGAAAGCCCAAGTCTATATTAAGTCCTGTGTTTTTAGAGTTGAAGAATGTGATCATCTTTATTTCGAATGCTTTTCTCTCTTGGATGCTGTTACATTTTCCTCTGAGTATTTTGACTTTTAAGTTTTGAATGGAGTGATCATTCTGGCTAAAATGGTATCCTACTGGGCTACAATAACTGTCTTCATTATGTTTTCTTATTGAATGCCTGTGTAAATTCATCCTTAAATGCATTTTTTGGCCGGTTTCTCCAATGTAAAAGCCTGTGTCACATAAAGTACATTGCATCATATAAACCACATTTGACGATGTACATGAATATGATCTTTTGATGTTATAGGTTTTGTTGTTATGTGTGGCTGTATCATCATTACAAATGTGTTGGCATAATTTACAGGTACGTTTGTTACAAGGTTTAGTTCAATTTTTTTATATTCAGTTGTTCATTGGCCAATTTTCTGCTGACAAGTTTTTGTTTCAGGTTTGGTGGTTGTTTAAATGCAAGGATGGGAGGTTTTGGGAATATATATTTTAATTAGTAATGGTTGTAAATCTTTGATTATTTTCCGAAGTCTCTAAAATTGGATGGTATGTGGTCACTAGAGGTATATGTGAAGTAGTTTCTTTTGTTTTGTAGTTCAATAGGTGTTCTCAGGGTATTTTGATGGCAGCGGTTATTTTTTGGGTAATAATACAGGGTTTGTATCCCTTTTGTTTGAAAGATTCAGACAGTGTTTTTACATTTTTATCACGGTCTCCAGTGTTTGAGCAAATCCGATGGTATCTAATAGCTTGATTATGGATGATGGCTTGTTTGGTGTGGGAGGGATGGAAACTGGAGCTGTGTAGGTAATTACATCTGTCTGTAGGTTTCCTATATATATAGATGAGTGGAGAGTGCCATTGGTGATGGATATAGTAGTGTCTAGAAAGTTTACCTGTTCTGTGGAGAAATCCATTCTAAGTTTTATAGATGAATGGAAGGTATTGAATGAATTATGAATGTCTCTGAGTTTGCTTTCTCCTTCTGTCCAGATGATGAACAGATCATCTATGTAACGGTAGTATTTGTATGGTTTGTAAATGGATACAGATAATAATGTTTCTTCTAGATTGGCCATAAACAGATTTGCGTATTGTTGAGCCATTTTGGTACCCATGGCAGTCCCCATTATCTGTAGGTAGGTATCTTGGTTAAAAGTAAAATAGTTGTGGGTAAGGATATATTCTACTAGTTTAACAATAATATCAGGGCCATATTTATTGTTTTGCTTGTTTGTTGAAAGAAACCTAAAGCATGCCCCAGTGCCATCTTTGTGTGGGATATTACTGTAAAGAGACTCTACATCCATGGTAACAAGTAGTGTGTTAGCAGGTAGGTTTTTAATCTGACTGAGTTTGTTGAGAAAGTCAGTGGTGCCTTGTATATAGCTACTGGTGTTACTAACTAATGGTTTAAGGATGTTTTCAACAAATCCAGATATCTGTTCAGTCAGTATGTCCATACCTGTAACAATTGGTCTCCCTGGGTTGCCTGGTTTGTGGATTTTTGGCAGTAGGTAGAAAGTCCCAGTTGTAGGATTGGCAGGGATGAGTTGTTCTAATTCCTGATGTATGTTTTTAGGGAATGTTTTGAGGAGTTTCTTAAGTTGAAGAGTATATTCTTCTGTTGGGTCCTGGTTCAATTTCTTGTAGTAAGTATTGTCTGACAGTTGTCTGTTGGCTTAATTTATGTAGTCCTGAGTATTCATGATAACAACTGCACCTCCTTTGTCTGCCGGTTTGATGGTGATATTGGGATTGTTTTTTAAAAACGTTATGGTGGAGTAAGATTATGCAAGTCTCTTGTATTTTGTGTTGTTATAATGGATGCAGTTCTCAGGTGAAAGCTTTCTATATAGCTTTCATCTGCTGTTATTATTCCATCTCATGTAGTATTGCTTGAGACTTGATAAAGGGAGGTTAAGCCTCTCGAAAGCTCGTCATTATAAATAAGACGTTTGTCCAATACAAACGGTATCAAATTATATTGCAATACTCATTATTAATCTATGTATATATATATATATGGATTAATAATTACTAAATTACTATATATATATATATATATATATATATATATATATATATATATACATATATATTATATATATATATATATATTAAAATAAACATGAGTGTCGTTGCTGATGGTGATATGCTGATATGCCTGTTAACTTGCAAAGTCCAATTAACATCTATTGATCAAACCCTGCATTTAATAATGCATAACTAAAACATCTCATCCTCTGACTGCCCATTAATTAGTCTGTTGTAATTATTATCAACTAGCCTCTAATAACACCTGTATACTTATCAATTGTTACATCACTGTGGCTCACCAACATCAGATGTAGATAGTGATAGTCCAATTGGCACACTGAATGTGTACATAGCTATGCCATCATTGTGAAAGGCCACATCATGACTATTGGTCATGTCTAGTTTCTACTGATTCTAGATTTCTACAAAATGTGATTACTGTTACAGTGTGAAAAAATGTACCGTACATGCTGATTTTCCTACAGATTTCTCTTCCTCTTGCTCCCTTTTTAGCTTCTGACCATCTTTTTTTATTTTTTCAGGTTCTTTATCTAAAAATATACTTTATATCTATAATTCCACTGGATTACATATGCATCTGTGTAATTGAGCAGATGTGCTATGTGCATTAATTGTTACCTCTATTTAATGAGGTGAGGATCGATGGGATAGCTCTTCATCTGATTATGCTTATTGTGGTGTAATGTCCACATGTGCCTCTTTTAGATGCATCATTGTTATAATTTTGTAATTTTTTTGTTGTTGCTTTTAATTAGTCTTTTTTGCCAAATAGCCTCTTGCCCTCTTGACTACAACCATATCAGATGTTAATTATCCCTAAATATAATGCAATAAAAACATGGAATTTAGATAGGATATACAATAAACAGAGCATAAGCGTAAATATATATAACATGTAGGTTATCTATAGGAACACTGTAACATTAACCTGTCCATTCAAGCCCAGCGGAATAACCGTGTTTAATAAGGTTATCCACTTACTTTCGGCCTTCAATAGTTCCTGTTCAATATCACCTCTCTGAATTCCTAGGTTGACTCTCTGTAGGTCAAAATACTTAAGCTCTGGGACTGTCATTCTGGGTACATATATTTTCAACTTTCTTTTTATTTTTTTATTTAAGATAATTATTTTTAATGTATATATAAAAAAATACGTATTACTGGTTGTAATTTTGACCAAGGTTTCTCTGTACCAAAGTAATTATCCAAAGCACTAACAACTAGTCTTGTAAAGGTGTACTTTTGTCTCATTGATGTAATATTGCACCACTAGTTTGTTACCCTAATTTTCAGCTGCCACTGTTTATGGTCGCTCAGTCCATCAGAGGTTCTTAAGATTGACTTTCTCATGTATATATAATTTACCCAACGGGCTTTGACCTAGGGGGTGTTAAAGACTGTGGAATATACAGCTGACATTTTGGCTGCTGAATTCCATACCTTGTTTCTCTAGTAGTTATATATCAACATGAATTACAAATCCAATAACAAGAGGATGTTGTACATAGAACCAATTTCAGTATATACATCATGGGTTAAGCTATGGTGGATGTATATATTAGTTGAATTTAGTGATTATATGCATGGTAATTGGGACATTTGTTTTAAATAATATTTCTATAACTGAAAGCAAAGAAAAGGACACTCCAGTCTAAAGGCCTCATTCTATTATCGGCCGTAAATCGGCCGTAAGGCTGCGATGCCTTGCGGGGGTTCTGTTAACTCGCGATTCTAATATATGGCCCCGCAAGGATCTCCTCTTACGGCCCGCTGTAAATCTTGCTACCGGCTGTAAGCTCTGAAAACTTAAAACTCAAAAATAAATTCAAGCCTGCACTGTACAGCTCTGTAAATACTAGGGATCATATTGGGAGACATGAAGATTAAAAGTAACCCACTCTCAAGCTTGCACATCAGCCCAAACCCGAGTTCAAATTAACTGTTTATTTTCCGGCTGCGGCGTGGGCGGGTCTGAGGTGCTCCAAGCACTCTGGACTTTTTACATGGATATTTGACCTAATCCTAATACCCCCTTACAATAATCCCTAACACCGCTCACCCTAACACCTAACCATAACACCCCTCATACTTATCCCTAACACCCCTCACCCTAACCCTAACACCCCTCACACTTATCCCTAACACCCCTTACCCTAACCCTAACACCCCTCACACACATCCCTAACACCTAACCCTAACATCCCTCACCCTAACACCTAACCCTAACACCCCTTACACTTATCCCTAACACCCCTCACCCTAACACCTAACCCTAACACCCCTCACACTTATCCCTAACACCCCTCACCCTAACCCTAACACCCCTCACACTTATCCCTAACAGCCCTTACCCTAACCCTAACACCCCTCACACTTATCCCTAACACCTAACCCTAACATCCCTCACCCTAACACCTAACCCTAACACCCCTCACACTTATCCCTAACACCCCTTACCCTAACCCTAACACCCCTCACACTTATCTCTAACACCTAACCCTAACATCCCTCACCCTACCACCTAACCCTAACACCCCTTACACTTATCCCTAACACCCCTCACCCTAACACCTAACCCTAACACCCCTCACACTTATCCCTAACACCCCTAACCCTAAGACCCCTCACACTTATCCCTAACACCTAACCCTAACATCCCTCACCCTAACACCTAACCATAACACCCCTCACACTTATCCCTAACACCCCTCACACTAACCCTAACACCCCTCACACTTATCCCTAACACCCCTTACCCTAACACCCCTCACACTTATCCCTAACACCTAACCCTAACATCCCTCACCCTAACACCTAACTCTAACACCTCTTACACTTATCCCTAACACCCCTCACCCTAACACCTAACCCTAACACCCCTCACACTTATCCCTAACACCCCTCACCCTAACCCTAATACCCCTCACACTTATCCCTAACACCCCTTACGCTAACCCTAACACCCCTCACACTCATCCCTAACACCTAACCCTAACATCCCTTACACTTATCCCTAACACCCCTCTCCCTAACACCTAACCCTAACACCACTCACACTTATCCCTAACACCCCTTACACTAACACCCCTCACACTTATCCCTAACACCCCTCACCCTAACACCTAACCCTAATACCCCCTTACACTTATCCCTAACAGCCCTTACCCTAACACCTAACCCTAATACCCACTTACACTTATCCCTAACAGCCCTAACACCTAACCCTAACATCCCTTACCCTAACACCCATCACACTTATCCCTAACACCCCTTACCCTAACACCTAACCCTAATACCCACTTACACTTATCCCTAACAGCCCTAACACCTAACCCTAACATCCCTTACCCTAACACCCATCACACTTATCCCTAACACCCCTTACCCTAACCCTAACACCCCTTACACTTATCCATAACACCCATCAACCTAACACCTAACCCTAACATTCTCACACTTATCACTAAGACCTAATACCCCTCACACTTATTCCTAACATGCCTCACCCTAACACCTAACCCTAATACCCCCTAACACTTATCCCTTACAGCCCTTACCCTAACACCTAACCCTAACATCCCTTACCCTAACACCCATCACACTTATCCCTAACACCCCTTACCCTAACCCTAACACCCCTCACACTTATCCATAACACCCATCAACCTAACACCTAACCCTAACATTCTCACACTTATCCCTAACACCCCTCACCCTAACCCTAACGCCCCTCACACTTATCCCTAACACCCCTTACCCTAACCCTAACACCCCTTACACTTATCCCTAACACCTAACCCTAAAATCCATCACCCTAACACCTAACCCTAACACCCCTCACACTTATCCCTAACACCCCTCACCCTAACCCTAACACCCCTCACACTTATCCCTAACACCTAACCCTAACATCCCTCACCCTAACACCTAACTCTAACACCCCTTACACTTATCCCTAACACCCCTCACCCTAACACCTAACCCTAACACCCCTCACACTTATCCCTAACACCCCTCACCCTAACACCTAACCCTAACACCCCTCACACTTATCCCTAACACCCCTCACCCTAACCCCCCTCACACTTATCCCTAACACCTAACCCTAACATCCCTCACCCTAACACCTAACCCTAACACCCCTCACACTTATCCCTAACACCCCTCACCCTAACACCTAACCCTAACACCCCTCACACTTATCCCTAACACCTCTCACCCTAACCCTAACACCCCTCACACTTATCCCTAACACCCCTTACTCTAACCCCAACACTCCTCACACTTATCCCTAACACCTAACCCTAACATCCCTCACCCTAACACCTAACCCTAACACCCCTTACACTTATCCCTAACACCCCTCACCCTAACACCTAACCCTAACACCCCTCAAACTTATCCCTAACACCCCTCACCCTAACCCTAATACCCCTCATACTTATCCCTAACACCCCTTACCCTAACCCTAACACCCCTCACACTCATCCCTAACACCTAACCCTAACATCCCTTACACTTATCCCTAACACCCCTCACCCTAACACCTAACCCTAACACCCCTCACACTTATTCCTAACACCCCTTACACTAACACCCCTCACACTTATCCCTAACACCCCTCACCCTAACACCTAACCCTAATACCCCCTTACACTTATCCCTAACAGCGCTTACCCTAACACCTAACCCTAACACCCCTCACCCTAACAACTAACCCAAATACCCACTTACACTTATCCCTAACAGCCCTAACACCTAACCCTAACATCCCTTACACTTATCCCTAACAGCCCTTACCCTAACACCTAATCCTAACATCCCTTACCCTAACACCCATCACACTTATCCCTAACACCCCTTACCCTAACCCTAACACCCCTCACACTTATCCATAACACCCATCAACCTAACACCTAACCCTAAAATTCTCACACTTATCCCTAAGACCTAACACCCCCCACACTTATCCCTAACACCCCTCACCCTAACATCTAACCCTAATACCCCCTTACACTTATCCCTAACAGCCCTTACCCTAACATGTAACCCTAACATCCCTTACCCTAACACCCATCACACTTATCCATAACACCCCTTACCCTAACCCTAACACCCCTCACACTTATCCATAGCACCCATCAACCTAACACCTAACCCTAACATTCTCACACTTATCCCTAAGACCTAACACCCCTCACACTTATTCCTAACATGCCTCACCCTAACACCACTTACACTTATCCCAAACACCCCTCACCCTAACACCCCTCCCACTTAGCCCTAACACCCCTCGCCCTAACACCTAACCCCCTCACCCTTATCCCTAACACCCCTTACCCTAACACCCCTCACACTTATGCCTGTGTCTCTTCCCCCCCTTATCATCAAGGGAGGGGGGAAGATGATGAGGGAGGGGGAAAGAGGCACAGGGGAGGATGATGAGGGAGGGGGGGAAGAGACACAGGGGAAGATGATGAGGGAGGGGGAAAAGAGACACAAGGGAGGATGATGATGGAGGGGGAAGAGACCCAGGGGAGGATGATGAGGGAGGGGGTAAAGAGATACAGGGGAGGATGATGAGGGAGGTGGGAGGATGATGAGTGAGGGGGGATGAGACACAGGGGAGGGTGATGAGGAAGGGGTTTAAGAGACACAGGGGAGGATGATGAGAGAGGGGGGGAAGAGACACAGGGGAAGATGATGAGGGAGGGGGAAAAGAGACACAGGGGAGGATGATGAGGGAGGGGGAAAGAGACACAGGGGAGGATGATGATGGAGGGGGAAGAGACACAGGGGAGGATGATGAGGGAGGGGGTAAATTGATACAGGGGAGGATGATGATGGAGGGGGATGTTAGGTTATTTATGCCCTTTATGGATTAAAACCAGACTCTGCATCAACTATGTAATTTTCTGTGGGAGTTTTGACATGGACCCCCCTCCGGCATGCCACAGTCCAGGTGTTAGTCCCCTTAAAACAACTTTTCCATCACTCTTGTGGCCAGAAAGAGTCCCTGTGGGTTTTAAAATCCGCCTGCCCATTGAAGTCTATGGTGGTTCGCCGGGTTCGCCGGTTCGTGAACATTTGCGGCGGTTCGCGTTCGCGATCCGCGAACCAAAAATTCGATTTTCGCGACATCACTACTGGAGATGTTTTTTAGATGGAAAAGGCAAGATTTTGTTAGTGACTGTATGTGAAGGATAAAAGACAGGGCGGGGTCCAAAAGAACCCCATGGCAATGGGCTTGGGAGGTGGGAGTGATGATGTTGCTGTTGACTGAGAGAGATGTGAGGAATTGACGCTGTGGTAGAGGGAGGGAAGATTAGGAGTTTAGTCTTAGACATGTTGAGTTTGAGATGGTGGGTGGACATCCAAGCGGATATACTAGAGAGGCAGTTGGAGACATTTGTTAGAAGAGAGGGGGTTAGATCTGGTCTATGGCATTGGTTCCACCAGTCAATGATTCTATCCTAGGCGTTGGAGTCATAGCACAACCAGTCCCTTTTTTGAATGTTTCTGCTGATATGCGCACAGCAACTTCCTCTAATCTCCTTGTTCCTAAACCAGCTGAGCCACCTCATAGTACAGCCATAAAAGTGTCAGATAAAGCTTATAAAACTATGTGTCTTTGTACAACTACAATGTTAGGTAAGCATCTATCACAGGAAATAAAGCAAAGGATTTGGGCTAGGGAATTCCTTTAACTATTTCCATAGCTACCAATATCACTTTACTCTGAAGTCGAAGGGGATCCTCTTGGGCTGTTGTTTGGATGGTCAATTTTCCATTGATAGGTCCCTCGCTATGGGTTGTGCTAAATCGTCAGATCCTTTTTGAAATGTGTAGTATCCAAAGTGTCCAATATGGTCCACTACCTTGAGGATTTCCTTTTAGTTTGTTCAACGCTTTAGCAGACTTTCCGTGTAGTTACTGATTCATTAGTTGTTCCATTGGTCACTGAAATATCTGAAGGTCCCTGCTCATGCCTGCAGTTCCTTAGAATATTACTAATTCCCATTGCATGGAATGCAGACTGTTTAAGAACAAGGTGCAGGATTTATGTGTGGATCTTCGGCCGATGTTATCCTGATTGTAGAGGAAATTTTACATGTTCTTTTTGTACTTATATTGCAACTATGTAACTGTGTCACCCATTATTATAACTGTGGATTGCCCTTATTGTATTATGATTGACCTAATGTTTTTTTTCGGGATACATCAGTTTCAGCTTGTAACTAACACCAGTGGCCTTGCACTGTTTAAACACCTGTTCCACCATACAAACAACTGTTAAATTTTGATATTTCTAGACAATTATGTGCAAGGATAGGTTCTAAGGCAAGAGTCTGGACATTTTGATATTTCTAAAAATGTAAGGGCAAGGACACTTTGTAACACAAGAGTGCTGATATTTTTACATTTCGAGACAAAGAATTACAAAGAATAGCTTGTGGTCATATTAAGCAAGAGTTTGCGACTATATTCGTTTTCTCTTCTTTCATTGTTAGGATATTAAGTGGAAATTTTCCCCAAAATTTGGCACCCCTTGTGGACAGTAAAATCTCTAATCACCTTCAGGTGACCAATGGATTTCAGCTTCAGCACACAGATCAGACAAGGCCAATATGTAAGCAGAACGGCCTTTTCAAAATCTGCACTAGGGTCTAAGTCTAAAGATCTGGGCCCAATGGTGAAAAGAGCAAAGCAGGTAGCAGACTGGCAGTGGCATCCCTACTTACCCTTTCTTTTTTCAGAGATATTTCAGATTCTATGTACAAAATAAAGCTCCAAAAATTACTCCAGTGAACCTTCAGGTGGTCATCCTCAAGGCACCAGAGTTGATAATGATGACAAAAGAACAGGAAGAACTGCTCAAACATGTTCCTCACCACTGACCAAGGTGATATTGTCCTCATCAAATCCGTAGGCCAAGTAGATAAGGATTTGAAGTTCTCCTCACGCTGCCAGAACTACAGATTATCAGGTGCAGTATAATGAACCCTGCCCTTTTCCTGGCCACACCTGAAGAGGGAGATCTCCATGACTGTGTGAGGACACTACCTTGAGATAGGATCTCCAAGTAAACTCACTTGAGAAATCAGAGTAGACATTTATTGATGCATCTGCCTCTATTTCCACAGCAAATCAAGAAGCCTGGTAGGAACAGTGGTTGTAAGCATGACATGTGAGAACTTGAAGGCTTCAATAGCAGATAATCTCCCAAACAACTGAACTCTATGCACTCACTGAAGCCCGCAAGCTATCCAAGAGTGGTTCAGCTATCATCTACACAGACTCTACCTATTCTTGTTCAGTAGAACATACCCATGCCAGCAACTGGAGTCAAAGTGGATTTAATAGAGTGGATAACACATCTCTGAAGTATGCCCCTCTCTGCAAGAACTCATCAGAGCTATCCAGTTTGGTAAGCCAAGGAAAAGGGTTGTCTAATCAAACTGCTAAGAATGCTGCTAAGAGGATACAGTCCTCTGCCATTCTTGTAGCCCAATAAGAGAAAAAAATCATCTGACACCATTGAACCATTGGCATTATGTTCTAGACCTACAACAAAGTGCACTAGTAACAGTAAAACAGCTTCCACCATTTTTCAGAATCATCTACCATTCCCTCAAAGGGAAAGTAACCTTACACAATTCCCTACTCCCATAATTCTGTAGACAAGTCCATGGACCATCACACTAATCAAGATACCATATGCTTAAAACTATGGCCTTGATTTAATTGAGCTATTGTTGTTCACGGGAGCCTGTAATGTAGCCAGAAAACGAATTTGCTATTCAATTTGCGTCTTTTTGCGATCCGCAAACGATCTATGGGTTACAGGCTAAAAATCACTGCGGTTGTCCAAATCGTAAGTTACAACCCATCTAAGCCTTTGATCTTTCAAGCCCGCAAGAGTTACAAGAGCTCAAATCGCAACTTTCCATTCAATTGCAACAATTCCTGAAGCCTGCAAGGATTTTCGCACCCGTGAATGGCAAATGTAGAAGAAAATCCTATGGGTAAACACCTGTTCATAGCACTGTAAATGCAAATAAAAATTTAATACTGTACTTTAAAAGACGGGGAAAGCAATGAAAGAATTTAGAATTAATTGCACAACAGTCCCAAGCTTGTAAATCTGCAATCAAAAAATAAAAATAAATATTTTTTATGTTTCATTTCGGTATTATATCAGTCTTGGGAATCAATGAGTTAATACATATCAGGCCACCCACATGGACTAAAACAGTATTGCCATTCATTTTTATTATTTTGTACATTGCAGGATTGCGAGTTTTTATTTTTTTCGTTTTTTTTTATTCACAAAAAAGTTTCATACAAATATAAATACATAAAACAATACAAATACATACATTCGTCCTGTTCAAGTAGTGTGAGAGCTTTATCAAACATTAAAAACTCGAAAATGGGAAAAAAACTTTTTCACTTCCTTTTCCTTCCACTTTTTTTCCCCCTTTCCTTCTCTCTCCTTTTTTTCTTCTTTTTCCCTCTGTTTCTCTCTTGTTTCCTTATTTTCAAAAAGAATTTGCTACATAAACTTAATCTATCTTTTTACAGAACGACATTACAAACATTTAATAAATCAAATAAACAAAAAAAAACATAATCAAAATGAGTGCATTATTTAATTTGTGCCCTAAAAATACAAAGAGAGAGTGCAAAAACAACTTCATAATAAAACTTAATCTTAATAGGCTGTAGCAATTATAACCTTTTGAAAATATTAGACAATCTTTAAAATTATCTTTTTGTCTCAATTTTACGCCCCTTTTTTTTTTCCCTCTCTCTTTTTCTTTTCTCTTTCCCTTTCCCCTCCTTATCCCCAAACTACAACTTAGTAATACATCGCTAAATTAATCCAGAAAAGGGAAGGCAAAAGTCATATAATATAGCAAGCTCTTGAAATAACAAACATATACATACAAAACATGAAAGAAAAAAAGAAATGTTTTAAAGAAGAGAAAGATAAGAAATCAATTTTGACTTCCTTCCCTTTCCCTTCCTTTTTCCACCGGCCAAAGGGGGGGGGGGGAAAGGTGAAGGAGGAAGAGGCTATAAAAGAACACTCCCAAAAAATAAATCTACCTATTCTTTATACTTTTGATCCCATATTACCCACTTTTTAGGAGGGTGTCGGGAAATCGTAATTTCCTCAATATTACTCTCTAGGAGGTGTGTTTTACTCATTTTTATCAAGATTTCGGACCAAATTGGAACCTTTACATGTTTACAATTTGAAGCGATTGAGGTTTTGGCTGCCATAAAGATCTGTATCAAAAGAGCTTTTATTTCTAATGTAACTTCATTAGGGAAGATGTGGAATAGGGGTATTTCCACCTTAAAGGGAATATCTACCCCAACATTTTGTTTAATTTGATGAAAATATTCTAACCACCAAGCTTGTAGAGTTGGGCATTCCCACCAGATATGTAACTGAGTTCCTTTTTTTCCACATTTACGCCAGCAGAATTTGTCTTCATTAACTTTGTTAATCTGAGAAACTTTTAATGGAACATAGTACCAACTATTAATGATCTTGAAATAAGTTTCTTTGTGGGATGCGTTTTGCCAAAATTTGTCTAATTAAAAAAGCAGAGAGCAATGTCTCTAAAGACCACTCCTTGCTTACATATTTTTCCCAACATTTTAGGCTAGAAGTTTTAGTCTGCTTATGTTTGATAATATTATGGCACTTAGCCATTAAGTGAGATTTATCAACATCTAAAATTAATTTCTCACAATCAGTCAGCTTTCTGTAATTTTCTAATATAAATCCCAAAAACTTCAACTGATTACACATTTGATGGTATTCTAACCATAATGAATTATGTAACTTACATTTTTTCCTTAGTTCGTTAAAGGCAATAATAGAACCATTCTGAAACAGGTCCCTTAAATATACTGCCCCATTCTTGTCTAGAGTTTACAAAAGAGGAATATCGAATTTCCGGGATAGGGTATTCAGTGGGGTTAACAGACTAGGGAATGGAATTAAGTCATATTTCACATTCAACTTGTCCCAACATTTAAAACTGTTTATTAAGGCATCTCCCATAGTTAAAAAACTAGTATGGTCAGTTTTTTTTTTTTTAATGATTAAAGGTTGTAGCTCTTTTTTAGCTGACATTTCCTTTTCAATTTGAAACCAATGCTTGGCTTCCACTTGGTCTGTGCTATAGGTATTGCTTCTTGGAACTTCTGAATAGATGGGTAGGCTATGCCTCCTTTTCAAAATGTATTAATTAAATGTACTGTTTTAATTTTCTTTTTTTTGCCTTTATGAATAAACTTATCAAGGATAGTTTGAAATGCCTTAATTTGGAGACTTGTAAGATGGTATGGTATACTCCTCATAGGATATGTTATTTTGGGCCCTAGAAACATTTTTGTAGCTATGATTCTTCCTGACCATGAGTCGTGGAGATTTCTCCACTTTTCAATGGATGCTTTCAAGTTTGTCATTGTCCACTTGAAATTTTGGTCTATCATTTGTTTAAAATCTATTTGAAGTTCTATGCCCATATGTTTTATACTCTTTTGCCATGAATATAGACAATGAGTCTTTAAATATAACTCTTCCTCATCATTCTGATTTATCATCAATGCTTCTGATTTGGAAAAGTTTAATTTGTAGTTTGAAATCTTACTAAATTCTCTAATACAATGTTGGAAATTTACGATTGAATTAACCGGATCTTCTAAAGAAAGAACTATATCATCTACAAACATTGTAACTTTATTATCTATATCTCCCACCTTAATGCCTTGAATGTCTTTACATTCTCTAATGGCACAAGATAGTGGTTCAATTAAGAGAGCAAATATTAGGGGGGAAAGAGGGCATCCCTGTCTAGTCCCATTAAATATGCTTAATTTCACCAACTTAAATCTGAGGCCGACGACAGAGGCGGAGGGGGCCACATAGAGACCTTTAATGGCCCTTGACGCAAAGTCCCCAAGGACAAAATTGTCCAGGGCCAGGTCCATGTAATCCCATCCGACACTATCGAAGGCCTTTTCTGCGTCTAGAAATAGAAAAACAGGCATTTTTTTTTTAATTTTGCATAAACTGTAAGATTAACTAGCCTGATAGCGAGTCTGATCGCATATCGGACCCATAAACGATAATTGATTGACATGTAACCTCCATGTTTTACTGACGTAATGATGACAGTCTAATTTTCTATTGGCAGTTTCTAAATCTGGAGTTACAGCCTTGCTTAATTGATCATGCTCACGCTCTGAAATGCTACATATGATTGCATAGCTTACGGTTTCGACTTTCAGCCCGAAGCTGCGGGCTTGTTCAATTGAATCGCTCTGCAATTGTAGCAAATCTCAATTACAGAAACTGGTTCACATAGGGCCCTATTAAATTGCAAGCCCACAGACTGCAATTGCAATTTAATAAGGCCCTATGTCAACCAGTTGGTTTTCCCCTAATTTGTCTGACTCAATACAGCACTTCAACAATCACTTGTGTCATCTTTAAGACCTATAATCAAGCAAAGACTGTTACTAGGCGACTGGGCCATGTTCCCCCCAACTATAAGCTCCATTCAAAACTTGGTGATGGAATTCATTGATATGACAAAGAGACAAGAACATTATCAATATATTCTTGTTATCATCAATAGATACTCTTAATGGATTGAGGCCTTTCCATTCAGAAATGCTGATGCAACCTCTGTTGCATTGAGAAGTGTTTCCTAGATCTGGGGTATGTATTGTTGAAAGGCCAAATTGCACTCTAAAAACAGTTGCCTAAACGTTGTGCTCAAACTGGTAAAACTGGGTACAATGCCTACCCTTTGCCCTTATAAGTATGCATAATGTTTACTTATAGCACATGAGATGACTGTAGACCTATCTTAAAAGTCTTAATACTAATATAAGAACTATCTTTCAATAGGTACACGGACCCTACATTAAAAATGTACCAGCATCTACTCCTGCAGGCACTGTCCTAGGATTCTCACCAGGTGACTCTGTTTATATCAAGGTCTTGAGCACAAGTGGAAAGCACTCAGGAGAGAAGGACCTTTTGCAGTTATCCTTGCTACCCTCACTGGAGTAAAAGGTTGCTGAAAAATCATACCTGAGCCTTTACTCCCTGATGCCCTCTTCAGACCCAAAACCATGACTTCTTCTATACCCCCTGGCTGCACTTTGTGAGAAGCTGGATGGTTTTGACTATATGCTACCTACAAAGGGAAGTGTATGTGCTATCCAAACAGATCTTGATAATATCTGTGAGATCCAACAATGTTTAAGGACACTCTTTTCCACCTCTTCTGGACTCTTTGGAGAGCTGGACCAAAAAATATTTGTTTTTAGCTCTCCATATTTGTTGGTTTTATCATTTATCTCTGTATTGTCACCACCTTCTGTAAAGCTTTGATACAGTGCTGTGCCTGTTAATTTTCTTCACCTTGAGGATTCTACTAGCAATGACATGAAGGTCCAGTGATATCTGGCCAACAATAATGTCTCTCATCATCCTACATTAAGACCTCCGATCTCTTGAGCTGAAAAACTGATAACTTGTTTCCTTTCTCAACACCTCTTTTTCTGCTTACCCAATTTTAGCTTGTGACTAACTAGTATCTTAACACTGCTGACCTTGCACTGTTTAAACACCTGTTCGCTTGAACATCTACTATATGTTAGCTGACATTTTGATATTCAGACTATACTACAATTACCTTTTTTATGCTTAGAACTAAGGGTGCAAAACTTTGATTTAGTTACTGTTTTTCATCAATTAATGAATAGCCTAAGCTAAACATCAAAAAGACAAAAAGAAAAAAAGAGCACCCTTTTATAGTTCTTAATGTGTACCTCACTCAGGGCCTTATTCAATTGCAATTTGGCCAATTGAATAGGGCTTTAAATAAGCACATAGCATATTTTTTTAAAGAAGTTTTTAGTTAGTGAAGACCTTGCTTTTGAATAGATGTTCACTAACTATTGAATTGAATGAGGCCCTCAGTGCCTAATTTATAAAATGTAACCTTAATTAATCCATGTTAAAAACTTATAGTTAAAAACCAACAACCTTATTAAATTTAGATTTGGCCTATTGAAAGGGGCTCTTCATAAGCACAGAGCATATTTTTTTTACAGAAGATTTTAGTTAGTGAAGACCTTGCTTTTGGATAGAAGTTCACTAACTAAAAACTTTTGTAAAAAAAAATGCTATGTGCTTATATAGAGCCCTATTCAATTGGCCAGATCGCAATTTAATAAGGCTGCAAATGTTTAAGTACAAACAAAAGATGCTTACTCCTTTGAAACTGCATTTCACATCGTTATTTTTAGAGACAAAATTAGTTATAAAATATGGAATTGTCTTTATTTTGTTGCTCATATAATGGACACTTTATTATTTGTTTATTTTAGATAGATTTATATTGCAAGTTACTCACTTTAAGTGCATATGCTGTGCAGTATTATTTCCATTCCATTATTTTATTTTGTTAGTAACTGATATTTTATTGAAGTATCTTTTTGAGTTTGTATCAGTTACTCTCAAATTGATTATTACATTTGTAACAACACACTTACATTTCTGCAAATGTGTATTCAATGCTCCCCGTAACATTATTGATCCCACCATAACTCGTAAAGCCAAGCCTTGTCAGTAAAGCTCAAGGCATGTATTTATGCAAAATGCAGAGATTGAGCAATATAACTTTGCTCAATTTCCACATTCACTAATGAGAATCCTCAGAGATTCCCTCCATATATGCATGTGGTGAAGGAAATCGTCTGGGATCCCCTTCCCCGCTTACACCAGATCCCTGTTTCTTGATCCTATATAACCATGGAGGTTCATTGAGAATCTTTTGGCATCTAAAACATTAAACCCATGCCATGCAATTCTTAAAAAACTCCTGTGACACCTAAATATTAACCTCCACCATGGTGGTCCCTAATGGAAGGACCTCTGTGGCAGGGGCTATTCTTTTGGTGAGACGTAGGTCATCTGAGTTAACTCTATGTGCCATAGGGGGTTAAAATATAAGTGCCAAGGCCATCCTTTAAGGACCTCAGTGAAACAGGGTTAATGTTATAGATGCCATGGAGGTCTCAATGGTCCCGGGAGGAATGGATGTGAGCAGGAAAGGGAGCAATTGGAAGTGAGTGGGGAGGGGACATGTAGCACACTTGCAATCATGCTGAGAGGGTGAATAGAATAGCTAGGGAAACTTAGTAAGCACTTTTTGCTTGTGTAACTTTACATACATTGGATCTGAATGAGGTCCTAAATGCCCTATTCCATTGCCCAATTCATAAATGTACCATTCCAATTAGGAGTTACCCGCCCACAATCACTTCTGGCCAGCCAAAGACGTAAATGTGGCATTAGGACTCCATTAGTTTTAGCAGAGCTCAAATATTACAAGCTCTAAATAATTAAAGTTACACAAAATCAGTTTTCTATTAGACTCGTAGCTATAGCTAACAAATAAAGTCTGATCTGCATGTGAAAAAAGTATCAAGTTTCTATCATAAAATATTATGAGTACTAAGCAGGATTTGCAAGGGCTTTTTGAAACAATTATTAAAGCTGTAACCGTTATTAAACACGCAATACTGTACTTTAAAAGCAAAGTAAGGCATGGAAAAACATTATAATTACTTGTCATGATTTAATAATACATATCATGAAACCCACATGGACTAGAACAGATAATATTATGCATTTTACCTAGTGCTAGATTGCTTGATTGTCAGCCCGATCAGCAAATATTACTTTTTGGCATTAATTAATTTGTAGCCTCTGATTGCAGATTACGTGTAACTTCCATGTTTTACTGATGTCATGATGCCGGTCTCCTTTACGATTGGGTGTGTATAAGAAGTAAATTAAGCGCTTGATTAAATATTGTCAGATCACCCCTGAAATCCTACTTCAAAAGGCAGGGTTTACGAGTTTAGTCTTACGAGGTAAATTGTGAGCTTGAGTCAGTAGAATACATCTAAACATTTAGAGAAAAAAAAGCCCATAGCCAAAATCACGAGTTTGAGGCATTTGCTGGCTTCTAATAGAATAGGGTTCTAACAGCGGCATTAAATTCCCACTATGTGTTAAAATGTACCCCGTAACATAGCCAGCAAGATTTACAGCTATTAAATTGGCCTCTTAATGCTACCCACAGACGACTTGCGAGTTAGTTGCAGACTTTGCAGCCTCAAGTCCTTTGTTCTCTCAAGCCCGTAAACGCTACAATTCCAGTCATGGTATTAACATGCTACAATTTCACTTGCATTCAACCCCATAACACGCAAATGGCGCCCAAAGGCCAAAGAGTTATAGAGAGGACTTGCAAAGGGGGTAAAGTCCAGTCCGTAGCACTTTAAATGCAAATATCACCACACTACTGTACTTAAATTAAAAGGGAAAGTGATGTTAGATCTTATAATTAATAGCACAAACTTCTCAAGCTCGCAAATCAGCCATTTAAAATACTTTATTTCCTGTTTATTTTCCGTGTTATATCGATCCCGGCAATCAATTTGTGAATACATATACTGGAACTCGCATGTAATAGAATATAATATTTACTGCTTTATCAATATTGCTTTACATCTGGAATATGGGTCCGATCGTAACTCGTAATTGAACCCCGTAAGACTTTGAAACCCCACGTCCATTTTTCAGTGACGTAATTCTGATGATCTCTGTTTCCATTGGCTCCATCTCAACTCGCAAATATTAGTTAGACTAATTGATCACGTTCACGGCCGCACATCCAATGAGCAAAAAATTGTTTACGGGTGTGCATCTCAAGCCCGTTACTCGCAGCATGTTCTAATTTAATAGCACCGTAAATCTGCAACTTTTCAAGCTTGCAGCCATTGCAGGTCTCACATTGCACCTACGAGCTTCGAATTGATCATGTTCATGGCCGCACATCCAGCGAAAAATGGTTTATGGGTTTGCATCTCAAGCCCGTTACTCTCAGCATGTTCTAATTTAACTAGCGACTTGCCCGTCAAACAATCACGGCTATAGAATTGCTAGCCTCTGGGTTGGTGTATTTTTGGTTGTCAGAGCCCCTTTGGTGCTGATTGTAAGGTCCACGCTTATCGGCTTTTGGCATTGATTGCGAGGCTCTCCCCTGGTGTAGTTTTGCTCCTCTGAGCACCCTTGGCGCTCCTTTGGGGCGTGCAGTGAACGGCTTTGGCGTTTATTGCGATACTGTCATATGGTGATTTGTAATTTTTTCTGTATATGTATTTTTGTAATTATAATTAATTAATTACTGAACTCATAAATGAATATACTTTACCTATTTGTAATGAATATATGCAGCAACCAATATGCTGAAGAGCTAACAATCTGTTTTGATGTTCCTGCAGCATACAATGTAGATTTTCAGTGTTGGTGAGCTGAGGTGTAAGTGTCAGCAATGTGTGAAGTGCGTAGTGTAAATAGGCTGCGTGCGCAAGGGGAAACCGTTTGTGTAGCTGTTTAGTTCCGTATTCTGTAAGCGATTGTGTATGTGGTACGCTGGTGTGGATGATTTTGCGTCCTTCCTAATGTGTGTGTATTTTGTAGCTTGTACGGGGTTGTGTAATAGTTGTATGTGCCTGTCATAACTCAAGTTGGCCACTAGTTGTGCCTACCAGGAGGGACTGTTATATACCAATAGCCGCCATCTTGGGGTTGGTATATCATCCACAGTTGGTGCCATATGGAGAGTAAGAGTTCTGGGTTTAGGAGACCCACTATATTGTATATTGTATTATGGAGTGATAGCTATGTTTTAATTAGTCAACCCTCCCCCATTGTATAAACTCTCAGTCCGGAGTTGGCCATATGGTCCGTACTGTAAACAAAGTAGATAGCAGAACAAAGAGATTTGCCAGACAGCCAGGCACCTAGATAACAATGGGGGGCCTAGGAGCTCAAACAGGAAGTTTCCACTGGGAGAGCCTGGGTTAGAATGAGCTTGGTGGCCACGCCTGGGGTTGGCCCATGGGAGGGGTCTGGTGGTTCCCATAGCCTACCTCTGTTACATTGGACAGAGGTAATTAGGTTACTCTGGAGGTTACCCTATTGGCCAGAGAAAGGGGAAAGGTTGATCCACGGCAGCCACTCCCTCCACTGTGTGTGTGTGAAATGTTTTAAATATGTTGTTCCAAAATAAAACGTTCATAATTTTCATCAAGATGTAGCATGTAGATGTATTATTTACCCGGGGACATATGCTTGCAGTAAGATTCGTCAGACTTACTGTTAATATTGCTCAGTCTAACCCAAGGCTGAGACATGATGTTCCTGTAATCAAAGCTGCTTAAGGTCCAGAGTCACCCAAATCCGGTCAACAGACCCCAGCCAGAGAGTGGGTCGTGACAATTGGTGGCAAGTGGTGAGAGACTCTGAGAAGGACCAGAAATGGAACAGCAGTATGAGGACATGTCCTCAGCAGAACTGAGAAAGGCGCAGAAACTAAAAGGAATTCCCCGGAAGAAAAGGGACCAACCAGCAGATGTGATAGCAGCCTTGAGAAGGTATGATGCAGAACAGCTGGAACAAGAGGAGTTGGGTGAGGGGATAAGCACACTACCAAGGACCCCAAGATCTCAGCAGGAAGAAGGACAGCCAGATGATATCCTAAAGGAGGCAAGACGCAGGTTCAGTGAAGCCAGGGAGATAATGCTGGAAGAGGCAATTAAAGGACTGAACCTAATAAAGCAGCAAATACAGGAAGTGAGTGTCCAAGCTCAGCAAAGGCTTGGGGTCAACCCTGCAGAGATGCCAGTAAGAGTCAAACTGGCATATCAGAATTTTAAACAGTTCCAGGATGATAAAGACAGCATTGACGGATTTATCCAAGAGTTTGAGCAACAATGTAAGGTACAGGACATACCTCCTGAAGAATGGGCCAAGTTACTATTGAATAAGTTGACTGGAAAGTCCAGCGCAGCCTGTCGGGCCCTTCCTCCACATGTAGCCATGGATTACAACCATTTATGTACAGTGTTACTGGGCAGATATGCTGTAACCCCTGCAACTTTTTTGGCCAGATTCAGAGGCACTACCAAGGGGCCAGAGGACACTCATGTTGAGGTAATGTGTTAACTAAGCCGTGCCTGCACTCCATGGTGGTCTACACAAGGGGCCAACACAGCAGAACAAATTTTGGAGGTGGTGTTAATGGAGCAATTTTTGCAACTTTGCGCACCAGAATTAAAGGATTGGATGCAGGATCAGAAGCCAGTAGATGAGGACCAGGCAGCTAGTCTGGCCGACCATTTTGTTAGTACCAGAACTAAGAGAGTTCCCCAGATTACCAACTCTAATAGGCATACAGACGGGGGCTCAAGAGACTTGGGGACAACACGACAGGCCCCTATTGCACGCAGTGCGCCTAGCCATGTGCCCTGGGAGCAGCCTCAGAACGCATATGGACAGCGGAGTATCAAGTCAGGACCCGTTCCCAGAGCACACCCAGAGCCCAGATTTCCCAATAGAGAGTGCTTCAAGTGCAACCAGCAGGGCCACATAGCAAGAGATTGTCCTCAGCATCAGAGGCATCAGAGAGGACAGCCTTCAGTGAATTATCTGGGGGAATGGGATGCTGGAGCAGGACCTCCCAACGCAGCTCCCTAGGAGCCAGAAGCAGAGGGATGGTGCCATGGGATCCACACGGTGAGGAGAGCACAGAAGGACTCCGGGGAACAGCACAGACAACCAGTCTGGGTGCGGGGCCACAGGGCTGTGGGTTACCGTGACTCAGGATCCGCAGTCACTGTAGTTCTACCTAAGTGGGTGCGCACCTCAGACTGCATACAGAGGCAAATGTGGGTTATGGTTGCTGGGGGAAAACAATTTTCCATTCCCATGGCTCGCATTCAATTGGACTGGGGCACTGGGAGTAAATCTACAGAGGTAGGAGTTATGGTAACCTGCCTGCGGATGTTTTGCTAGGGAACGATTTGGGTCACATGGTGAGCCAGTATGTACAGCCCTTAACAAGAGCTCAAACCAGAGCCAATGGATGCAGGATGAACCAGGATCCGATGGAATACCCAGAACCCAGGGTAAGTGACTTGCTGGCTACGACATTAACCTTAGGCTGGGCAAAGGGGGAAGAACTTAGAATAGCATTGCAGGAAGATGACACTTTAGCAGGGGTAAGGGACAGGGCCGCCCAGGGCAAATCAGTGGATGATCTAGATAGTTTTGTATGGGAACAGGGGTTGTTGTACAGAATCAAGGTGTCTGGGAAGGATGAGGTAGAAAGGGAACCACGAAAGCAGTTAGTGGTCCCACAACAGTATAGAGGCAAGGTATTACAAATAGCCCATGAGATTCCTCTGGGAGGGCATTTGGTGCATAAGAAAACTCTGTGTAGGGTAGTAGAGGTATTTTTTTGGCCAGGATTAAATCAGGATTTAAAAGAGTACTGTCGATCCTGTGATGCGTGCCAAAGGACCCAGCCGTTTAAAAAAAATAGCAGAGCTCCCCTACAGTCACTCCCTGTGATGGAGATACCATTTCAAAGGGTAGCCATAGACATTGTTGGGCCACTAGCTAGGGTTACCAAGACCGGCAAGAAATGTATTCTCACCATGGTAGATTATGCCACCAGGTATCCTGAGGCGGTGGTTTTATCCAGTATCTAAGCTCCTAAGGAGACAGGGGCATTAATGACTATCTTTACAAGGACAGGGTTTCCTCAGAAAATTTTGTCTGACCGAGGGCCCCAATTTATGGCCAAAGTGACCGAACAGTTATGGTCCATGTGTGGCATAAGACACATTACAGCTTCCCCCTACCATCCCCAAACCAATGGCCTCTGTGAGCGCTTCAATGGGACACTCAAACACATAATTCCTACTTTTACTGATCAGGAGCCAGACTGGGAACGATTGTTGCCTTGTCTGCTCTTTGCCTACCCAGAGGTACCTCAGGAATCTACAGGGTATTCCCCTTTTGAACTTCTATATGGTAGGCCTGTGAGAGGACCCTTGAGCGTGATCAGGGAGATGTGGGAAGGGGAGTATAGTCACCACCCTGTACCAGTGGCTACCTATGTATTAGCTTTCAGGGAAAATATGGCTAGGTTGGCTGGAATTGTGAGGAGCAATATGCGTAAAGAGCAAGAGAGAGATAGGAGATACTACAAGACAGGACCCAGTGACAGGGAACTGGAGGAGGGGATGGAGGTGCTCATGTTGGAACCTCATCCCCAGGATAAGTTACAGTTTTTGTGGAAGGGACCTTATACAATTAGCAAAAAACTGGGCGACAAGTCATATGTGGTTATGGTAGATCCAGAGAGAGTGGTTACCAGGGTGGCCCACATTAATCACTTAAAAGCATATGTAAAGCAAGCAGCTCATATGTTAGCCATTTGCAGGGCCACAGAGGATGACCCAGAGGAAGGGCAGATACCAGACATGTTGCAAAAGGCAGAGCAGAAAATGCTAGAGGAAGGCCTTCACCAGACCAAAAACCTAAGTACAGAGCAGCAGGAGCAGCTTTTATGCCAACTAACACCCTTTAAACCCTTATTTACTACTGACCCTGGGTGTACCCCCCTAGCAGCTCATGTAGTGGTGACAGGGGAATGTGCCCCATTAAAACAACAACCATACCGAGTCCCTGAAGCTGTTAGGGCAAGCATACAAGCAGAATTATGCAAGATGTTACAATTAGGGGTTATTGAAGAATCCAGTAGTCCATGGGCATCTCCTGTCGTATTAGTACCCAAAAAAGACGGAACAACTCGCTTCTGCGTGGATTATCGTAGGCTAAATGATAAAACAAAAACGGATGCCTACCCTGTTCCACGTATGGACGAGTTGTTGGACCGGTTGGGTACTGCCAAGTATTTAACCACGCTGGATCTCTCCAAGGGATATTGTCAGATCCCTTTGGAAGAGTCAGCTAGGGAGAAGTCTGCATTTGTCACCCCCTTTGGACTATACCAATTTAAGGTAATGCCTTTTGGGATGAAAAATGCCCCTTCTACCTTCCAGCGACTGGTAGACAAATTGTTACATGGGCACCAGGAGTATGTTCAGGCTTACTTGGACGATATAGCCATCTTTAGTCAGACCTGGGAGGAGCATATAGAACATATTGCTAGAATTATGCAGGCCATTAAGCAAGCCAAGTTGACCATAAGACCAGATAAGTGCCAGTGGGCAAAGGCAGAGGTGCAGTACTTGGGTCACTGGGTAGGTAGTGGGAAGTTAAGGCCAGAACCAGCCAAAGTAGAGGGTATTGCAGCTTGGCCTATCCCTAAGACTAAAAAGCAGGTACTAGCTTTCTTGGGCATCACTGGGTATTACCGCAAGTTCATTCCTGATTTCAGCACTACAGCCAAGCCACTGACCGATTTGACCAAAAAGAAATTGCCCAGGGAAGTGACATGGACTCCTGCTTGTCAAACTGCATTCCAGAACCTCAAGGAAGCTCTGACTTGTTCCCCAGTATTGGCTGCCCCGGACTATAACCAACCCTTTGTGGTCCAGACAGATGCCTCCATGTATGGCATAGGGGCTGTGCTAAGCCAGACAGATGATCAAGGAGTGGAGCATCCTGTTGCGTATTTGAGCAGGAAATTGTTGCAGTGGGAAACGGCCTATGCTACTGTGGAGAAGGAATGTTTGGCCATAGTTTGGGCTTTGCGCAAACTTCAACATTATTTATATGGACGACCATTCACTGTGACCACCGACCATAACCCCTTGTGCTGGCTGTCTAAGGTAGCCGGAGAAAATGGACGTTTGCTAAGATGGAGCCTGGCACTACAGACATTCAATTTCCAAATACAGCACCGTAGGAGTAAATTCCATCAAAATGCAGATGGATTATCACGCCAACTGGAGCTATGAGTATCAGCGTAGCTGAGAAAATCATGGACCCTTGATGTTCTCAGGCTACACTTGGGGGGGCAGTTGTCATAACTCAAGTTGGCCACTAGTTGTGCCTACCAGGAGGGACTGTTATATACCAATAGCCGCCATCTTGGGGCTCGTATATCATCCACAGTTGGTGCCATATGGAGAGTAAGAGTTCTGGGTTTAGGAGACCCAATGTATATTGTGTTATGGGTTATAATATGTTAGTATTATATTGTATATTGTATTATGGAGTGATAGCTATGTTTTAATTAGTCAACCCTCCCTATTGTATAAACTCTCAGTCAGGAGTTGGCCATATGGTCCTTACTGTAAACAAAGTAGATAGCAGAACAAAGAGATTTGCCAGACGGCCAGGCACCTAGATAACAATGGGGGACCTAGGAGCTCAAACAGGAAGTTTCCACTGGGAGAGCCTGGGTTAGAATGAGCTTGGTGGCCACGCCTGGGGTGGGCCCATGGGAGGGGTCTGGTGGTTCCCATAGCCTACCTCTATTACATTGGACAGAGGTAATTAGGTTACTCTGGAGGTTACCCTATTGGCCAGAGAAAGGGGAAAGGTTTGTGTGTGTGTGAAATGTTTTAAATATGTTGTTCCAAAATAAAACGTTCATAATTTTCATCAAGACGTGGCGTGTAGATGTATTATTTCCCCGGGGACATATGCTTGCAGTAAGATTCGTCAGACTTACTGTCAATATTGCTCAGTCTAACCCAAGGCTGAGACATGATGTTCCTGTAATCAAAGCTGCTTAAGGTCCAGAGTCACCCAAATCCGGTCAACAGACCCCAGCCAGAGAGTGGGTCGTGACAGTGCCTGGCGGTGTTTTGCCGTTTTAGGGGTCGTGTAGCCTCATTTTCGTTTTTTTCGGTGCCCATTTTTTCCCTTGGTTAGGGGATTTTATTTTGTAACCTCACTTCCAGACGTCCTGGGTGTCCCCCCTTGCTGTGTCTGATTTATTTTTTTATATTTCTTTGTATTTTGTTTGTTTTTAGTTTTTTTCGGTGTGTGCAGTTTGGACGTTAAGTTCTTATTTTTTTGCGGTTCGTTTTTTTTTTTTCTCTAAGTCGCGGTTTCCTTTTGTAAGTGTTACTGGCCGTATTTTTTTTTTTGCGATTTTTTTTAAAGTGCTATGTGTGAACAGCTTCTCAAAATGCACGTTGGCCATAAATGAAGTCATCCAATAGAGACTAGGAAGCTCAGGGCGTGCTGGACAGTGATACATGCCATCAGATCATGTTAGATACTCACAATATATAAATGTTAAAAATACACTAAATTATAGCATAACAGAACAATAAGAGGATATAAACTTAGAGTGAAGTCTGTGATTTATTGTTGTTGCATAATGGAGGACTTTGTCCTTAATCACAATAAGGTCAGATAAAACTTAAGTGCAACATTTGGTGAAAACTGAAAAGTAACTTATTTTATTTATAAGCAGTATGATGTTGCAGTATGATCAACTATCATAGTTGTCAATCTGCGAGTTGCCATCAGGCTTGCAAAGTGAGGGACGCAGTTGCGGGGGGTGGAGGCCCGCGGGACTTAGCTGCAATGAGCAGCTAAGGCGCTCATTACAGGCTGTAACTATGGCCCTCATTGCAAAGGCGCTCATTGCAGGTATGGAGAGTCAGAGGGACTCAGCGCGGTGCACGCAATACTTTACAGCACGCAATACTTTACGACTTTAATGGCAAAACCTCTGAACTCTAAAAAATGACAAATACTTAAACACTCACACACAGCACAGGGGGAGAGTCTGGAAGCCTGTGAGTGAGGTTGCAAGTTAATTTGAGGTATATTTGGAGTTTTTTGGCAATCACAATTCGGCTAACTGAGAAAAAAAATGGCAGCCGAAAAAATGTAAATAGATGAAAATGAGGCCGAAGGCAGTAAAAAAGATCACAAAGCCAATAACACTTAACGCAAGCCAGTAACATTTAACCCAAAACAGTAACACTTAACCCAAGGCAGTAACACTCATCGCGAGGCACCGAAACTACACGGGTGGAGAGACTCGCAATCATTGGGAGCCACGCTATGTGCGCCGGAAGGTGATCATTGCAAAGCATCAAAGTAGATAGGGAGAAAGGCTCGCAATGAGCGCCGAAGGTGCTCAGAAGGGGCAGAGCATTGCATTGTGTGGCAAACAGCATTGCTAGCCTTAAAATTTTCTTGCCATCATTTTTGATGGGCAAGTCGTTAGTTAAGTATAAACAAGAGGAAATAAATAAATTTACAGTGCAAATGCACAATCTATTTATAGCAAAAAAATTATCCTTTTAAATTTCAAATCATTTGTTACCTGTGAGCAAGCAGTATAAAAATTAACAGTTATGGTATTTGTAGTGGTGGAGATGTAACGACCTTGAGATATTAACAAATAGTGGAAATTTCTTAAACATAATTGTATCAAAATAAGAGATGCTGTGGGTTTGTCAGGCCTGGGTATTTTCTTAGTCTTTGGCCACTACAATGGGGAATGGCAGATATTAGAAACATTCATGTTGTTTCCTTTTCAGACAATCTGCGTGTAGTCCAGGCAATTCATTTGCAATCTGCCTTTTTTCTTCCAGTGGGTAGGCTCCTTCAGCATCTGATCCTCCACTGCCTTGAGCTCAATCTGTGGCTTAGGACTAAACATATCCATGGGGCTTGAGAACAGTATTGCTGATTTCTCTTCTGCAGCTCCAGAAGTTTAGGGAGTTAGCATTGGGAGCAGCAGCTAAGGACCTTTCCATTCCCTCAGCTTCCAGAAAATAGCCAGGTTGATTTGGAATTTCCTGGCCCCATCGACTTAGACAGTTTACCAGAGTATATATAAAGATTGGTGGAAGCTTGACTCGTGGGCTGGTCCGTCAGAATCCCAAAATGATATCTTACATCTGATTCTTTGATTTCTGTAGCTGTGTCAGGAATATGGTTCATCAAGTCACCTATTGATAAGCAGATGACTGCTTTGTCATATTGGTTTCAGTTACAAAGCTAGCAAGACTTCTCAAAGTCATATCCTTTAACATTTTATCTCAGTTTATGTCTGTCCTGTCAACAGCTTGTTATGATAGTTTTGAGCATTTTGTATCAGCAAAATAGGTAGTCCAACTAAATCAATTCTGTCTTCGGCACCTTATGAGTCCCACGGATTATGAGTCTCACTCTAAGTTATGGAGCCAGCAACCTTATGACAATGCCAGGTCTAGCTCTTCTCATCTAGTCCATGACTTCAACTACTGTCATATACTGGCATCAAGTAGACTGATGTGCTCCAAGAAATAGTCAAGACTCTACAGTTTTATACAAATTCTGAAGCCTTCACCAAATGTATCAGTCGATATTATGTGGTAATTAATTAATGCATGTTATCTTGTGTTGGTTGCAATGGAACTAATAAAGGGTAACATAATATGGTGAATTTCATTTAGAATTCCCCCTTTTTTTTTTTATAAATAATGTTTGTTTTTTTACCCTGTAATTAAATTTAAAATATATTTTGTCAAATTTAAAGAGATTTTTTTCAGAATTTGTGTAAGAATGTTTCAGTATTTTCTCTATATACAATTCTATGTCCTATTACCAGTCTTCAAATTGAAAGACAACATAAAAAGTTTTTCCTGGGATTTGCTGGTTTTTGAGAAGCAAAGTATATATAAACATTCAATAAGAGTAATTGATAGAATTCACGAAAAGGTCACATCTTCTGAATATGAATCTTCTGATAATGATAGTACAGTACACTAAGCAAAAACAACAGAAGCGAGAGCCTCAGAGTAAACCCTAATAGACAAAGAGAAAGATAACAGCAGTTCCCACAAGAAATCTCAGAGACAAGTGATAAACTTCTCTAATTTCTCCTTTGAAGGAGGAACATTTAAATGTATTGAAGAGATTTATCTTTTTTCCCGTACAGCAACATTTTATGTTTTCCTGTGGACCAAAGACATGTACTTGTTTGCTCGGAAACTCTTGCTCCACAAGAATCATGAAAATAATTTTGAAAAAGAGAATGATGCTCAAGGTCTCAATATTGAGGAACCGAGACATCTAAATTAGTTATTACCATTAATAACACAGACACAAGAAAAGAACCAACTTGGCAAGGGTCCATTTACTTCACTTAGACCAAAGAATGTATTTACCCCCAATTTTAATATATCTGGCAATATTGACATATTTGTTATGTTGGTGTGTGATAAACAAAGTAAATTACCTCCATTTGTGCGATGGAAACAAAATGTAACTAAAATAGAGCAGAAAACGCTTAAGAAAACTGCCAAATAAAGGGGGAAATACAGTCATAGTAAGTAAAAATTCATATAATCTAGAAAATTTAAATTTATTAGGAGATAGAGAATGCTACAGTGTCCTTACTTTCGATTTGACAAAACAATTCAAAGAAGAGTTGACCTTGATAATTGATGAAGGGCTTAATAATGGAGTCAAATTTTCAAAAGAATCTCAGTTTCTCAAAATCAAACATCCAACGATAGCTACATTCTATTCTATCCCAAAGATCCAGAAAAAATAATCAAAATCCACTGGGGAGATCAACAGTCTTCAGTAATGATAGCTTGACCCAGAACCTAAGTATTTATTTAAACAACATTTTAGGAAGTCTTGTGGAATAGACGTCATCCGACATTCAAGATATAAAAAACTTGCTTCAGAAAATTGAAGGAATACACATGAGCCCAAGTCTGGATGTGGTAGCATGGTATATGTCAATTCTGCACAAAATAGGAATCAAATTGGTTGAATACTTTTTATCAACATGCGGAAATCTCTATGAATACCCACACAACCACTACTTTATCATCAAATTGTTAACTTTTGTATTAACACATAACTATTTTATATACAATGGTAGGTTTTACTATCAGATCTGTGGTACAGCCATGGGCACTCTCTGTGCACCAATGTATGCTAACCTATATTTAGGATGTTGGGCGGATACCATTGTATTTGGAGAAAACTGTCAAGATCGGATTCTGGGCTCGCTACATTAATGACATATTCTTGATTTGGAATGGGTCTGAGCAAGAAAACTAGGTAATCAAATGAATTATCAATGTAATTGGACTGCAATTACCTTGAATAATTAACAGAGAGAACATTTAATGTTTAGATTTATCCATTTCATTGGATAAGGAAAGTTTTCTTGCCACCCAAACTTATAGAAAGGAAATATCTACCAACAATTTATTGATGGCAGACAGCCATCATCTGGAACATTGAATACAAAAAAAAAGTATATAATATGAACGATTCTTACTTCTAAAACGCAAATGTAGTTCAGAGGCAATGTATGAAAAGCAAGCCAAAATAACGTTATGCTTGTCTCAGGTCTTGAAGCTATTAACATAATGCCTAAAAAAAGACTTATAACAAAGCACAAATTAGATCTAGATCAGATTTATTAGCGAGCCATTCTACGTCCACCAAAATAACAACCCAAAAGAATGATGGGGTCCTTTAGTTGTCAATGGGATAATATTGCAAAAATGTGTTTAAGGGTGGATCCAGACCTTAAAGAAATAACAAGAGATACAATTGTCCATAGCCTCTTTGGCGGCATTCAGAAATTACCAGAGACATGGCTTGGATGTGAAACTTCTGGCTCTAGAATATTTAAAAAATGCAAGACATGCACTCATAAGGACTCAAATATGAGACTCTGAACGTCTAAAAACATTTAAAACCAGAGACAGAATTAACTGCCGTGCAACAGAGGTTATATACCTAGTTAACTGTAGATGTGGTCTGCAGTACATTGGCAGGATGAGCAGCCAATTCAGAAGGTGAAAACTGGAACATATACATTCCATTTTAAATACTAAAGATGTGCCGATAGCTAGACAAATGAACAATGTCCATAATGGTGATGTCATGTTACTAACATTCACCGGCATAGAAAGAATCAGACTCACTCAGCGCAGAGGAGATATTGATTGCAAACTTCTCCAACAGCAAGCTAAATTGATTTTTAATTTAAAAACATTAGCTCCAAAAGGACTTAATGAAGGATTCACTTTAAATCTATTTATTTAAAGAGACTGGGGAATGCATTCTTTATTTCTTCTTGAACTTACAAGTATTCCAACTGAGATAGTTTAAACATGTTTATTCAGAAAAAAAAGAAACTGTATTTAAAAACGAATCATTGAGATCCTCCAACCAGTCTTCAGTCACAGAAACAGCACAGCGTTTCTGGTTATACAAATAACATAAACATAGTAGATGTGGCTTGAATTGTATTTGCATTTTTTATTTGCATAGTGCCATCAATGTGCACAACCCTTTACAGTGCATTTAATATAAAGACCACCGGTGGGCTACATAGATTCTCTGTATGTACTTATGACACCTCATAAGCATTTAGATGTTCATTTTAAAGTTTTCCCTATAAAAGGAAAGTTAACACCTGAAAGCTAAATTGCTTTATTTTGAGACAGGACTGACTTTGCACCTTCACAACCTTCCATGTTCCCTCTCCAGTAGACTAATTTGTCCACAGTACACATATAAAATAAAAAAAATATAGGCTAGTATTCACGATAGTAAGCTTCATTACAGGGTGAGATTTAGCCCAGTCTGGAACACCTTGAGAATGGCAAATTTATATCTTGTAGTTTGTCTTACAGTCAGTTCTCTGTAAGTTGTTGAAGAATGAATGACCGTTAAAAAATAATTTTATTTTTTTCTCAGCATTACAAAACATTTTCAAAGCCTTGTTTTTGCTAATAAAAACTAAAACCTTACTGAAATTGTATTATTTTCCGTAATGAAACAGTCACTGGTTATGAACAACTTTTGATTAAGGATCAATTTGCTGATCTCCAAAGCAATCTCTACCAATGTAAATAGGACTCAGATAACTGCTCTCATTATCATTTGGGTGTAGTCACCATGCCTCTTAACGATCAGCGTAAGACTATTTTTACCCACTTTTACAGCATTGAGTTTGTTACAAGCCAAATAACAAATGGCAATAAACTTGAGCAGATTTCCAAGTAATTGCCAAACGGTGAATATACAATATAATATATTCTCACTATATCATATCTCAATAAATAGCACTAATAATGAAGGCTCATAGTTTATATGAAGAAATAAACATCTAAATGAAATATATAAACTAAAGAATACAGACATTTTGTGAAAGCCCTCCACAGAAGCTGACAGGACATGTTTCTATAATCTCTTGAACTTTGAGTCGACCTGGAAATGATAAATACGTTTTGGCAGATGCTTCTAATTGACAATAATGTAGTTGCCATGGAGCTTGTTTGGCAATAACAAATGTCTACGTCAAAACCAGATATGGGCCGAGGCATGGATTTTATATGGTTCAGGAACATGGCCAGATCTAGTTTGATTGTTTGATGTACTGTAAGGTGCAGTCCCAAGAAACAACATCAACCTTTTAACTAGGTTTTTCAAGAAATAGGTCATCACCTATAAACCTTGTGTTTTCGAATACGTTTGCCCTTGCTCATCTTAGCTAGTTGATTATTTTTAAATTTGACTGAAATTTATTACAGGAGTTTTTAGTTAGGTTTTCTGTGAAATAGTCTATATATTACTTTAATGTGAAAAAAATATTAAGTAACTAGAAACATTCTTAGAAGCTCAACTGAACTGAATAAGCATGGCGTCCATCAGCTTCAATCTACATGTCATATCATTTTACAAAGTACCAAAATATATTGCAGTATTAGTAATACATATAAATGAACACTATATAGGACGACAGTTGGGCTAATTTGGGCTAACTACTTCATGGAGTCAATTTCATATGACTTTAGATTGAAAAGAAATACACAATTAACAATTATTTGCAGTAATCATTCATAAGAAGGTGATAACTTTATGAGACTTTATGAGTGTTTGAGAAAGGTTGATTGAAAGGAAAAAATTGTAATGTAAGTGTACTGTAAGAAAATGCAATGTTTAATAACATTCAATTGATAACGTACTTGTCATTACATAGTTTTAAATTATAACATATTTGAAACCTCCACTGTGGTTCTCTAGGTCAGAAGGCCATAGCTACAGAAGGAAATATATTTAGCTATGAGTCAACAAGTCAGTAGCCTAAGGTAGCAGGACTTTAGTGGACAGCAGGCATTCACAGTATTTCTTTCTTTTCTCTCCATCTTTATTCATTTTGTAGTTTTCTCTCTCCCTCTTTATCTGTGTATTTGTCTCAATCATGTCCCTCTTTTATTTCTGTTTTTCTTTTGCCTTTTCACATCCAATGATTCTCTTTTCATCCCTTAACCGTATCTTTCCCCTCTATTTCATCTCCTCCATTTTCTTTATCTTCCAATAGCTTCTCCCTTTCTCCAGCAAATATTCATCCTTTCGATACCTATTTGCTGTTATGGGTGATTGTCAAACTGGCATAGCATAGCAGATTAAAATCAGTTATTTAGCCAAGCTGGCATTTAGTCTCAATAGAGTTTCTGGGTTTTAAATCCTAAAGGGCCACTATAATGTTTCAACACTATGCTGCAGACTACAGTAAGTAGTTACCTTGCAATACACCTTGTTTTTTAAAAGCAATTTTCTTAGTGAAATAATACTTATTAAAGCAAATGTTTCAACTTCTAATAAGAGGTTTTACTATTCCCCAACATATTAGTTTCTATTACTGTACCATAGGTACATAGTAATTGAGGTTAAAAAAATACCTTTACTCCATCAAGTTTAACCTTTTTAGATCTCCTCTGATGTGCAATGTGCAGATTAATTGTTAATTGATCCAGAGGAAGGCAAACAGAAAAGAAAAACAAGTGAAACTGTACCATTGTCTCAAAAGGGGAAAAAATATAAAATTCCTTCCTGACCACAGATACTGGTGATTGGATTCATCCATGGATCAATACTCCCTCTCTAATTGTCCAGGATAGTCCTGATACCCTTTTTATTTAAAAAAAATGTATCTAATCCCTTTTTAAAGTTATCTATTGAATCCTTCCTCCCTTGGAGAACCCTTTTCTTTCTTTAAGGTGATTTTTTTTTACTTCTAGTGTCAAAGGATGTCCCCTTGTCAGTTCAAAATCTCTTGGCACAAAAAGTTCACTTGACAAAGCCTTGCATTGACCCAGGATATATTTATATAAGGTAATCATATCCCGTGTTAGGCTTTTTTTCTAGAGAAAATAAGTTTAATTTGGTTAGTCTTTCCTCATAACTTAACACCTTCATTCCCCATATTAGTTTTGTTGCCCTTCTCTGTACTTTTTCCAGCTCTAAAATGTCCTTTTTATGTACTCCATATTCCATATTCCAAATAAGGGGGTACTAGGGATTTGTATAGTGGCAGAATTATACTTGCTTCCCTTGTTTATATACCCTTCCTAATACATGCTAATATTGTATTTGCCTTTGCAGCTGCTGCTTGGCTTTGAGCACTGTTACCTAGGTGGTTGTCCACAAGCACTCCCAAATCCCTTTCTATATCTGATACCCCTACATTTTCACAATTAAGATTATAAAGTGCATGACTATTTTCCTTCCCAGATGCATAACCTTACATGTATTCATATTACATCTCATCAGCCATTTAGTCTCCCATTTCTCTAATTTATGCAAATCCCTGGGGAGGAAAAGTACATCATTATCTGATTTAATTACCTTGCACAGCTTTGTGTCATCAGCAAAAATGAAGGCAATACCTTCCAATCCTATTTCTAAGTCATTAATAATTATGTTAAAAAGGAGAGGACCTAATATTGAACTCTAAAGAACCCCAATTACCACATTAGTCCAATCTGAGTATGTTCCATTTACCACAACCCTTTGCTTCCTGTCTTTTAGCCAGCTCTCAATCCATGAGCAGATATTTACTGCAATTCCTGTATTCCTTAGTATCCCATGTGGCACTGTATCATAAGCCTTTTTAAAATCCAAAAAGACATTATCCACTGAGTTGCCTTGATCCAAGTTCCTACTAACCTCTCCATAGAAACTGATTAGGTTTGTTTGACATGACCTATCCTTCATAAATCCATGTTGTGTCCTACTTATACTCTTGTTTATATAGATATGTTCTTGTATACTAACCCTTATTAACCCTTCTAAAAGCTTTTCCACTACAGAAGTGAGGCTTACAGGTCTATAATTTCCTGGATTTGATCTTGCTCCCTTCTTAAATATAGGTATCACATCTGCTTTTCTCCAGTCATCTGGTAGAGACCCTGTGTTGAGTGAATCTTGAAAAATATGATATAATGGGTTTGCTATTACAGAGCCCAGTTACCTCAGTATCCTTGGATGTATTCCATCAGGACCTGGGTTTTTATTAACATTTATTTATCCAACCTCTTTTGGATTTATTTGGTGAAGGTAGTGCAGCCCCATTATTTTGCTGTGTCCCAACCACTGGTACCTCCCTTGTGAATACCGAAGAAAGTAACCTATTTAGTTCCTCTGCCTTTTCCTGGTCACTAATTGTCAGACGACCTGTGTCACATTGTAATGTTCCTATACCTTCCTTCATGACCTTCTTCCCTTTAATATATTAAAACAATAATTTAGGGTTAGTTTTACTCTCCTTTGCAACTAACTTTTAATTTTCTATTTTAGCCAGTCTAATAGCCCTTTTGCAAGCCTTGTTGATTTCCTTATACTCTGTCCCCTCTTGTTTGTATAATTTAAATGCCTGTTTTTTATTCCTCATCTTCATCTTTAAGTCATTATTAAGCCACATGGGTTGTGATTTACTCCTTCTACTTTTATTTCCACATGGTATATGGTGATAAGTATGTATATTTAGTAAGGATTTGAATCTTGTCCATTTTTGTCCAGTATTTTTACCAATCAGTTCTCTGTCCCAGTCTTTATGTTGTATTGCTGCCCTTAGACCATTAACATCTGCTCTTTTAAAATTTAGAGTTTTTGTTGGCCCCTTACAGTTATGTTTTTTTTAATTCAATCTCAAATGAGACTGTGTTGTGATCACTGTTTCCCAAAGTTTGCCCAATTTCAACTTTTGATACTATATCAATATTATTTGTGATGGCTAAACCCAAGATAGCCTCATTTCTAGTAGGTTCTTGTATAACCTGGGCCAGATAATTGGTGTACTCAAGAATCTGCTCCCCTTAGCTGAACTGCTGGTCTCATTTATCCAGTTTATTTCAGAGTAATTAAACTCTCCCATTATTAGAACTTGCCCATGCTTAGCTGCATTTCCAATCTGTTAAAATAATTGCAGTTCCTCATTTTCAATTATATTTGGGGGCTTATAGCATATTCCTACCAATATTCTTTTAGAATTTGCTGCTCCGCTATTTAACTCTACCCACAAATATTCAACATTACCCCTAGTTCCACCATAAATATCATCTCTGACTATAGGCTTAAATTCAGGCTTAACATACAGACAAATCCCTCCTCCCCTTTCACCATTGCCCCTATCTTTCCTAAATAGGTGATAACCATCCAGATTAACAGTCCAGTCATGAGAGTCATCCCATCATGTTTCATTAATGCATATTAAATCCCATTTCTCATTAATTGCTAATAATTCTAACTCTCCCATTTTTCCTGACAAGCTTCCAGCATTAGCAAGTATACACCTTATGTTATGAGTCTGTGGTTCCAAAGTGCCTGCCACTGTACTTGTATAATTAGTACAGTGTCAGAAAACCCTAGTAAGATCTATTAGGATATTCTATCAATGTCTGTATATGTCTGTTGTATTAAAGGGTCACTGTAGTCAATTTGTAAATTATTTTTGAAGAACAAAACTTGATAATGCTGGTAGAAAGTAAAAATAAATAAATAAATAAACACTGCCATTACATTTTTCACTTTTCTAAGCAGTAATGCTTTACCATAGGTTTCCATGTTTTTATACTATCTTGCAACTTCTGCTTCAACACAGTGTGTCTTTGTAAACTAATAAGCTGATAAGCATTCCATTAGAGCTAATGAGAGCACTGACGGGTTTATCTGCCACCTTCTCATTGCACATAAATAAGTGTCCTGTGTTTTCCAATTCTCCTCCCACTTCAGGAAGTTGACCACTGGAACCTAAAATGGTAGATATATAAAAGTAATGAATTAGAGCTGCATTATCTTTTAGTATGTTCTAAAAACATGTTGCTTATTATCAAGTGTAGTTGTTTAAAAGGGGATATTTTAAACATCTAACCACAGTGGCCCTTTTAAAATCCTTAGAAAATAGTACTATTAGTCCTAAATAAATTCCACCTTGGATTAGTTGGAGTAATTAGTTAGTTAACCACCCCTCCAAAGACGGTACAACAGTAATCAACAACTTTTTATATTACACTATAATATGTGGATAGCTGCTGTTCTATCTTGAATAACAAGTGGGTGCATAAGAAAACTACCCCAGAAGGTTTCCATTTTTGGAAAGCTTTGTAGTATCTTTAATAAAGGTTTTAAGGTCCTAGTTTGGAAGCTTGGGGTGATTATGTGAAGGTTTTTGTACATTTCAGAACAATTTTTAGGCACAGGAGTTGGAACACATATTAGAAATGTTTCAATTGCTTCAATTCCTAAAGCCACAATGGAAAATGTAGAAGAAAATCCTACGAGTACCAGATAGGACTCGCAAGAGGGTTATAAATACCTGATCGTAGCACTGTAAAAGCCAATAAAAAAATCAGTACTGCACTTAAAAAGACGGGGAAAGTGATGAAAGACATTAGAATTAATTGCACAAAAGTCTTAAGCTTGCATATCTGCAATCAAATTTTTTACGTTTAATTTCCGTGTTATATCAATATCAGTAATCATGGAGTTAATACATATCAGACCACCTACATGGACTAGAACATTTCCTTCATTCATTTTTATTATTTTTGTATTATTTTGATGGATTGCGAGTTTGATCGCACATTGGACTTGTTTTACAGACGTCATGATGACGGTCATATTTACTATTGGCTGTTTCTTAATCGGTAGTTATGGCCTTGCTTAACTGATCATGATCATGCTCTGAAATGCTACTTATGGGTGCATGGTTTACAGTTTAGGCTTTCAGCCAGGTAGCTGCGGGTTTAATCAATCAAATCGCATTGTAACTGTTGAAGACTGCATACTGAAGTGAAATACAGTCCTCTCAGAAAAAGGATAAGCAAAACATATATGAAAAATGTTCCCTTCACAAAAAACACTGAAACAACTACTACAAGTGCTGCTCCTGCAGAGATGTAAACACCCCTCACATACAAACCATTAACCAAAGTATCATGGATCCATGTAGTGACCAACAGAGGCATCAAAAACATTGTTTCACTTAAAAACTAGTTTTATTACATATTTCCTGCCTAGTTATGCTCACATTTTGTGTCATATGTATTTTTTTTTAAATATAAATTAATTGTTTAGGTTTTTCAGTCTGGGAAACTCCAGTTAAGTTCCTATGAAAGAGAACGGCAGCATGAATATCATTTTTACAGTATTATTTGTGTGACAATGGATCATCTATAGACTGTAAGATGGAAAACTACAAAAAAAGCACAGAGAGAGGAAGATTTAGGGACCATGAATAAACTCTAGACAGGTTAATTGGGGGGTGTGAACAGATCAGAACTCCAATCCAAAAATACATTAATTTGCGTAATCTTGTAATGTTAACACAATTAAATTGTTCTTGTCCTTCTAAAGGTTACAGATTTCACAAACAAATTGAAACCAGGGAGAAGCAGGAAGCGGACACTCAAAATATGTCTGGAATTTGTCATGAGGGGGAGAAATGGTGTTTTAAAGAGTTTGCCGCTGGGGGCATGTAAATAAGCAATCTCGTGTACAGATTTCCTGCTACCTCACAGAATAATCGTTTTTCAGCTTGAAAGTACAATGTATAAAGTAGCTCAAATATCATATGCCATTTGATCTGACAGCTTCTGATTGTTTTCATGAGATTGGGACATATTGTTTTGTATGTTTTGGATAATATGCCTAAAGGTTGGGATTTTTGGATCTAAAAAGACGGGTGGAATCAGATGTTGAGGACATCATACATTAGTGAAAATACACTTCCCAGTCTACACTGGGAAAACAGGAGGTACAGTAGTTAATGCCTTAATATAAATTCAAAATTAAATATTAACACTTAGGGTAAAACCCAAGAGCTTTCCTGCAACAAATGTTACCATGGGGCAAAGGTCTTGATCAGGAGACCACCTCCTCCACCTCCTGCACATATATGTCTTCAATCCACTCAACTGTGCGAGTTCTGTCCAGTCTAAAGTATGTGTGGCCAATGTTTGGGCTTATGCCAGTGCATCATGTGTACTGTTCGGTCCACAATGTATGTACTCCTGTATTTGATTTATAAACTTGAAAACAGATATTGTGACATGTTGAGGAACTTCAACCCTACCCTCCAACCTGAATGTCATGATTATTTCATGGCACAGTTGATTAATATGTTTTAATATAAAATGTCTGTATTTTGTGAAATTATTCTCATAACCTGAGTATTGTGATAAATGCCTTAATGTTTTCAAAATACATAGTGTTATATGGCATATTTAAATGAACTAGACTTATGTATAAAATGCACATATAACACATTTTACAGGCATCCATTTGCCACTAATATGTTCCTGTACAGTGTTTAATTTAAAAGCACCTGGTCAGCTTTTAATAAATATATGTCTGACCATTATATGTAGTTCAGTTGGACGATGCATGACATTGATTTACAGAATTATGTTATGACATCTGTTTAAGTAAGGGGTTAAACAACTTGCCTTGTCATCAGCCCAATAAATGAATGATAAATGATGTACATTTATATAGAAGAGGGTGAGAAGTTAACTTAACGGAGGTCAGATTACATGGAAACATTTCAATATTTGCAGCCTTATTAAATTCCAGCCTCGTAAATAAAAGGCTTCTACTTAAATCCTACGTACTGCAAAATTTCTCAAAGTTACAACGCATTACATTAGCCCTGCAGCGAGCAACGTGTGAGCTATGCAGCAGGGCCGTCTGTATGAACGATAGAGACCCCTGCAGCATGGGGATGTGTATAGGGAGCAGGGGGGAGCCTCACACGGCTGTCTCGGGCTTCTCCAAGGCAGCACGTGGAGGCTTTAGGATCCCTTGCTAGCACTTTTTGTGCTCGTAGGGATTCTTCTGAGATGCGAGAATCACTCGTAGATTTATGGCTGCGTGTGACTCCGTAGCTCTCTCGGAGCCTATTCTCTGCCATTTTTCGTAGTCATCTCGCAAAGCAGGCTGCGAGAGATTCGGTCCTCGCAAACAGCAAAAAAACTGCCTTTTGCAAGAACAAGGAAACTATGAGGGAGAATTTAATGAGGCCCTTGGTGTCTTATAAACTTTTATCTCACTGTTTCATCAAATCAAAGAGAGTAAATATTACACTAAAAAATCCAATGATGGTACGGAGGAGTTAGAGGGAGCTGTTATTTGTAGTGTCACAGAACAGGATCAGCTAGACATCTTTTCCGGAACTCTAGGGGTTAACTCAGTACCTCCTCAGCCAGCTCTCTTCCTCAGCATCAGAATCAGGTTGACATAGCAAATAAAGTCATCATCCACCATAAAAGTTTTCAGATTGTGAGTAATGGCTGCGAGGTACATTCTGCAAGCTACTAACGCTAAAAAGAAAAGTTGCGCAGTTGCAACTACGCGTCATAGCAACTGCACATGAGCGTCAAAGTCACGCACGTGCAGTTGCGTCTTCTCCACACAAAGGAGGGAGGTAGAGAGAGGGAGGGAGACAAAGAGAAAGGGAAAGACAGTGGGAGAGAAAAGAGGGAGAGACAGGAAGAGAGGTAGGGAGAGAGGGAGGGAGAGAGGAGGTAGAGAAAGAGGGAGAGAGAGAGAGAGAGAGAGAGAGGGAGTGGGAGATAGGAGAGAGAGAGAGGGAGGCAGAGAGATGGAGAGGAAGGCAGAGAGAGGTAGGGGGGAGAGAAAGGGAGGGAGAGAAGAGAGAGGTAGGGGGAGGGAGAGAGACAGAAAGACAAAGGGCACAGAGAGAGAAAGGGTTCATGGAGAGAGATAGAGTGCACACAGAGAGAGACAGAACTAACAATTGAACATAACATGTGATACCATCATTTATGACGGGCAAGTTACTAGTTACTCTCATAATGAAAGGACAACTGCTCTGTTAGCTTCCTTAGTCCAGAGCAACTGCTCATTGCACACAGACCAGAAAACTTTATACAGGTTTAAACAATAGAAGTTGTTAAACATAAACCGATAATACACTTTATAAACAAAGAACACACAGACTTCACAAACTTTGAGCACAATGCACTTAATTAATACTAACTTCTGGCTGAACCTTTGAGGCTAGCATGATTAACTTGGTAATTGAGTCTCAGATTACTAGCCTAGCTAAATTAGCACTATGGGTCTACTGATTGGCTCGGTGCATCCAAGCTTGGCCATGCTGGTTTATGCCTTGGAGTGTGTTTGTGCTCTCTCCAGGAGGTCTTCAATACTTTGATCACTCCATTGTTTCAGGGAACGTTGATGGTTGATTTAGTTATCTAATCTGAGAAACTCTTGTAAAAACATCCAAAGATATTCTCTCTTGAAACATAACTACACATATAAATAAATATATACATAACTATAAACTGTTTATCTGTTAATAAACTGTATATTACAGAGCATCCAATATACCACTATAATAAAAGCAACCCTTTTCTCATATAATGTATCACGTTTAATAGGATCTGTTGAATGGAAAAATCCTTACACTCTTGAATGTCAGTTCCGGACATGTAGAGATAAGAAGGGTTATAAGGACCTGATAGATGGAGAGATAGGAGGAGATATTGGGAGCTGTTATAAAGAGATATGGGGAAGATATAGAGACAAGTTATGGGGGAGACAGGAAGATTTATAGAGAGATGTTACCATGGCTGATTTTTTGACTCCCCTGAACTCCACAAGCAATCCTGTTATTTGGGACCCTAACATTTGTGATTGCTAATATCATAATGGACATGAAATATGTTTTAGGGACTGTGACAATTTGTCTTTCATGAATGTGTCGTGTTTACAGAATTAATGTGTGCATATAGTTACTGTCTTGTTTTTTTGGTTAAAATGTATGTGCTGCTATTGATGTACAGTGGCAAAATGTGGATATACTGAACACAGTAATATATAGCTCACAGGCTCTTATGTTACCAGGGACTTACTGGTTCGAGTGGAACTTCTTATCAGTCAGAATGTTGTAGGGACCTGCTAAGCACTAACTGTGGTCAGCCAGGTTGCCTAGCTAGGTACCATCTTGGCTGTTTCTTTAGCCTGGGCTGCCTAAACTCCTCAGATGTCAGGATAACACAAGTCATTTATTACTTTAGATAAACAAGAGATATTGTAACCAGGGCCCCTCTCTCTGGCCTCAGATTGTTGTAAAAGTTGATAAGCTTTGGGGTTTTGGCTAAAGAAAGTGGGGAAGGGGCCATATTGGTCTTATTGTTTGGTTTTTAAATGTGTTTGGAAGAAAGAATAAACTGGCATACTATCTGCACTACATGTAATCAGAGCTACCTGTAGAGGCATAAAAAAGCCTCTGAAAATAAAGCAAGCATCACGTTTGAAGCTATGTTAAGTTTGATACCTTAATTGAGCTTGATTTCTATGAGAGCATTAATAATAATGCCCCCCCCCCCCCCCAACACACACTAAAAAATAATTTGCAGTGGGGAAGCTCCTCATAGGAGGAGCTCCGTTAGATTAAGTAATGGACATCAAGGTTTTAAGGCAGAGGGCCTTTTCAGTGGCCCACAAGATGAAGAACAATGGACCCTCTATCAAGACAGTAACTTGAATTGGCTGATTATCCAGGGCAAAAAAGTGAAGACATAGGCATCACTGATCATCAATTGATGGACATAAATGGGTAGGTAAGTGTGATTTTACATTCCTTACAGGAGGCATTTTGTTTTTACTTTTTGTAGTTTTATTTTTCATCTATTTATTTGTATTTATTTGTTATTTTGTGTAATTCTTTTTTATTTCTAGTTTATTTCTAAAGTTAATTATAGGAGTCATAATTGGTAGGAGTCATATTGGTCACATTGTTTCTAGATGCCCCAGAGGTCCTTGCAGGACCTCCATGGCATGTATGTTATAGTTAGATGCCATGAGAGGACCTCCATGGCATATAGGTTTGTTTTAGATGCCATTAACTGTAAGTGCCATGGAGGATCTTCATTGCTAGCACCTCCATGGCAATAGGGATAATTTTGATTGACAGGGAGGCAAGAGTTAATTCTTTGGTGTTATGGAGGTCCTTTAAGATAACGGGATTAAAATGTATATGAAAGTTTTTTGTATATTTGGGGATCCGGGGTAAGAGAGGGAGGGGATCCTATGGGATCCGATCATGTTGTGGGAGGCGAGTAACCCTGCGGTTTCCTTCAGCGCCTGGGAGGGGGAGTACAGCGGGTTTCACAGTTTAGAGTTGTTTAAATGGGGGAATTCCGGTTATCCCTGGTCTCCGAAAGGATAGAGGGTGATCGGCAGTGTGGTCAGAAAATGCCTGCCTCTGTATTTTATTGATTAATCAATTTCCTGCCATTGGTAGGGGTTTAGATAGCTGGGGTAGAGGATGTGTGTAGGGCTATGTACAGAGACTACAAACTACAGTTTTTTAGGTGCAGTCTACATGCACACCTTAGGGTGAGGGGACAGGTTTGATGTGTGTTCCTTAACTAACAGGGAGGTTTGAGGAGGGCTGGGATAGAATACCTCCATAGCTTATGAAAAAAGCTCCCACAGTTATTCAGGAGCTTTTTTTCATAGCTATATGAAAATCTGTAAGGGACCTGTAAGCTTTTATTAGATTTCCCACATAGAAATGCTCTCAAAGCTACTTTTGCTTATCGAGCATACAAGCAAGCTTGGAATTCTATTGCATGGTAGCCGCAATGAAATGCACTCTATTTTAAAATTCACATAAATGTGGTATTGTTTTGTAATTGGTTGCAATATTGCAAGTTTGCTAAGCACCTACTAGTGAGAAGATAAAAACATAGTAATCTCTCATAGCAAACACATTAAAGGCCATTAGAAAAGCTGCAACACGGTGTCCATATAGGCAAATTGTTCCCATCACAAACATTGACTATATTGGACTGTACAAGCTAACACACAGGGCCCAGGGAATTTAAGTTGAACTTTAAGACTCTTAAGAGTTGCATGGCAGTTTAGGTTTAGTTGCATTTGCTATGCCACATTATTTTACACATAATATCTTTCACATAGTCTACATATACACATATTGTTCACACCTACAATTTCTTCACGCCATCCAACATTCCCATACCATCTTTCTCATACCTGCAATCGAATACGGTCAGGAGAAACACAAGGTAGCGCCCAGACAAAAATGCTTTAGTGGAGAGAAGCTGTCCATACTGGTGACAACCAGCTAGTTAACATCAATAGGCAACTGCAAGAATGTGTCCCTCTTTAGTGTGCTAGTGGAGAATATTCAGCAGAAAGATGATTAGCACACATGAAGAGATGTCCCCTAGTTAATATGCTCCACCATCTCAACCTTCTCCTGGCCCATTGGCGGCACAGCTTCAAAAACAGAAAGGAGATGATGGATTTAATGATATCTTGATTTTATTTTTTCCTTTCAGGTAGCTCTGAAATGGAACATTACAGCATGTTAATCTCCAAACAGTGATACCTGATGCTGTAAGTGTACAACATGTACAAATACACACCTGATCTAATCTGTGTATACATCTGACTTATGTTCACCATTAATCAATGGATAACACATACATGTCATTTTGATGAAGAACAGTTGTCACAATTAATATGCAATCAACTTAGTTGAAAGCCTCCTAATATGACAGCAACAAATCTTTAATACTATCCATTTATCAAACCATCAATAAAATAGATTATCATAAAAATTACCAATTCCTTAAAAATAATACACCCATATGTGGATATTAATTCGAAACATTGCTAAGTAAGATGATAATTGAATAGCCGTTATTCTTTTAGCATGGAAGTATGTTACATAGTTACATAGGGCCTCATTAAATTCCAGCCTCGTAAATAAGAGGCTTCTGCTTAAGCCCTACGTACTGCACAGTTTCTCTAACTTACAATGCTATTAAATTAGCCCTGCTGCGAGCAACGTATGAGCTACGCAGCAGGGCCGTACGTATCTACACTGCGTAAATGTACATGAGGAGTGACAGCCTGCGAGATGATATCGCAGGCTCCCACTCCTCATCAAGTGCTGCGGGGGTCCTAAAAGGGACCTCCGCGGCAGTCCCCCACATAAGCCCTGCCGTGGGGGGTACTCCAAACCCCCCCCAGGCACCTAGAATTAACCCCCCCTCAATGCGGGGGTCCCCATCGGGACCCCCGAAGTGTCCTCACATGAACCCCTTGCTGCAGGGGTCCATAGGAACCCCCGCAGCCCCCACACATTAACCCCTTGCAGCGGGGGTCCCCGATCGGCACCGATCAGGCCCCCGCTGCATTTAAAACTTTTAAATTCCCCGCCGCGGCTCCTTAAAGCGGCCGTGGCACACTATTACCCAATCCCGTCCGCGGCACCTAAAATTAACCCCCCTCTATGCTGGGGGTCCCCATCGGGCCCCCCGAAGTGGCCCCACATCAACCCATTGCAGGGGGGGGCCCGATCTGCATAGATCAGGCCCCCCGCTGCATTTAAAACTTTTAAATTCCCCGCAGCGGCTGCTTAAAGGGGCCGCGGCACACTATTACCCAATCCCGGCCGCGGAACCTAAAATTAACCCCCCTCTATGCTGGGGGTCCCCATCGGGACCCCCGAAGTGTCCCCACATAAACCCCCTGCAGCAGGGGTCCCCGATCGGCACCGATCGTGACCCTGCTGCAATTCAATTTTAAATTTCCCGCCTCGCGGGTCCTCAAAGGACCGTAAAGGTCCTGAAAGGACTCACACTAAAAATATTAACCCCAGGCAAATATAATTACCCCATTAACTCATGGTGGTCAATCCAGACAACCATAAGGCCTAAATTAACCCATTAACTCATGATGGTCAATCCAGACCACCATAAGGCCTAAATTAACCCATTAACTCATGATGGTCAATACAGACCACCATAAGGCCTAAATTAACCCATTAACTCATGATGGTCAATACAGACCACCATAAGGCCTAAATTAACCCATTAACTCATGATGGTCAATCCAGACCACCATAAGGCCTAAATTAACCCATTAACTCATGATGGTCAATCCAGACCACCATGAGGCCTAAATTAACCCATTAACTCATGATGGTCAATACAGACCACCATAAGGCCTAAATTAACCCATTAACTCATGATGGTCAATCCAGACCACCATAAGGCCTAAATTAACCCATTAACTCATGATGGTCAATCCAGACCACCATAAGGCCTAATATAACTTATTAACTCATGATGGTCAATACACACCACCATAAGGCCTAAATTAACCCATTAACTCATGATGGTCAATCCAGACCACCATGAGGCCTAAATTAACCCATTAACTCATGATGGTCAATCCAGACCACCATAAGGCCTAAATTAACCCATTAACTCATGATGGTCAATACAGACCACCATAAGGCCTAAATTTACCCATTAACTCATGATGGTCAATACAGACCACCATAAGGCTCTATTTAACCCCATCAGTCCCATAAGAGTATATTATTACTATTATGGGCCTGTTACAACCCAACATTAACCACATAAGTGCCATGATGGTCCTCAAGGACCATCATGACACTAACTACAAACACTACACTATAACCCCCAATAAACCATTTAATCTAAACTAACCCACCTCTACACTAATCTATTAACACTTACACTACCTACCTACACTACCTACCCCCTAATAAACCTCCCCAACACTCTAATTACAAAAAACAAAAAACCTACAGTACAGAAAACAAAAAACCTACAGTACAGAAAACAAAAAAACCTACAGTACAGAAAACAAAAAAACCTACAGTACAGAAAAAAAAAATTACAACCCCACCCCCCACTACAGAAAAAAAAAATACATTACAACCCCACCCCCCACTACAGAAAATAAAAAAATTACACACCTGAAAAGGAAAGACAGATAAACACAATACAATACATACATATAATACATTACATACAATACATTACATTACATATAATATATTAAATGTAATATATTACATATAATATATTAAATATAATATATTACATATAATATATTAAATATAATATATTACATATAATATATTAAATATAATATATTACATATAATACATTACATACATTACATACAATACATGACATTACATATAATATATTAAATATAATATATTACATATAATATATTAAATATAATATATTACATATAATATATTAAATATAATATATTACATATAATATATTAAATATAATATATTACATATAATACATTACATACATTACATACAATACATGACATTACATATAATATATTAAATATAATATATTACATATAATATATTAAATATAATATATTACATATAATATATTAAATATAATATATTACATATAATATATTAAATATAATATATTACATATAATACATTACATACATTACATACAATACATGACATTACATATAATATATTAAATATAATATATTACATATAATACATTACATACATTACATACAATACATGACATTACATATAATATCTTAAATATAATATATTACATATAATATATTAAATATAATATATTACATATAATATATTACATATAGTCCAAATCAAATACCCCCTATCTATCTAACATACAATCTATTTAATTTAAAATAAATCCTAACTATATCAAATACATCCCCCTATCTATCTAATATACAAAAAATCCTAACTACATACACAGACCCTAATTCTAAAATAAAATAAAATATCTACAGTCCTAACTACAGAGACCCTAATTCTAAGCTAAAATCAATAAATTAAGACCACTTACCTTTAAGATGTTGCTTCAGATCACTAACCTATGGGTCAAACAAAAAATAAAATTAGTACAAAACATTAACATCCAATAAATAAACATTCTATACATTCTAAATAATATACTCACCTTTACAGCATGTCCCGTCACTGTTTAGCTCTTCCGGCGCGGCCCTGTTAAAAAAACAGCCAATCAAAAGTCGTCAATGTAGGAGCCAATCAGGATGCGCATATGTCTTCTACCAATCACTCCGTGGGGATGTATCCCATAGTGATTGGCTGAAGGCATCTGAGCCTTGTGATTGGTTCCCAGAAAGATAGACAAGTGTTTTAGCCAATCAGGGTGGGATATTGGGGTGTATCCCATCCTGATTGGCTCACACATTGACGACTTTTGATTGGCTGAAATTGATAGACAGCTAAATAGGGACATGCTGTAAAGGTGAGTATATTATTTAGAATGTATAGAATGTTTATTTATTGGATGTTAAAGTTTTGTACTAATTTTATTTTTTTTGTTTGACCCATAGGTTAGTGATCTGAAGCAACATCTTAAAGGTAAGTGGTCTTAATTTATTGATTTTAGCTTAGAATTAGGGTCTGTGTAGTTAGGACTGTAATTATTTTGTTTTATTTTAGAATTAGGGTCTGTGTATGTAGTTAGGATTTTTTGTATATTAGATAGATAGGGGGATGTATTTGATATAGTTAGGATTTATTTTAAATTAAATAGATTGTATGTTAGATAGATAGGGGGTATTTGATTTGGACTATATGTAATATATTATATGTAATATATTATATTTAATATATTATATGTAATATATTATATTTAATATATTATATGTAATGTCATGTATTGTATGTAATGTATGTAATGTATTATATGTAATATATTATATTTAATATATTATATGTAATGTCATGTATTGTATGTAATGTATGTAATGTATTATATGTAATATATTATATTTAATATATTATATGTAATATATTATATTTAATATATTATATGTAATATATTATATTTAATATATTATATGTAATATATTATATTTAATATATTATATGTAATGTCATGTATTGTATGTAATGTATGTAATGTATTATATGTAATATATTATATTTAATATATTATATGTAATATATTATATTTAATATATTATATGTAATATATTATATTTAATATATTATATGTAATGTCATGTATTGTATGTAATGTATGTAATGTATTATATGTAATATATTATATTTAATATATTATATGTAATATATTATATTTAATATATTATATGTAATGTCATGTATTGTATGTAATGTATGTAATGTATTATATGTATGCATTGTATTGTGTTTGTCTGTCTTTCCTTTTCAGGTGTGTAATTTTTTTATTTTCTGTAGTGGGGGGTGGGGTTGTAATGTATTTTTTTGTTTTCTGTAGTGGGGGGTGGGGTTGTAATTTTTGTTTTGTTTTCTGTACTGTAGGTTTTTTTGTTTTCTGTACTGTAGGTTTTTTGTTTTCTGTACTGTAGGTTTTTTGTAATTAGAGTGTTGGGGAGGTTTATTAGGGGTAGGTAGTGTAGGTAGGTAGTGTAAGTGTTAATAGATTAGTGTAGAGGGGGGTTAGTTTAGATTAAATGGTTTATTGGGGGTTATAGTGTAGTGTTTGTAGTTAGTGTCATGATGGTCCTTGAGGACCATCATGGCACTTATGTGGTTAATGTTGGGTTGTAACAGGCCCATAATGGTAATAATATACCCTTATGGGACTGATGGGGTTAAATAGAGCTCTATGGTGGTCTGGATTGACCACCATGAGTTAATGGGTTAATTAAGGCCTTATGGTGGTCTGTATTGACCATCATGAGTTAATTGTGTAATTTAGGCCTTATGGTGGTCTGTATTGACCATCATGAGTTAATGGGTTAATTTAGGCCTTATGGTGGTCTGTATTGACCATCATGAGTTAATGGGTTAATTTAGGCCTTATGGTGGTCTGTATTGACCATCATGAGTTAATTGTGTAATTTAGGCCTTATGGTGGTCTGTATTGACCATCATGAGTTAATGGGTTAATTTAGGCCTTATGGTGGTCTGTATTGACCGTTATGAGTTAATGGGGTAATTTAGGCCTTATGGTGGTCTGTATTGACCATCCTGAGTTAATGGGTTAATTTAGGCCTTATGGTGGTCGGGATTGACCATCATGATTTAATGGGTTAATTTAGGCCTTATGGTGGTCTGTATTGACCATCATGAGTAAATGGGGTAATTTAGGCCTTATGGTGGTCTGTATTGACCATCATGAGTTAATGGGGTAATTTAGGCCTTATGGTGGTCTGTATTGACCATCATGAGATAATGGGTTAATTTAGGCCTTATGGTGGTCTGGATTGACCATCATGAGTTAATGGGTTAATTTAGGCCTTATGGTGGTCTGTATTGACCACCATGAGTTAATCGGGTAATTATAGTTGCCTGGGGTTAATATTTTGAGGACCCGCGAGGCGGGAAATTTAAAATTGAATTGCAGCAGGGTCACGATCGGTGCCGCTTGGGGACCCCCGCTGCAGGGGGTTTATGTGGGGACACTTCGGGGGTCCCGATGGGGACCCCTAGCATAGAGGGGGTTAATTTTAAGTGCCGCGGCCGGGATTGGGTAATAGTGTGCCGCGGCCCCTTTAAGGAGCCGCGGCGGGGAATTTAAAAGTTTTAAATGCAGCGGGGGGCCTGATCAATGCAGATCGGGGACCCCCGCTACAAGGAGTTAATGTGGGGGTGCTGCAGGGGTCCTGATAGAGACCCCTGCAGCATGGGGATGTGTATATGGTGCAGGGGGGAGCCTCACACTGCTGTCTCGGGCTGTTCCGAGGCAGCACGTAGAGGCTTTCGGATCCCTTGCGTGGACTTTTTGTCCACGTAGGGATTCTTACGATATGCGAGACTCATGCATAGATTTAAGGCTAAGTAGCTCTCTCGGAGCCTATTCTCGGCCATTTTCTCGCAGTCATATAGCAAAGCAGGCTGCGAGAGATTCGGTACTCGCAAACAGCAGGAAAACTGCCTTTGCGAGATACGATTTCATCCGCAGCTCGAATTTAATAGGGCCCATAGTAATTAAGGTTGAAAAAAGGCTTTCAGTCCATCAAGTTCAACCTGTTAAGATCTCCTCTGATCTGCAATATGCGGATTAGTTATTAATTAATTTGTTGATTAAATAATTATTAATAGTGTAGTATTGGAGGATGAATAAAGAGTTAGTCCATCAAATTCAAGCTTTTTAGATCTCTATTGATCTTTTTAATGTGGACTATTAATTATTAATTGTTATTTGATCCAGAGGAAGGCAAACAGAAAAACAAAACCATTGAAACTTTGCCAATTGTCTCATAAGAGGAAAAAAAAGCAAAATTCCTTCCTGACCCCAGAAACTGGCGATCAAATTTCTCCCTGGATTAATATTCCTTCGCTAGTTATCTAGGATAGCCTTGAATGCCCTCTTTATTCAAAAATCTAACTAACACCTTTTTGAAGTTGTCTATCGAATTCGCTGATACCACCTTCTTTGGTAGAGAATTCCACAGTTTAACCACTCTAACTGTGAAGAACCCTTTTCTTTGTTTAAGGTGAAATCTTTTTTCCTCTAACCTCTTGTCAGTTGAAAATCTCTTGCTACAAAAAGTTCACTTGACAAAGCCTTATATTGACCCTGGATGTATTTAAATAAGGTAATCATATTCCCTCGTAGACGCCCTTTTTTCTAGCGAAAATAAGTTTACTTCTTCATAACTTAGCCCCTCCATTCCCCTTATTAGTTTTGTAGCCGTTCTCTGTACGTTTTCCAGCTCTAAAATGTTTTTTTTATGAAGTGGTGCCAAAAATTGTACTCCATATTACATATTACAAGTACATCTACTGAGTTGCCCTGATCCAAGTTCCTACTAACCTCCTCATAATAAACTAATTAGATTGGTCTGACACGACCTATCCTTCATAAATCCGTGTTGACTGCTACCTATGATCTTGTTCAAATTGACATATTCTTGTATTCTGTCCCTTATTAACCCTTCTAAAAGCTTCCCAACTACCGATGTGAGGCTCACTGGTCTATAATTCCCCGGATTTGCTCTAGATCCCTTCTTAAATATAGGTATCCCCTCTGCTATTCTCCAGTCATCCGGTAGAGACCCGGTAGTGAGTGAGTCTTGAAAGATTAGATATAATGGTTTGGCTATTACAGAACCCAGCTCCCTTAGTACCATTGGATGTATTCCATCAGGACCTGGGGCTTTATTAACATTTATTTTCTCCAATCTCTTTTGGATTTCTTCTTGTGTTAACCAATTATTTAGTGATGGTAGTGTAGCCCCATTATGTTGTGGTGTCTCAACCACTGGTACCTCCCTTGTGTATACCGAAGAAAATAACCTATTTAGCTCATCTGCCTTTTCCTAGTCACTAATTATCAGATGGCCTGTGTCACATTGTAATGTTCCTATAGCTTCCTTCCTGGAGCTTCTTTCCTGGCCTTCTTCCCATTAATATATTTAAAAAATATTTTAGGGTTAGTCTTACTTTCCATTGCAACTGACTTCTCATTTTCTATTTTAGCCAGTCTAATAGCCCTTTTGCAAGCCTTGTTGATTTCCTTATAGTCACATAAAACTGCCTCTGTTCCCTCCTTCTTGTATAATTTAAATGCATATTTCTTTTTCCTCATCATGATCTTTAAGTCATTGTTAAGCCACATGGGATGTGATTTACTCCTATTCATTTTATTTCCACATGGTACATGCCGATGAGTATGCTTATTTAGTAAGGATTTGAATGTTGTCCATTTATTTTCATTATTTTTCCCTGTAAGTACTTTCTCCCAGTCTATATGTAGTATTGCTGCCCGTAGCCCATTAAAGTTAGCCCTTTTAAAATGTAGAGGTTTTGTTGGCCCCTTACAACTCTGTTTTTTGTATTCAATCTCAAATGATACTGTGTTGTGATCACTGTTCCCCAAGGGTTCCACTATTTTAACATTTGATATTATATCAATATTACTTGTGATGACTAAATCCAAGAAGGCCCCATTTCTAGTAGGTTCTTGTATTACCTGGGCCAGATAATGATCCCCGAGTGTACTCAAGAACCTACTCACCTTAGCTGAGCTGCTGGTCTCATTTATCCAATTTATTTCAGGGTAATTAAAGTCTCCCATTATTAGAACTTGCCCATGCTTAGCTGCATTCCAATCTGTAACAATAATTTCCTCACTTTCAGCTATAATATGCGTTTAGAATTAGCTCCTCCAATATTTAGCTCAACCCACAAAGATTCAATGATGCTGTTAGTGCCAGCATAAATATCTTCTCTGACTATAGGCTTAAATTCAGGCTTAACATACAGACAGATCGCTCCTCCTCTTTTACCATTTCCCCATATCTTTCCTAAATAGGTTATAACCATCCAGATTAACAGTCCAGTCATGAGATTCATCCCACCATGTTTCAGTAATGCCTATTAAGCCCCATTTTTCTTGTACTGCTAATATTTCTAGCTCGTCCATTTTCCCAGGCAAACTTCTTGCGTTAGCAAGCATACACTTTATGTTGCTATGGCTCTGCCTTTGTGAAGTGCTTGCCACTGTATTTGAGGCCCCTATTAATACCTCCCTACTGTCTATTTTAACCCTCCCCCTTCTCCTCCCCCATGGGTAACTAATTCATCCCTTTCCCTCTCTACCCTATTTACCCCAATACTTCTATATAGTCCCTCCCCCCCACCTACAAGTTTAAAATCTCCCCCAGCCGTTCTACCATCCTATCCCCTAGCACAAAAGCTCCCTCATCACTAAGGTGCAATCCATCCCTGCTATACAGATTGTACCCAAGTGAGAGGTCAGCCCAGTGCTCTAAAAACTGAAAACAATCTGCACTGCACCATTTTTTTAGCCACCCATTAACCTCCCTAAGCTCCTTCTGCCTCCCTGGGCTAGCACGTGGCACTGGTAGTATCTCAGAAAATACTACCTTGGAGGTCCTTACTTTAAGCTTATTCCCTAGTTCTCTAAAATCATTCTTTAAGACGCTCCATCTTCCACTAACTTTGTCATTGGTACCAATGTGTACCAAGACCGCCGGTTCATTACCAGCCCCTCCCAATAATTTATCCACCCGATCCACAACATGCCGAACCCGAGCACCAGGGAGATAGCAAACTGTTCGATTGCTGGGATCTGGGTAACAAATCACCCTGTCTACCTTCCTAATAATAGAGTCCCCTACCACCAAAACATGTCTGTTAACTCCATATACTCCATAATGTCTCATTCATGCAATGCTGATTGACATGAATATATCCGCCATGACTAGTTGAGGGCATTAGAGGTCACATAGATACATATACTAATATAGAGAGCATTGCGGGTCCCTGGACAGATAAATGATAGTAAGGCCTTTGGCTGTAGAAATTACAGACTGCAACTATAAAACTTGCTAAAACTCAGGCAGTTCAAACTTGTAAACACCACAGGTCTAAATCTAATGATGAAATTGTTATAAAGTTGCAGATTTATTTGTCAGCATATATTGTGACAACTCTGTTTTTTATTATTTAATAATAATTTATGCTAGGAAATAAACAGGATTATTGTAGAGGGGGAAAGTAAATGTATCTGTAAGACAGATTGGTAGGTGTTAACCCCTGGGGGTAGTTTGTATATGGTATTTTAGTATCTGTTGATTGGCAGTGTTTAATGGTGTGAGCAGGTGTTCCCGTTTCCAATGTAATGGATATTTGGTTAAAACAATGCTATATATAGTTGTAGAGGGGAGGAATGACCTTTTAACTTCTATTTAGAGCTTTGTAATGTGTAGTACTCATGTTTTATTGTCTACACGCATACAATTAATTTCTCATGGTGTGGGATTTTCACACATAAAATTTTTATGGAGTGCCATGTAATTGAGACCTAAAACAGGTAAAGCCTCTCTTACAATTTCACATCTATGGTGACATTGTGAACTATAGTTTGTAAAAAAAGTAGGCATTGTTGTCTATCTATCTATCTATCTATCTATCTATCTATCTATCTATCTATCCATGATCTTTTTTCATATTTAATTATTTGACCTCTTTTCTTGCTCCATGAATCACTTTTTTTTCAAATAACCCCTCAAAATGGTGTCCTTGCTTTTGGTACTTAGCAACATTTGAATTACTCATACTTAGACAAATTAAATGATAGTTTGATATGCTATTCATGAAATATCTTGTGTGGCTATTACCTGCTCACTGTATAAAAGAGGTTCCCAAACCCCTGCTCAGACCCACCAGAAAGAACATGATTTAGGTTAAACAGTGTGTGAACTGAGATGAGGCAACTAGTGTTCAGTGAGGCTGTGGTGCCTGACATTGCTTCACCTGTGTATTTACACAGTAAATCCAAATGATGGCTTGTCTCGTTAGTCTTGAAGGGTTTTGAAACCATTGCTGTACAATATTACCACCAGCAGTATACCTATATTTATAATTAATTACAGCACTAATAATATATTTAGATATTCCAACAAACAAATAAAAGAATGATTGTAATTTCCAGACATCTTCCCTGATATTAATAAATTACATTTTGACCATATTCATTATTATGTTTTTAGTGAGTGACAAAGTTAAATAAATGTTGAAATACATTTAAATGTTCTATCTTACTATTTGGTAGTTATCTAAGAAAATCAGAGTAGATAGACAGCTAAATGCTGTAAATGTCATAGGATTACAGATTGATCGTTTTTTTCCTTTGTATATGTGAATTAATTACCATATGATTACTAATTTTACTGTGCATTCTGAATACTTTATCTTTAGTTTATGTACCATAAATAATAGTCTACATTGCTATTATTGTTCTCTAATTTAATTGCAAAGGTTAGGTTTTTTTTCTCCAGAAAACTGATACCATGCAGATTACAAAAATATTTAAAGCTATGTTGTTATTTTTATTGTTCTAAAAGTCTAAAAGATAATTTTAGACTTCCCTGTTTTCACATCTTGAATGTTGGCAGGCGTCAGCATTACAGGTCATAAGGAACAGTAAATCTAATGTAAAAACTTGTAATTTGTTATATCTACAGATTGACATTGGCACTTTAAAGTCTTTTTCAACCTCAATTACTATGTAACTATTATGACATGTAATTAACTGTTCCTCTGCTGTTAGTTTTGATCACAGGAAATTAAAGTCAAAGACTACTGGCTTCACTTTAGAATTAAAAGTTCCTAACAGGTATTTTTTTCACTTATGTCCACTTAAGTAAATGAAGCTGAAATCAATTGTTGACCATTAATGTCTCTGGATATTCCTTATTGGATCATTTACTGAACTTCAGATAACTTATTTGAATGCTGGGTATAGATATGGATATGAATTAAGCTTCCTAATAGTATGAACATATATGATGCCATATAGAATAAGGTCTTTTAAGACAATAGACTAGACAGGAACCAGAGTGGGAGTCAAGCCTGATGGCAAGGAAGCCTAGATGAGCAGTGGAATATGTCTGGTTGTTCGCCGACATTCATAAAATAGAACTGACATTCATAAAAAAAAGTCCCCATTCAAAGAAAATTTTAAATTTCTTGTTTCCTTGCTTATCAAACTTTACCCGGGCTATACAGGTCACCAGTAACAATCAATTACACCCGTTTTAAGGGGAATTCCTCAAAAGTCCTAGTTGCCATATGTTTGCACTACAAAAAACTTTATAGCATGTGGACAATTTCAACCATGTCAATGACTAAGGACTAGAGAGGCAGTATATTTAATAATTATGTTTAAGCTCAGTGAATGCATTTTCCATGAACCCAGGAAAGTGATATGCAAAGTGTACTCTTACAAACCACTATTCCCAGTTTACAGAGAAACTGTGGCTCACTATAGACTTAACCTTTAGGCGGTATTACAGACCATTTCATTTCCCATACAGATTAGGCTGGCATGTAATTGGTCAGTTTGGATTTGCTTGGTTTGTTGGTGATTCTGCCTTTGGCCCTTCCCTTATCACAATAGCCAGTCAGAGGCTCATTAACATTTCAAATTTAACTACTTTTGGAGTTTGCTGCTGGGAATATTTTCATGTTGCACACACCAATAAAACTCCATAATTTTGTGTCAAATTGGTTTAAGAAAACTAGCATAGCGTTGTTGTCCTTCTACACAGATTATAGCTCTTTTAGGGAACTATGGCTGTCTCATAATCATTCTCAAAGGACCTGTGATTTCTGTTTAGCTGTAAAATTGTATTTGAAGCAGCAATAAAAAACAGTATATAATGTAGTTAACTAATAGATTCTTAAAATATAATATAATTTAGCTCATACTTAGCCTACAGCAACAGGCAACTTTGGAAATCCTTTTAGAAAAGTCTAACTATCAAGTCAAAATAGTCTCTTACTAAAGAGTTGTTTCGTTTCTTACCAAAGAGTAATTTTGGATTCTAGATTCCAGAATGGCTGCAGGACACTAACAGAGCTGCAGCTCTGGAGTAGATTTACTTTAAACAAGTGTGAACTGAAAACACCAAAAGGCATGTTTTACTTAAGCAACAAACTGCAGAAGTAGGAGAAAAGATGATTATATTAGTAATGCTACACTTTATTATCTCTGCACCTTAATGTGTACCATTAGTATTAATATTGACCCTGGATGACATCATATTATTTTATTTTGTATAAGGAGATGTATAGACTCAGGCATATTGGTATTATAAGTATCTAGTGATTATGTATTACTAGCGACTTGCCCGTCAAAAAATGACGGCAATGTGATGTATATGTTTGTCAAGTTGTTTAGTTATTAACATATATTTTTGACACTTGTAAGTATTTTAATATGAACGTGTATTTTTGTAAAATGTTGATGTAATGGTTTTTTAAAATGTAATTAGTATCTGAAGAATTGTTAACTTTAATATACATTGAATGAATAGGAAAGCAAAAAGTAAAAACCCTTCTTTAAACGTTGCGAATTTTAACATGAATTTTAAACTATATGTAAGCAATAACCATCAAAGTATATATTTTTAAACTTGAACTTTATTTTTTATGTAAGTTTAGAAGTTAACAAAACATTTGTATAATTTTGAACATTATAAACAGGAACATAGTGAATACATTTTGTAACCTAATTTTTTATTAAAAGTATTAACATTTGAATGTAAAAACAATTGACATTTAAATTAATCAGTATTAAAATTCAATTTCTATCACAATAATTGTTAACTTGAATATACATTGAATGTAGAGGAAGGCATACAGTAAAACTCTTCTTAAAACGTACGTAATTAAAGTAATTTATTACTGAGCACATAAACTGGCGATAAACATTAATGTAGGTAGTAATCTTAAGATAACAGACAATATTTACATTGTGACTTAAAAGGTGCTTGACCTGTTAACATCCACTTTGTAATCTGTTGAATGAAATAACTTGAAAATATATTTTTTAAACTTGTAACATTAGAAACATTAACATAGTGACTTAACATTTGAACATAATTTTTACTAACAATGCAAGGCAAGTATTTTGTGAGGCAAATCATTCATAAACATGACTTCCATTAATTATGACTGAATTAAACAACCAATTGTTATGTATTTTGCAATGCTTTAAAAAAATCTTGGCATCGTTAATTTGTATCCTTCAAAGTTATAGTACTTCATAGTAGACAATGTTTTTAGTAAAAATACGTCCATCTTCTAATAAATCACCTTGACTTTCATTGTTTTCAATGTAAACTTTAATAGCCTGTGGATTTTTGCACCGTGACAACGCAACGTACAATTGACCATGTGCAAAAACTGGTTCTTCCAAGAAAATACCCACAGATTTGAAAGTTTGACCTTGTGATTTATTAATGGTCATGGCAAATGCCATAATAATGGGAAATTGTCTTCTTTGAAGTATAAAAGGGAGACTACTTTCACTTGGTGCTAAATCTATTCTTGGTATGAAAACTCTCTCTCCTTTATGGGTCCCAGTTAAAATTTCAGCATCTATAAAATGGTCCTTTAATTGTTGAACAATTAATCTTGTGCCATTGCATAGGCCTTTTTTGGGGTTCATATTTCGCAGTAACATGATAATTGCACCTTTCTTTAGCTGCAAAATATGTGGTGGCATTCCAGAAGGAGTTAAAGAGTTTATGAATTCAGTTGAAAAGTTAGCCTGACTTTCATTGTCATCAGCAAGTACAGAATCAGCACTGTGATAATTTCTTTGTGGTGCATAAATTTTTTTTAAGATTTCATTATTGAGGATTAATGCATCTTTATTTTTACACGTCAGTATGACTTGGTTGGCAAGCTCGGAATATTCTTCGTTATTTATGCTCCCTTCAAATATAGCCGATATAATATCTTGTTGACAAATCATATGAGGTGGGATCTCTACAGTGTCATCAGGTAAATGTAGTATTTTTTCTGTTCTCCCTTCTCCAATTTTAATAAGCCAATCATTGAAATCAGTTTGGCCTTCTGATCTCATATTTTGTTGCAGTTGAAGATGGGTAAAATGTTTCCATACTATACTTGACTTTATACATGTTTCGATAATGTCAGTTCGATTTCCATGTACAACGACAGGTAATGTTTGTCTGAAATCGCCACCCAACAACATTACCTTTCCACCAAATGGAAAAGTATTCTCCATGACTTCACGAAGCAAACGGTCAATACATTGGAGAGCATAGCATGACATCATTGTGGCCTCATCTATTATAATTAATTTACATTTCTTCAATTTCTTTGCTTGTAAGGATGTCATGCGAATATCTGACACAGAATTTTCTAAAATAGGCACTGGCAGTTTAAATCCACTATGAACAGTTCTTCCACCTTCTAATAAAAGTGCAGCAATTCCAGTAGTGGCAAACGCCATTGCTATTTTTCCTTGGGCTCGTACTGAACTCATTAATAAATTGTACAAATATGTTTTTCCTGATCCGCCAGGTCCATCAAGATAGAAATAACGCTCTGTCACCATGTCATCATCTATAGCATTTTTAATGGCATGAAATGCTTGCAATTGTAGTGTATTTAAAGTTGCAAGTCTTTCTTCTGTTCTTTCTGCTTGTAGTTGAATGTCATAGTCTTCAAAGTTAATGTCATCTATAAGACCTGGATCAGGCAAATTAAAACTTGCACAACTTAATCCATGAGTTAAAAAGACTTCTTGGATTTCCATTAACGCTTTTAAGTGTGCAATGGGTTCATTGTATCGTCGCATAAAGTCTTCAGCCATATTACTTTTAAAAGTCTCCCACAAAGCTAATGCATTTGGAGCATTTGAGAAGATACAAATAAAAGCAAATTGTTCTCTCATCTGTCGTGGCATTTGACATTGTGCTGCTTCTTCTAAACATCTTTCCCACTCTGTATCATCAGCGAGTAAGTTTCTATGTCTTGCAGCTAAATGGAAGGATTCATATACAATGTCATTAACAGTTCTTAAGTGTTCAAAACTTTGTGCTCCAGGAACATTTAAAAGTAATATCCGTAAGCAAAAACGTTCCACATCTCTTGGACTGACTGTGTAAATTCTTGGAATAATTTTATTGCCTCTGGTTTTTCTTGGTCTCCATAATCCATTCACAAAAACATAGTGATATGGAATTTCAATATATAAGTATTGTGTTGCTTCAGCATCAGTGGAATTTAATGCAAACCATGCAGTTAGTGTAGTGTGACGATCTTCACTTTGGGCCAATGCATTCATTTCATTTCCAGCATGGAAATAGACTAAATGTCGTTGTGGCAAATGTACTGCTAACCTATATACTGCATGTGATCTATCATGCATTTCAAATTTTAAAAGCCGCCACATAGCTTCTGGCGCACTGACATAGCGAGCATCTACATGAGATGCAAGTTCATCATGTACTAACTCACTACTTTCAGGGTTGTCTGCACTTTTGACGACTACAGTAGCTGCATCGCAACCTTTGTAAATATATTTGTAGACATATTTAATGGATTTGATGGAAGTGCAGGCTTCTACGTTGATGTGGGCGTTGTACTTCATGAGTAAATGTGGATTGTAGGGTACTACATATCTATTGTCCACTTTTTTTCCACGAATAATGGCACTATCTCCTTCTCTTCTTTTATAAAGTGGATATCCATCACAATTGGCATAGGTTTTGTCTCTATAATCTTTTGGAAATTCTTTGGAACATTTATTATTTTCCATACATGGTGATTGTGGATTAAGGTCACCACAGGGTCCATGAATCATGCGATGAGTAACAATCTCATATAGTCTACCATATAGTTCTGGATCTGGTAGTTCAGCAACAATGACTGCATCCACTTTGTCTGAAGTATCTAATTTATCTTTTTCTTGAAGTATTATTAGAAGATGTGCATGTGGAAGGCCTCTTTTTTGAAATTCAATGGTATATACATAAGCAAGACATTTGCCAAATAACTGATTTATAGTGAAGTCACGTATTAATTCATTTAATTTAATCTTAAAAACTCTGGCTACTAAATCTGGTCGATCTGAAGCAGTTTGTCCAAGAAGTAGATTTAGTGTAATTTCTGGCCATTGTGGATTACATGTAAATGTCACAAATAGATCGGGTTTGCCAAATTTTGTCACAATAGCCATAGCATCATTGTATCTTTCTCTCATATTCCGAGGAGATCCTTGAAAGGAAGATGGTAAAATGATGGCTTTGCCAGCTGTCATGTCTCTGCTTGTAGCCACGTCAGCAACATAGTCCATGAGTCCAGAATATTGTTCTACACGGAGTTTATCTTGTTGATATTTGATAAAGTTTAAATTATTTGCCTCAACTTGCAAATATGAATCAATAATCCATTGTTGTGTTAGTTTCCCACCACATAAAATTGGATTAAATACATTGCGAATGGCAATTTGAGCTACTTTAAATTCAAGCATAGAAACATTATTTCGGATTCTGGCTTTAGCATTTGGGTAACTGGGAAGAGTTCATTTTGGTTGCCAACCTGCTTCTCCGTGTGGGAAAAAGATGGGATATGTCATTGGATCTAAATTTGGACTTAAGATACTCATATTAATAAACGGTTGGTCCTCATTTCTAGGATATATTCGAATGTCTCTTTGAAATGGTGGTTCTCCTTCATCATTGTGAAACACCATTGCAACCTCATTTGTTGTTGGCAAGTTATAACGACGTTTATCAGTATGTCTGTCTCTTTTAAGCACCATATTAACCTTCGGCATTGGTAATTGATGTGTTTGTGAATGAAGTAGTTGTTCATTTTCTACTTCTGCCAATTTTTTATACGCTTTACTGTAGGGATTGTTGTCCATAATGTTATTTAGCTCTATGAAAACAGTGGGTAAGCATTTTTTATTTTCTTCCATCTGCATACGTTGGTCAACAGCTTCCATTGTATCTAGGACATATAGTTGAGCGAATTTTCTTTTATTTCCTTCCTCTGGATGTAAATGGGAAGTGCGATGATAAATTTGTCCTTGGACTTTAAAACAGTAAGGACCATGTCCTGGTACATTAGCAGCTAATGTTGCCCCCATGGATGCAAAGGATATGGCACTATTGTAGGATCTTATGTTTGTCTTAAAATTTTTGTAGTTTGGAAAAGTAGGTTCAGTCATAATATTTTGTAAATAAATTGGAAATTCTTTCCTTTCTGGAAGTTTGAACTTGCCTTTTTGACAACAACTAATAAATTGTCCATCTCTGGGTCTCTCCTGTTTAAAATAATAAGCCTCACAAAACTGACATTGAGTAGTCATGTCCCCACAACTATGAACCTCTACTGCTAAAGACTTGAGTAGAGGACAATTTGCAAAGCATATAGGATTTTGACTTTCATATTCATCAGGTGAAATGTCATATAATGTTTCAACAACAGGTTCTAAATGTTTTGTTTTTTTCGTTGCTTTTCTTGGTATATGTTGTATTGTTTGAGGTAAAATGTCATGTAATGTTTCATGAAACGGTTCTAAATGCTTTGTTTTCTTTGTTGCTTTTTTTGGTATCTCTTGTATTTTTTCTGGTAAAATGTCATCTGATGTTTGAGCAACAGGTTGTAAATGCTTTATTTTCTTTGTTGTTTTTTTTGACATATCTTTAATTTCTGCAAGTGACAGTCTTTTGCTTGCAATTCTTTTGCGTTCTTTTTCTCGTCGAATTTCCTTCTTCTCCGGTGTCTGCTGGCTGTCTGCTCTCTGTCGTCGTTCTCTAGCTTGGCGTCTTTTCTTTTCTTGTTTACTCTCGTTATCAGCCATGTTAATCTGTAAAAATAAAATAATGTACCATTAGTTTATTTTGAGATGTTAAGTTGTTTTTCATGACAAATAGTTATCAATAGTGTGTTAACATTTTATACTTAATCAATTTCAATGCGGTCAATTGAATAAAAGTCTAAATAAGGCCATCAGATAATTATTTAAAGAAATTTTTATTTATTAAACATGTATCCAAAAGCAAGTGTTTCAGTAACTAAAAAGGTATTTTCAAAAAGATGTTATGTCCTTATTTACAGCACTATTCAATTTGTCAAATGGCAATTAAATTAGGGTTTAGGACTGGAATGTTACAATGACAAATTGTATAGATTCTGTGTTTTTAGACTTTTTTGGACTATGCCAATTTATTTTTTAAGTTTACATTGAAGTTTGTATTTATTGTTAAAGATTATTGGCCCTAAAAGACAAATAAGAGATAGATGATAGATATTACTTTTTATACTGTACCTTGGTTGAAGTTTGATTTCAAGCAAAATTCTTTGTTGGTCCTGTGTTGAAAGCCTTCGTCCGATGGTCTGGTCCTGTGTTGAAAGTCCTCGTCCGATGGTGTAGTCCTCTGTTGAAAGTCCTCGTCCTCTGGTGTGGTCCTCAGTTCCAACTCCTGTTCCGATGTTCTTGACGCAGTATCTGTTATAAAATAAAAATGAAAATGTTATGTTATTTGAATGTCTTTGTATGAATGAAAAAATGGCATTATTTCTGTGTTTTTCTACAATCCTTTTTGGTGCGCCACAATTTTGGTATGCTTCTGTAGGCTATTTTCTAAGGCTTATAGGTGGTTAAACATTAAAGAAGAATATTAATTAATTTTTCTCTTTTTTTACTTGTTATACTGTACCTTGGTTGAAGTTTGATTTGAAGCAGAATCTTTGTTGGTCCTGTGTTGAAAGCCTTCGTCTGATGGTCTGGTCCTGTGTTGAAAGTCCTCGTCCAATCGTCTGGTCCTCTGTTGAAAGTCCTCGTCCGATGGTGTAGTCCTCTGTTGAAAGTCCTCGTCCAATGGTCTGGTCCTCTGTTGAAAGTCCTCGTCCGCTGGTGTGGTCCTCAGTTGAAACTCCTGGTCCGATTTTCTTGACGCAGTATCTGATATAAAATAAAAATGAAAATGTAATATTATTTTAATGTATTTGTATGAAGTAAAAAATGACATTATTTCTTTGTTTTTCTACAATCCCGTTTGGTGTCCACCACTTTTGGTATGCTTATTTAGGCCTTTTTCTAAGGCTTATAGATTGTTAAACATAAAATAAGTATCTAAATGTACTTTGGTATGTGTTTGTGTGAGTTTTCATACAATCCTGTTTGGTGCGCACCACTGTTGGTATGCTTATTTAGGCTTCTTTGTAAGGCTTATAGGTTGTTAAACATAAAATAAGAATGTAAAAGTAGTTTGCTATGTGTTTGTGTGAGTTTTCATACAATCCTGTTTGATGCGCACCGCTGATGGTATGCTTATTAATGTTGTTTTGTAATGCTAATAGGTTGTTAAACATAAAATAAGAATCAAAATGTAGTTTGCTATGTGTTTGTGTGAGTTTTCATACAATCCTGTTTGGTGGGCACCAATGTTGGTATGCTTATTTAGGCTTCTTTCTAAGGCTTATAGGTTGTTAAACATTAAATAAGAATGTAAATGTAGTTTGCTATGTGTTTGTGTGAGTTTTCATACAATCCTGTTTGATGCGCACCACTGTTGGTATGCTTATTAATGTAGTTTTGTAATGCTAATAGGTTGTTAAACATAAAATAAGAATCTAAATGTAGTTTGCTATGTGTTTGTGTGAGTTTTCATACAATCCTGTTTGGTGGGCACCAATGTTGGTATGCTTATTTAGGCTTCTTTCTAAGGCTTATAGGTTGTTAAACATTAAATAAACATCTAAATGTAGTTTGCTATGTGTTTGTGTGAGTTTTCATACAATCCTGTTTGATGCGCAGCACTGTTGGTATGCTTATTAATGTAGTTTTGTAATGCTAATACGTTGTTAAACATAAAATAAGAATGTAAATGTAGTTTGTTATGTGTTTGTGTGAGTTTTCATACTATCCTGTTTGGTGGGCACCAATGTTGGTATGCTTATTTAGGCTTCTTTCTAAGGCTTATAGGTTGTTAAACATTAAAATAAGAATTTAAATGTAGTTTGCTATGTGTTTGTGTGAGTTTTCGTACAATCCTGTTTGATGGGCACCACTTTTGTTATACTTATGTAGTGTTTTTTCTAATGGTTATAGGTTGTTAAACAAAAAGAATATAAATTTAGTTTGCTATGTGTTTGTTACAATCCTGTTTTGTGTGTACCAGTTTGTGTGTACCATATGTTGCATACTTTGGCCCTCATTCAATTGCAGTTTGGCCAATTCAATAGGGTTCTAAATGTGCTTATTTGGAGCCCTATTGAATTGTCCAAAATATCAATTGAATGAGGGCCTTTGTTTGCTGGATTTGTTATATTGTGAGGGCCTCATTGAATTTTGTTTTTCAATAGGGCTCTATATAAGCACAGAGCATATTTTTGAACAGAAGTTTTTAGTTAAATTGAGCCAAATGTGCTTATATAGAGCCCTATTGAAATGGTCAAATCACATTTGAATGAGGCCCTCGGCCATTAAACATATTTAGGTCCTGAATCAATTGCGTTTTGACCAATTGAATAGGGCTCTATATAAGCACCTAAAAATTTTTTGGACAGAAGTTTTTAGTTAGTGAAGACCTATTATGTGCTTATATAAAGCCCTATTCAATTAGCCAACTCAGAATTGAATAAGGCTCATGGTTCGGTTCTTTTTTATACTTAATACTTTACCTTGATTGAAGTGTGGAATGACAGAGGGTCCCCTCCTGCCAATCTTAATCCGCCGGTCTTCTTGTAGTGTCTGTTTGAAAAATAAAGTGAAATAGTGAATTATAGAATTTTTTATTTGTATTTAACAAACCATGGCCTTTTCAGCATTTAAAGTATTTTTGTATCTTACCTCTTGTTCTTTGTTGCTGTTCTTTAAAAGGGATTGTGCTTCACAGTGCACAGTGCAAATTGTTGAGAGACGCTGTTGATGCAGAGTCTGTTTGAATATTAAAAAAAGTAGAAAGATTGAGTTTTAGGTGATCTATTAAATTTCAGTAAATTAATTTCATTGAAATATACTTCTGTAATTAATTTGAATTAACATTATTTTTTGGTGGGGTCTACACACATATATGTCACATACATGAAGCACATATCCATAGTTGAAAGTAATTTTTTTGTGTGCGTGTGACATATCACTATACATGAATCATATTTTAATTGTTAAATTAACCTTATTTTTATTTTTGGCCAACATACATAAATGTGTGTGTGACATGTGACTATAGATGATACACATATATGTGCGTGTCACATATCAGTATACATGACTCATATTTTAATAGTATTTTAATAGTCCCAACTTATTTTTTTGTAATGTAATTTAAATGTAGTTGTTTAATTAGTTTGTTGCAGGGGCAATACACATAAATGTGCATGTGACATGTCACTATACATTATACACATAAATGTGCGTGTCACTTGTCAGTATACATTATACACATAAATGTGCGTGTCACTTGTCAGTATACATTATACGCCTAAATGTGCGTGTGACATGTCACTATACATTATACACATAAATGTGCGTGTCACATGTCAGTATACATTATACGCATATATGTGCGTGTCACATGTCACTATACATTATACACATAAATGTGCGTGTCACTTGTCAGTATACATTATACGCATATATGTGCGTGTCACTTGTCAGTATACATTATACGCATAAATGTGCGTGTCACTTGTCAGTATACATTATACGCATAAATGTGCGTGTCACTTGTCAGTATACATAAACCTCTTTGTCTTCTTTAATTTTTTTTTTTGATGTCCTGTCTTGAAAATAAGTAATATATTATAGCTTACCTCTCAGTTGTAATTTGCACAATGTAAAGTAGTAAATTAGGAAACAATTCTCTTCTCAAGTAACAGCAGCAGTTATCTCCGAAGTCACTCTGTTCATCACCTGAGGAGAAATGTATTTTTCTCTGTCAAATAGACAGTATTTATAAACTTGTAGAACATTCTGGAAAGTTAGACCGTTAGAACGTAATACGCATGCGCTATTTGCGTTCCAGCTTACAATTTGCGTTCCATCCGCCATTTTGTGCGTAGTAGTAGTTAAAATGGTGTTTAATATGAGTGTGATCCGTTCCGCATAGTATGTGTTTCATTATTGCGAGTAAGTGTAGTGTAGTTACGTCTGGAGCCTCGTTTTCGTTTTGTTCGGCGGCCATTTTTTCTCTCGCTTAGCCGATTTTCGGTCGTTTAAACTCTTTGTTTTGACTTAAATGGACGTGTAAATGAACTTTTGGAGGTGCCGGATGCCCCCCCCCGTGCTGTAAGTAAGCTTTTTATGTGTTTGTTGTGTTTATTTCTTGTGTTTGTGATGTTTTGATGCGCGGCGGTTGGAATGGGTCTTTCGCGGCCGTATTTTTTTCCGATGCGGCCGTATTTTGTTGCGATGTTGCCGTATTTTTTTGCGATATACGCAGTTAGCTTTTACGTGTACGACGCAGTGTATTTGTTTCTAAGTCGTGCGTATGTGTGTTAAGAGCGTGTGAAGGGCCTTTTTTACTGTTTTTTTGTTAAGTCTTGCGTCTGTGTGTCTGGGTGTAAGCGGGTGTGAGGCGACTTTGAGTTTTTTTTTGTTATGAAGTTGTGTGTGTGTGTATGTGTGTGTTAACACAGCCGATGTTGGGATGCTCCCACCACCGCAAATGCGGACCCTCGCTTCGCGAGGATCCGCATTTGCGGGGACGTTGTTTGGTTTTTGTTGGCTGGGCGGTTGGGTTTATTCTGTTAAAAAAGTCGTGTGTGTGTATGTGTGTGTTAACACAGCCGACGTTGAGCCTCCACAACCGCAAATGCGGGCCCTCGCTTCGCGAGGACCCGCATTTGCGGCGAACTGCGTCCCTCACTTTGCGAGGGACGCAGTTCTTGCGGGCTCGCTACGCGAGCCCGCAAGCGTGCCGACGTTGAGCCTCCACAACCGCAAATGCGGGCCCTTGCTTCGCGAGGACCCGCATTTGCGGCGAACTGCGTCCCTCGCTTCGTGAGGGACGCAGTTCTTGCGGGCTCGCTACGCGAGCCCGCAAGCGTGAGCAACGACTCGTACGCTCACAACTATATATGTGATAGTGACTCTCATTCTTTTTTTTTTTTATTGGAAAAGTAAAACATACACAATTCACAGGTATATAATAGAAAGAACGCTCCAGCTCCAAAGTATAAACTGAAAGGCTTACAATGTTCAACATTTTAAGGACAACATCATTTTTGACTAAAATATACCTGTTATATAACACGGACAAATGGAAAAAAAGTAAAAGAAAAAATAAGAAAGAGAAGGAAAATTAAAAAAAGAAAAAGAAAAGATGAAAGGAGAAATAAAATAGCAGTAGGGAGGAAGGGAACGTCAACCCAGAAGTTCTTCACCTATTGTTCAAATTTAGTGTCCCAGAGTTCTCATTTTTTGTTTTCTGTTAATAGCTGGATGTATTCTCTATGTTCTCTTTCTAGCACCATATTTCTATTTATTTCATCCAGAACTTGATTCCATGTGGGAATAGAACTTTTCTTCCATTTAGTCAAAATCTGCCTCTTGGCAGTCATAAAGGTTTGAATCAGCAAAGCTTTTTCCTGCACATGAACACTCCCTGCAGGACGGGGTGTAAGATGCGAGGGTGTGATGGACGAGATACATTAATACTGCAGACTTAAGATGGCACAGAATTCATTACAATGATCGATCAGCTGTTTAATTAAATATTTGTCAGCTCTATAAAAGACCCACGTCATGTCTGTGAGATAACTGATCCCGGAGGAAGCAGAGGACGCGAAACGCGCATCGGATCAGCTGAGTTGCGGTCGCCCGTTGATGACGTCAGTAAACGGCTACACGCTGCCGTGGATACACTGGTGTTTGTGCTGGAGATTGGAAGTTCTATAGTTAGACTTAGAGGTAAGTGGAGTAGAGGGGACTAGTCCGAGATATTGTAGTGAAGGGAATTTACATTCAACAGGGACAGGGGACAAATAAGGGGACAAATAGTGGGTCCCCCAAGATTTGTCTATAGGGTCATCCGCTATACAGCTATAGATAGGGCCACAGCGGTAGATTTTCCTGTCCCCTCTATCTCCACTGGAGTCCTTCCTTTCTTCCATGTATATACATTTTATCACTATTTGATCATTACAGAACTATCTGCAAATATATGTTATTTTTCATTACAACTGGGGCGACCTATATCAGTAATATATGCATCGCAATTAGTTAAAGACATTAAGGGTATTTTACTCAGTTACATTAACGACAAGTGGATATATGCTTATTAATTTTGATACTCATATAGTGGTCTATTTATAGCATTATATTATTTCTCCACATGTTCTTTTCTATTTGATCAAGACTATTGCGAGTTCCATATATTATGATATCTGAGCATATCTTTTAAATTTATATTTTGTGTACATATTTTTATATTGTATTATAATAAAAGCTATATTTTAATTATATAAGGAGTGGGTTCTTTTCTTTTTGTATGACAATTGTAACATATAGTATGTCAATGTATACGGCTTTGCGGGTCTAAGACTAGTGATTAGAATTTAAAGGTGTCTGTACTTTTCTCTTTATATTATTTCTGATAATTTATATACTGCTAATCACATTAGTTGTTCCTTATGCTTGTTTGTGATAGGATATTGAAGCTACAATATAGCGAATCCTAAACCAACATAAGGAGATTCCTATTATTGTTATTCACCTAAACAACTCTTTATTGAATTTAATAAGGCTGTAGATGTTTCTCTCCTTCCCTTAGACAAATTAGTTAAAACATTTTTTAACTGTCTATTTACAATGTTTATCAACTTTATTTTAATTAGAGCTTGTTTAATCACATTGTATTCTATCCATCTATGACGTGGTAAATCACATTTTTGTATCAGATCTTTAAATGAGCATAGTGCGTTTTTATCAAAGATATCCTTTAGCGTTTCTATCCCCCATTCCTCCCAGTTGATATTTTTGGGGATATTAGCAATCCACTTAAATTATTGCAGTGACATTAGTGGGCTTGGAAAAGGAGCAAGATCCCATTTCTTGTTAAGTCTAAACCATGTTTTAAGAGCTTTTTTAACTACCTACGAATGAGATTCATCCTGTTTGACTTGTTCTCCTCCCCATATGAGATCTTTAAGATCTCACCTTTGGAGAAGTTTCTTTTTCTATTTGAAGCCATCTGGTTATTTATTTCCTTAAGGCACTTTGCTATATGTGATAGCATTGTAGCTTCCTGATAACATATAATATCAGGCAACGATAAGTCTCTCATCCTGAATTGTCTGGTGATTACTTCCCTTCTTAATCTTGCCTTCTTGCTGTTGTAAATACATTTTTCAATCATTGATTGAAGTTGTCTAGTTAAATATATGGGTAATTCTATAGGTAGAGCTCTCATCAGGTAGTTTATCCTGGGCAGAATCTCCATTTTAACAGAGGCAATTCTACCTGCCCAGTGCAAAGTACCCGACCTCCATTTACCCATTGTTTCTTTAATCCACTTCAGGAGCTTATTATAATTAGTCTTAATAGTTGCTTTTAAGTCATCATGAAAATAAATCCCCAGATGTGTTACTGAACTCAGTTTCCAATTCAAAGCGTATTTAAACTGAAGTGAGTCTCTCTAAATTTTTGATACATTTAACGTCAAGATTTTGGTCTTGGGACAATTACCCTTGTAATAGGATATTCTGCTAAATGTATTTAATATATTAAAGGGGTGCATTCTCTATTGAATTATGAGGGTTCCTCAAGGACAGGAGGACACCTTATCTGATCTTATCTGAGGTTCTAAGGGCATCTAGCAGGGGTTCGATCATTAAATTAAAGATCAGTGGTGATAATGGGCATCCCTGCCTTGTCCCGTTTTTTACACTGAATTGCGGCTCTCATTCTTTCTGATCGACTGGTTGGTTATGTTCCAATACTCAGGAGGGCTTCCATTTATATAAAGAACATTTAACAGTGCAATACTACTTGTGGAACACCACATTTTTGTTTAGTCTTATATTAATTTGAATAGAGCTGCTTTTAACTGCAAATTAGCTCATCAAAAGTTTATGTGTGACTGTGCATAATGGTAGTGGTATGTTTAAGCTTCTCTTCAGAAAAGGTCTCAATGACCAGCACCCCTCCCAAGACTGGAGAACCACTGATGTATTATTTCTTTGGCATATGGTAAAACAGCACCTCAACCTTGCATTTCTTATATTAAGATTTATATTCTTAAAGGTCCATGGAAATATGTTTTTCTTTGTAGCATCGGAAAGAGGGTACTTGATTATAATTTGTCAATGTACTTTCTTATTTAAATCAAGGTGCCAAAGCTCAAATTTTTAAGATTTGTATTTGTTCTTGGAGGCTTGCACTCTGCTAGTGTGATATACAGACAACGGCATGCTCTCTGCATTTCCTGCTAGTTTGAATGAAGTTTGAACAGGTTTTACTTAATATTTTTAATTCACAAAAGAAAAACTTTCGCAGTGTTTAAAACATGCTTTTTTAAATGCATGAAAATAATTGTGTTTCATGTCTTTAACATTCAGAACATGAGTCAGCAAAGTTTTAGAACTAGGAATGAGACCCCCTGGGACTAAGAGTCAATAAAAAATCACAGTACCAAAGACAATGCTGCATTAACAGCTGCATCTAGGAGTACATAATGAGTTACTTATTAATCTATTAAACTGTTACAGGGTTAGTCTCACATAAGGGATAATAGCTGTTTCTTCATATTAGCTTTATGAGGAAAAAAATGATGTAAAATATTTTCTTTCTTATGATTAACATATTGTGAACAATATCTAGTGAAATTCCAATAAGTTAACAAAGTGTCCTTCAAGTTTGTCTCAAGTAAAAACAAATCAAGAAAAATGAAACATGGTTGTTCTTATTTAACATACTTTCAGTCTTTCTTTGGGAAGGCTTTATTGCTTACTAATAACAGTTTATTTAATGTGCAATGCTGAATTCGTTTTTTTTAACAATATATATACTTCACATGTAACTAAATTAGGTTTTGTTTTGCCCTAGTCCTATTCAGTGACCCCTAGTGGGCATTGCTGGACAGAAGGGGCATGATCTTGGAAATAGATGAACTGAGTGGTGTTAGGAGAGGGTCGCCCAATGACTTAAATGAGCTTAACACAGTGCACTCCCTCATTAAAAGCTCCTCCCTTGCTTAGAGGAGATTTTGATTTTGCCTGCTACTTTTATTTTCATTCCCTCTTACTCTGGTATCATGAAGGCCCTAATCCAAGCAGCAGAGTATGAGTGGGTAAGGGTGCAGTTGGAGGCATCAGGTCCTCATCAATGCCCATCAAGGAAAGCTTGATATTACTCTTGTCTGCCCAAACTCAAAGCTGCCTCCTAGGATAAAGGGTCACAGTGGCCAGTTCCAGAATCTTCCAGTTACCTCTCTTGGGTTTACTCTACCAAGGTGGCCACCTCCAAAAGTGGAGTGTCACATGCGCAACACTGATGTCACAAGATAGCAGTGCCTTGGCTGGTGAATCATATGCAAATCCCTTGACTACCTTGTATAGGTAGGGGGGCCCAGACCAACTAATAAAAGGGGAGGAAGTAATGTGTGTTCTCTGCAGGCATCTTCTCTGCCCACAAATTTAACAAGTTATTATTACAAAAGATACTGGGGGGTTGTTGATAGATCTCCCTGTGATCCACCGTGGCATCCTCTCATGGATGCTCCAACTATGCCTGAGCCTAGTGGTGTAGTTTAATTCAGTTTTTCTTCAATGCTTCCTCCCTCCTAAATTTAGTATATTCTCATAGGAAGCATGAGTCTTCTGGATCTAGGTACCCTAATAAGTACAGTATTCACCTGCATCTTTGAGACATTATCATCATTCTCAACATAGATCTTCTAGATCTAGTATTTCATCCAGTCCTAGACATAGATCCAAGTCCATTAGCAGGCAAAATACTCCACTTTTAAGATATGATAGCTGCCATTCTTCTCTCTCACAGAAGAGAAGCAGAACCAAGTGCTTCAGCTGCTGCTACAACCAAGCTCTGCCATGGGCACAGCAAGGACAAAGTAGGAGCATTGTTATGTTGCAGGCACCTGACACATTACAGCATAGGATTTACTGTACAGCACCTTTCTCAGCCCACAAACACAGCCACAGTAGTAGAATTTATGGGTCATCATATACTGTATTTTGTTGTTAAATGTTGGTTGTTCTAGTGGGGATCATTTTGTTGGTTATCCTAAGTCTATCCAGCCCTTGGTGGTAGGTCAGTTAAAACAATTGTTGCTCACTATCAAAGGTTCTTCCGCTACTGCTACTTTACAGATGGCTGCTTCTTCCCAAGCAGCAGCAGAGACCCCACGGGGCTCTAGGGTTCCAGCTAGCTCCATCAGATTAAAAATACATTTGTTCCAACTGTTCTTTCTCCTACCCTAGCGCCTGCTGTTTTAAGACAAAACCATTGATGCAGCAGCTGGTGGCTACTACCAGGGCCACAGATATTGGTGCGTCTGGACAGACTGTGCCCATGACTAAGACAGTATCCTAAGGTTCCAGATAAACGTGTGGCATTCAAACTTATTCAAGCTGGTTTCCTGGATGGTTTTATTATTTTGGCAGGATATGTTGGTGGGTCTTTTCCACTGAATTTATCTTCTGTGTGCATGGCCCCTGAAGTGGTGAGTAAAAGCTTCATAAGGAGATGAGTTTGGTAGAATATCTGGTCCTTTCTCTATCTTCAATTTCTGTCCTAGTTATCTCCCCTCTTGGTTTATCTTTCTACAAAGTTCCGAGCCTATTTAATCTACTACATCCCACTTGGCTTACCCCAAAGGATCAAATGTTAATGGTACCAGTGGCAAGCAACACAGTGTTTTACATCTAGGTCTAGGTCTGGCTACTGCCAGATATCTGGGATAATCAATGATTATTGTGTTACCATCTTGATATTGTGGATTGTCTGCCAATGGGCTGTTCTATTTCTTACTCCCCTTTTTAAAATGTTTGTATTTTAGTGGAGTGGTGTGTTTCTCAACTGTCGACTTGTTAATGAAAAAAAAATACTAATCTCAAGAAGTTGCAATCTTTGTGGTTACCCTGCAGTTTGCTTGCAGGAATATTCCAATAAGATAGATCTTTTCCTAGGCATCTTGCTTGGCAGATGTTTGTGTGGAAGATATGTCCATTTGGGTGTCATTTCCAGATTCCTTCAATGAATGCCCGGTCTGCCCCAACTTTTTGTTAATCCATGCAGAAGGGAATGACCTTGGCTTGATTCCCAAGGTTATTATTAAATGAATGCAAATTGATATAGTAAAACTCATCGCTGCATGTCCCCATGTCAAGATGTACACTTCTCTAAAGACCAATCCTACCTGTAGGTCTGAACCAGTTTGTTAATCTCCTCACAGGATGGCTGTTGATGAACAGGATGCAAAGTGACAATCCTTATTTTCCCTCAAAGAGATCCAGATCTTTATTCCCAATAACTCCTCTTTATACGCTAACAAATACAACAGAACAACAACAACATAACTTAAAATAAGTAAACAGTGTTTCCTAAGGGGTAACCAGGCACAATCAAGTCGATCTAAGACATTGCCTGGTCAAATTTACCTGCTTATAAGTGGCAACTTAGTTATACACACAAGGGCCGGCTGGCCAGACAATAAAATATTTCTACTAGTGAGGGTTGGAGTCACAGTGAGTAGGAGCTGGTCCAGCCATACCTGGTCGGCTGACCATTAATCATAAGCTGAACCTACCTGAGGCATGCTATTATACTTTATTACCACTTGATCCCCTGAAGGTTACAGTTACACATTGCATATAAACATTAAAGCCACATAAAAAATGTACTCCCCTTCCCAAACATAATCATTCTTTAATATGAAAGTAAGATATAGTCTTTTCTAGAGGGTATTTAAGCTATGATAATAGCTGACCAGTCCACAGTAGCCCAAGGAGTTCTTCTGTCCCAACCGGCTTTGTGGGGAACCAGCGATCTTCACAAGCACTCCTCCTTCCAGTATAAGCAAAGAGGGGATGATCTTACCAGCTGATCCTTGATGTGCTCACCTTACATGTTCTCCAAGTGTGACAGGAAAAGTTTGTAAAGCCAGGCTCCATCATCCATTATCCTTGTCTGGGAATGTGATCTGTAACTACAGTGAAAGGTATAGATAGGGCTGTGTATTTTTTCAGGGCACACACCATGGCCAAAAACACTACTTCTCTATCGCAGCATATGCTGTTCCCTGACCACCAGTTTTCGACTAAGATAGGTGAAAACGTCTCTTCTCCTTTATGATCAATCTGGCAAAGTTTTGCTCTCAAGCCATAAATTGAGGCATTGGTTGTTGATAGTCCAGAGTAGCTAGGAACAAGGAATAGGTCATGGCAGCTTGAAGTTTTTTAAAGGCTTGGATCCAATTCACGATGTGGGGCATCTTCTTCCTATTAAGTTCGGTCAGTGGCTTAGCAGTGGCACTGTAATAGGGGAAAAACTTATCCCGCAAGGTAGCGATCACCTGAATTTTAGCAGGCTCAGGTATAATTCTCCCACTTCCCACCCAGTGTCCTAAGTACTATACCTCAGCTTAGGCCCATTGACATTTGTCAGGCCATCTAGTAAGCTCTGCCTTCTGAATCTTAGACAATATAGCACCAATGTGCCCTAAATGTTCCTCTCATGATGAACTAAAGATAGCTATGTCATCCAAGTAAGCCTGGGCAATGTAGCACCCCTGCAATATCTGATTTACCAGCCTCTGAAAAGTAGGATGAGTGTTCTTCATCCCAATGGGCATTACCATAAACTGGTAGAGCCCAAAAGTCAGACTTCTCTTTGGCCATCTCAACCAGGCCAATCTGCCAGTAACCCTTAGAGAGATCAAGAGTAGTTAGATGAGTAACTGATCAAGTCATTTGTCCATCCTAGGGATAGGAAAGGTATCTGAGTTTTCTCATTTAGTTTTCAGTAGTGCACACAGAACAAAGTGGATCCATCTTTTTAGGAATAAGTACTATAGGGCATGCTCTAGGACTACTGGAAGGCTCAATAACTTTTAACTTGAGAATTTAATTTAGCTCTTATGAATATTGTACTGGTCCATCCCGGGAGCTCTGTAGGAACGCTGCTTTAGGGGTAGACAGTCAGCAGTCAACACTATTTTGGGTAGCGTCTAGTTAAGATTGTAGCTGACCTTGTTGATTGTTTGCTAGATTTGTTGTTGAAGGGCTGGGGGTTTCCAGGAAGTCAGGTAGTAAGCGGCCCTTCCTCTGGATCGCTACCTGTAGCCATACAAACAGCCATAGCAGGGGCTTCTCTGTTTTGATAAATGTTAGTCTATATATGTGAGCAATTCTATGTACATGCCAGTCGGAATATATTTCCACATTGTAGATAGCATCTCCTATCTTCCTAATTACTCTGAAGGGACCTATTTCTTATCTACCAATTACTTTGTAGGGGACCTTCCCAAAAACTTGCAGCTGGTTATGGGAGTGAGGGGCCAGCATGAGTACAATCTGTCCCTCTATAAATTCCCAGTTCTGGGTACTCTGGTCATACCTTTGCACTTGGTTACTTTGGGCTATCTGCAAATGATCACAAAGTACCCCAGCAAGTGGGCTAACCACTCTCAGAAGAGTAATACATATAGAATAAGTACTTTGTTGTGTGTGTATTCCCCTTCCAAGGCCTCCCTAAATACATTTAACATACCTCTCACTTTCCTACCATAGAGGAGGGGGAAAGGGGGAAAGCCCAGTGGATTCCTATGGTACCTCTCTATAGGTAAAAAGGAGTTGGGGTAAAGATTTCTCCCAATAACATTACTGCTCTACAAAAGCTTGAAGCATTCTTTTGAGAGTTCCATTAAATCTTTCACATAAGCCATTAGTTTGGGGATGGTAAAGGGAGGAACACAAGTGCTGAATGCCATAAATCTGCCATGAGTTGAGTGCCGTCATCAGACAGGACTTTACTCAAGTAGCATAATCAACCACAGTAAGGATGTACTTATTTCCTTTACTAGGATGAGCTAGGGGATCCACAATATCAATAGCCACTTTCTGGCAAGGGTTGAAGTTCCCCTCCCTCAGTGACTAAAGCTCTGGCACAGATAACAGGTATCACAATACTAAACTACATCTTTGTTAATACCTGGCCAGTAGAATAACTGGGTAAGGCGGTGGCAGGCATGCTTACTACCTATACATCCTGCTAATGGTACATTGTGATCGAATTCTAGAAGACAACCTGTACATTTTGGGGGAATGATCGGCTGTTTTTTTTTCCTTTGGTTTGAAATCATAGTCCTGTACAGTAACCTTTGATTACACCCAAAATTCAACCCTCCTAAACCTGGCTCCCAGGCCTCTGACTTCTGGCAGATCCTGTCTAATGTAGGATGCTCTATTAATTCTATCTGTAATTTCTTTCTACTACACTGGCCCAAGTGACCTCTGTCCCCAAGCAAGTAATTGACTTACCCTAGAATCTTCTGATGATGGGATGACCGCTTCTTTGGTTGCCTCAAGGTGACAATGTTACAAAGTTTAGGTTGAAAAAAGACTTTTAGTCCATCAAGTTTAACCTTTTTAGATCTCCTCTGATCTGCAATATGCTGATTAATTGTTATTTGTTAATTGATCCAGAGGAAGGCAAACAGATCCAGACCCCCCAACGTGAAACTTTGCCAATTGTTTCAAAAGGGAAAAAAATATAAAATTCCTTCCTGACTCCAGATACTGGTGTACTTGACGTATCTCCACTCCATAACACCCAAGTTGTTTCCAAATAGTATGTCAACTCAAAGTGCTTTCATTACTCCTACTTCCAAGAGCCCATTCCCAGTTCGCCAGTCAATTTGTACATCGGCTACGGGAATTGACATTTTTGGGCTACCACTACGTTCATCTTTTTCATTAGGACAGCTGTAGGGCTAACAAAATCCAAGTGGATCACCATAAAAACTGATCCAGTGTCTTGAAATCCTTGCACTATTTATCTGTCCACAACAACTGGTTGTAGATAGCAGTTGTCCCCTGAGGCAATTGAACAGCACAAATGGACAGATAGTTGGTTAGCCCATCAAAGCAATCATGGAACTGCTCCAGATTGTTCTCTTCATAGGGAGAGTTAGCCCAATTTCCTAGATAATAAAGGGCTCAGCTGGGGCCAAAGGGGCAATCCCGTTTTAGATGCCCCATTTAGTAACAATCAATGCAGCTGCATTCTAACCTAAGTTCACTGTGCCCAGGCCATGATCCATCCACCCCACTTTGGCTAGCCGGTTCCTTAGAATTCATCTCAGGCACAGAAGAGAAGCAAGGTGTCTCCTGGGGACACAGGCTGGTTCTGAAGGTGTGGGTCTTGTGGCATTGAGCTGCTAGGGTACAATGATCAGGGATCCCCTTGAGTTTCTTTGTACCTGTCTGATATGCAGTTTAATAAAGTTTTTTCTCTGAATTCTGAGCTGGAAGAAGGTTTTAGACATTCAAATATGAACACAGATTTACTATTTATTTACTGTACTACTGTACGGTGGAGGGCTTTTATCACTCTTTTGCCGACCATATTATGATTGTTGTGGTGAACTAGCTACTCATAAGATTCACAACACAAGCTGAGATCCTGCACCATGCTGATGAATGCAGTGTAATAACTGTTTTTCTTGGAATTCTGAGCTGGAAGCAGGTTTTTTAACTTGTTTTACGCATTCAAATGTGAACACAGATGTACTATTTATTTACTATATATATAAAGGACTTCTGGGAGTGAGGTAGCATGCGAAATTAAACCAGAATTTGCAGAGTTTCGGCAGTCGAAAATCCGCTAAGCAGCAGAAAAAAAATGTCCGCCTAAAAAATGAAAACGAGGCTACACAACCCCAAAGCGCGCAAAACACCGCCAGCTGCATACAACTTTTACCCAGGGACATACGAGGTACAAAATAAACTATTACAAAGGACGGAAAATGCTTGCGTGCTGTGTAACACATAGACAATACACGCCATTTTAAAACCGTAACTTGCAACTAATAACATAACAAATCTAAAATGGCGCTTTACACAACTAAACCAACGGTTTGCCCTCCCGCACGCTGCCTATTTCTACTGCACAATTGGCACATTGATGACACTTTCTCCTCAGGGCAGCAACAGTCCAACTGTACATTGTATGCTGCAGGAAAAATAACAAGAGATTGTTAGCTCTTCAGGGTATTGATTGCTGGATATATTAATTACAAATAGGTAAAGTATATTAAGTTATTAAGTAACTAATTAATTAATTATTATTTAAAAAAATATAGATAAATATATATATATATATATATATATATTTCTCTCTTTGTGATGAGCCACAAACATGAGCGTTGCAAAGCACAAAACTGGAAGGACACGAGGGGAGAGGCTCCCAATAAGCGCCGAAGGTGCTCAGAGGAGCAAAAATACACAAGAGGAGAGCCTTGCAATGAGCACCGAAGGCCCTCAGAGTAGAAAAAGCTTTACATTTTGTGGCAAACAGCATTGCCATAGCTTCACATTTTATTTTCCCATCATTTTTGACGGGCAAGTCGCTAGTATATACTGTGTGTGTATATATATATATATATATATATATATATATATATATATATATACACACCGCACACACACACATATATATATATATACATGGCATCACATGTGCTGCTGATAGCTCTGCAGCCTCTCTTCACTGTGTTGCCTGTCATGCGCAGTACTAAAGGAGAGGGACGGGACTATACTCCCCTTCCCTGGCTTGTGCCAAGTGGGAGGGGGATTTGAAGGCAGTCTGCAGTACCAAAGGAATAAAGCTTTATTGTGCAATATTTATGTGCACAGATGAGTGCCTATAGGCACCTGCCTAACACGCCTAATGAGTGATCCGGCCCTGGGCCCACGTGTTACTGCCATTGCCATGTATGGTTGAATATGGCAGTGTCATCATTGCTAGTATGCTATTGTAAAGGTGTACTAATTTACTGTTTTCTCAATGTATTGAAACTGATCCATCATCAATGAGCAAACAATTAGATAAATAATTAGATAAAACTGTAGGACCGCTGTAGTGCATTTATAAGTAAGGCTCATATGTGTGGTTGCTGGGCATAGACTGTTAAAAACAGTATGTAGTGTACAAAAAAATAAAAGTTAACATTTTTCTTACTTTTGACTGTGTCAGTGTTCTCTAGCAGAGCTGTGTATCTCCTTCTGTTTCTGTGTGACAAGCTCAATGTTATGTAAAATATATATAATATAGGTAGCAGAATAAGTGCTTATTTCAGCACCAAACACTTCCCTTCAAGCTACAGACAGACACTCATACATACCTGCTAATGTTTTTATTTTGTTACATACTTTCAATTCCTGCAGTAGTAGGTCCTGTAAAATGGTTTTGTTTTAACATACTATAGTTGACAATTTAGAGATTATCATTTCTTTAGCAACAGTACAAAATTTGAATTTAAATTTCTCCAGCTTAAAATTTGACCTGCTCAGATTTAATATGGTGGACTTCTCTAGAATTACTGTTTCCATGTTCACCGGTTCTCCCTATGGCTGAAGCATCAATGAGTAATTGTCACCAGCCATTGTTAAATTGACACTACCAATCCAACAGAAAGGTGCTTTCATCCTAATGAGAATTAAAACAGTCTGCATATTGTACTAGTCATTTTCTCTGTAGTAAATCATTCTATAGATATTTAGCACTGATTATGCATCTCCTTTAGGTTAATGTGCTCCTCAATATGCTATTTTTGGTTCAGATTGCTCGATAAGGGTGGACAGGGGATCTAACTGTATGATGATATTATGGGTCATAGGTTTGTGCTCCACAGAGACAGACCAGCACACTCCAATGCTAATTAGCACATCAAGTCAGCTAATTAATATGACTAATTTGCATAAAAAATAAGCATCAATACTATGTGGTTTTTAAGTTATGGGTTACTTTAGAAAAATAGCTAATGTATAGCTACTTTTTCATGCTTATAAAGACTATTGTACAAATACTACAGAAAAAGCAAATCTCTAGATACATAATGTATTTTATTCATTTGATATATTTGAAATAATACAAATAATTTGTTGTCGTCAGTGTCTTGCCTGACTTCCTACTATCATGCTCAGTGTTGCCCGCATTTTGTGAGCTCTTGTTGCCATGGTTTCACAGTGAGCTGGTCCTATTCCTGCTGCTACACAGATTGCCAACTTGTTTGTCAGCGTGATTGGAGTGGTTTTTAGGGAGTTATATTTAAATACCTCACGAAAAAGACAGTGACATATTACTTTTTTTGCATAAAATACATTTTAATTTACAAGATACATTTTTTGCAAATCATATATCTTCATTTAAGGGCAATTTCTACCTAAATATAAATGTTTCTTATATTAAAGATCACACATACGGAAGATTAACAATCTATGTAAAAGTTATGGATCTCGCCTAGTTGGCCGGTTATTCTTCCATGTTTGTTCTAAATTGTGACATATTCATGTTTTGTTTTCCTATCTGCTCATCATATTATATAAGAGCAACTTTGGTTTATGTGAAATGTCTCCTTTAAGTATGTTCTGATTTAGAATCTTAATTGTTGATAGTTCAAGTTTTCTTCACTGTGTTTTCTTACGCTGTCATATTTTTTTCTCTTTTATTATTAGGGTTAATCCAAAAGTGACATTTAGTTTGTCTCAAACTTTTGTTGCTTGACCTTGTGTTATAATAAACCTGTTCAAAATCCTCTGAATAAACCACTATCACTTATACTGCAAAGTAATTCTGTATATACCACTGTCCCTTGTGTTACTAAGTTAGTACTTTATTATAACTTCATAAAATATCTCTTAATGTTTTCAGACAAACATAAATACTTTCCCTGAACTGCATTCAACATTGTACAACTGTCCTCACCCAACTGGTCTATCTTTGAACATGGTACTAATAGTTTCACCCCAGGCTTAAATAAAACTATTCCATCTTTTCTTAAACCACCACCTCCACAATAAAAGCCCAGAAACAATTCGCAATTAATGCATCAGCTCTCTAAGAAGCTGGTCTCTAATTGGCTTACACTGATCTAGCTCTAAAAGCCCTTGCTGAGTCTGCTCCCTTCTCCATCTATACAATATTTCTACAAAACTCCTTACACCTCCCATGCATACACATATCCCCTCTGTGTACCTGGAGCTATTAAAGCCTTCAAAATGCAGTGCTTTCTTCCAGAGATCATGCGGGCACAGCACTCTTTCCTTTGCTGCGGTCAGCTCCAAGCCTCAGAACTCCTGGAAAGAGAAGAAAGAAAGAGGAGCAGCCACTGTGTTCAATTCCCTAAGCACATGTTTGGCTTTCAACCAAATATTAAAATACAAATCATTGACGTCTGCTTCCTAGTACTGAGACACATTCCTGTCAAATCAACAAGTTTGTTTAATTGCCTTGGTGGCTGTTGTGGCTTCATTAAAGACTGCCATAGATCCATATCTTTAATATTTAATTGTCATAACCCAGACACAAGGGGCTCAGTACAGCCCTAAATCTCCTGCTTTAGCTTGCAGAAGCAATCTGCAGGTTGTGACTTTATATTCATATCATCACCCAGCCATCATTCATGGAGAAGCAGAGAAATCAGACAAGCAACACCCTTAGTTAGTGCAGACTGGCAACTTTATTATTATTACTGAGATATTTAACCAACACAAAAAGATCTCACCAACTACTTTCCCACCCTTTCCCAACACTCTTTCCTCTCAGAGAAATCTGATCTGGTTTAATTCTCCTGTCGATAGGTTGGGGTGGTTAAATGTCTCTTGGTCCCCAAACCTGATCTGCTTTACTATCCAAGAAAGCAATAAACCATCTTCAACTTTTTGAGGCCACAGATAAAGCATCTGCCCAAATTAGATTGGCTGCCCCCCACCTGGAAATCTGGGGGCTGGAGGGCATTCCTATACAGAGGCCAGATGTCTGGCAAATTGTTCTTTCTGGTTTTACAATATTATTTTTTTATATGTGCCATTGGGGAGGAAAACATATTGCACACAACAATAGAAAATAAATGCACAAATTAAACAAGCAACAAGCTATTCACATTAGTTGCTTTTAACATAACACTGAATGTCCCTTTTGATAGCCTTGATGTTAGTAATCAAATATGTAAGAGTCCCAGATAACACGGTTACGTGAGGGGTGCAGGGGGTCCCATCCTGGCCTCAAAATCAGTCACCCCATCCATATATTAATCTTCTGTATGGGCTTGTGCTTGAGGAAATCCCTCTCCCAAATCCAAAGTACCAGGGGTGGAAGACAAAAGTGAATCCTGTGCCTAGCTTCTTGAACCATGCAAAAAAGTGTGAGCTGCTCTCCAACATCTGAAGCCAAGGGAGTAGCAACATTGTTCCTTGATCCAATGTCAGGAAGTAAGGAAAGGCTACTCAAATCAGAAGATACAAGAAACAAATTCCCATCCCCTGCTGACCAGCAGGAAAATGACCAGTACCCAAAGCCAACCTTACCCTTATGAAGGGACTTTACCCACGTCACTTTCTATCTGCTGCTGTGGAGAACTTGTGCCAATTGCACTATTTTCTTTCTGCTGGTGAGGGCCGGCTTCCTCCATGTCACTTTCCATGAATTCCTGTTGCCTAGCAGAATTGCCTGACTCACCTAGGTCATCTTCCATCTGCTTTTGGAGGGTTCTGACATCTGCTCCACTACCTCCCATTTGCTGTTGGGGAGCACTGACATCCTGCCTGACTCACTTAGGCATCCTCCTATCTGTCGCTGGGAAGAGCTGACATCCTCCATTCTGACTTCTATCTGGCCCTGGGGAGCTCCAGCATTTTCTATGCCCCCTTTTACCTACAACTGGGGAAAACTGGCATCATACATGCCACGGCCCATGTAATCATGCTGCTGGGTGGTCCCTGAATCACCAACAATCTGCTGCTGGGGACCATAAGTGCCATGTGCACTGCCTTCCTTCTGCTTCCTCCCATGAAATGCCCTTGCAGGTGTAATAATGTCAACTATTTATGGTCTTATCTGTCACTTGTCCAGATCCTTTAGAAACAACTGGAGTTAAACTGACTAGAAGACAGCTTTTTGGAGGAAATCTGCTCCATTTCGCTGAAAAAAAAAGTTTTGCACTGCCACTAATGTCCTGCAGTCATCTGAGGGCAGCACTTCAGAATAACTCTGTTCCCATTTCATTTCTTGCTCCACCAACATCTCCAGTAATTCTTGTATCAACTCTTCCTGCTTACTTCTCCTGGAAACCTCCAGTCCCTTCCTCAACTCCTTGCTGGGCATTCCAATAGACTACTGCCAGGGATAATCGATCAGCTTTCATTGAGGGTATTGGTTCCATCTTAGGTATGCTCCTTGAGCTTTTTAAACCTGCCTCAGTCCTATTTTCAGAAGGTTTAGATCCCTTCACTGCCATTAAGTCTGTCACAATACTCAGTCAACTTTCCACCCTTTGCTTGGTTCTTTTGTCATTGCACATGTTTCTTTTCTACACCTTACCAGCTGGAGTATACAGCAGATTTTTGGTAGCCTTTCCTCAGATCAGTCAGCCAGAAGCCGAGCTAGGAAATCCCAGCAACCAGGAAAAGAACATAGTTCTTCTACTTACAGTATGTCTGAACCAGAAGATATCTTTATTGAACAGGGTACAGCTTAATAATCGGCTTGGCTTCATGAACAAAGATTTATAAGGGATGTTATCCACATCTGTGGGCTCTCTGGTGGCTGAGGAGGCTAATGAGAGACAGGCAGACTTGACTGCAGTGGTTACATGTGAACACTTGCTCTGGGTTGGGTGCTGCAGTGACACAATTAGTTTCTCCGTCTCCTTTTGTCCTCAAGACCCACCCTGAATGTGCTCTCAAAAGAGGAGAAAGCCTGGTGAATGGTACCTCTCCAGGCCTTGCGGTCTGAAGCTAAAGCCAAGCATCAATGATGGTCAATGTGGCATCAAGGGATTGTTTCAACAAGTCCTTGTACCACTTGTTCGGTCCTCCTCTGTCACAATTACTAGTGGGGAACTCACCAAATAGCACAATCTTTGGAAGCCGATCATCTTAGAGATGTGTCCTACCCAGTGCAACTTTGTCTTCAACAGCATGGCCTCAATACTGGTGACTCCTGCCTGTGAGGCAACAACCTCCATAGTGTAGTGTTAGTGACGTGGGTATTACAGTGGATGTTGAGAATGGTGCGGAGGCAGTGTTGATGAAAGCGCTCAAGAAGTCCCAGGTGATGGAGGAGGGTAACCCACAACTCAGAGCCGTACAAAGAGGGGTAAACGCAAGAGCTCTGTGCACACTGATCTTGGTGCATTTACTCAGATGCTTTTTCTTTGCCTTTGTTTACACTCCATAGCAGCATATACTTATGTGTATACTCAGACACATGAATTATTTTTGCTATATATTTTGTGAGTCTGTCTTCCTAAGATACCATTGAGAATGCTCCACGATATTGTGAGCGAAACACATTTGGTTATTGTTATTATAATATTACTAGCGACTTGCCCGTCAAAAAATGACGGCAATGTGATGTGTATGTTTGTAAAGTTGTTTAGTTATTAATATACATATTTATAACTTGTAAGTATTGTGACATTAAACATGTGTATTTTTGTAAAATGTTCTCTTGGTGAACAATAACTCTTAAAGCATTTTGTATTAAAAGTATTAACATTTGAATGTAAGAACAGTTGAACTTTAAATTAATCAGTATTGTAAAGTTGAGGTAATGTTTTTTTAACTTGCAATTTGTATCTGAAGAATTGTTAACTTCAATATACATTGAATCCAGAGGAAAGCAAAGAGTAAAAACCCTTGTTCAAACGTACACAATTTTAACATGAAGTTTGAAATATATGTAAGTAAGAAACTTGAAAGTATAATTTTTGAAACTTGAACTTTATTATCTGTGTAACTTTGGAACTTGACAAAACATTTTTAGAACATCGAACATTATAAACAGTAACATAGTGAATACATTTTTTAACATAATTTTGTATTAAAAGTATTAACAGTTGAATGTAAAAACAGTTGAACTTTAAACTAATCAGTATTGTAAACTTGAGGTAATGGTTTTTTAACATGCAATTTCTATCTGAAGAATTGTTAACTTCGATATACATTTAATGCAGAGTAAGAGAAACATTAAAAACCCTCCTTTAAACGTACCAAATTTTAACATGAACTTTGTAATATGTTTAAGTCAGAAACTTGACATAATATTTTTTTACCCTTGAAGTTTCTTATCTGTGTAACTAAGAAACTTGAAAAAACATTTTTACAACTTGGAACATTATAAACAGTAACATAGTGAATTAATATTTAAACATAATTTTGTATTAAAAGTATTAACATTTGAATGTAAAAACAGTTGAACTTTAAACTAATCAGTATTAACATGCAATTTCAGAATCAGAATCATTGTTAACTTCAATATACATTTAATGCAGAGGTAGACAAACAGTAAAAACTCTCCTTAAAACATACCCAATAAAATTAATTCCTTACTGATGCCATGAACTGGCAATAAACATTAATCCAGGGAGTAATCTTAAGATAACAGACAATATTTACATTGTGACTTAAAACGTGGTTGAGCTCTTAACATGAACTTTCTAATATGTTGAAGTAGAGAACTTGAAAATATTGTTTTCAAACTTGTAACATTAGAAACAGTAACATAGTTAATTAACATTTTAACATAATTTGTCAAAAAAATGCAAGGCAAGTATTTTGTGAGGCGAATCATCCATAAACAGTACTTCCATGAATTATGACTGAATTGTTTATTGTTTTGTATTTTTTAATGCTTTTAAATTTGTTTTGCATGGGTTTTATTTCTTTAAACAATATAAATAACTTTAATGGGATATTTTAATCCGGAAATAGCGCTGCTTAAAAGTTATAAAAATTGGTGCACAATATAGAATAAATAAATACTATATGATATAAGAATGAGGATAGATCAGTATCATCACCAATATAGAGATCTGGTCATATTCTGCAGTAACATGATAATTGCACCTTTCTTTAGCTGCAAAATATGTGGTGGCATTCCAGAATGAGTTAGTGATTTTATGAATTCAGTAGAAAAGTTAGCCTGACTTTCATTGTCATCAGCAAGTACAGAATCAGCACTGTGATAATTTATTTGTGGTGCATTAATTTGTTTTAAGATTTCATTATTGAGGATTAATGCATCCTTATTTTTACACGTTAGTATGACTTGGTTGGCAAGCTCGGAATATTCCTGGTTATTTATGCTACCTTCAAATATAGCCGATATAATATCTTGGTGACAAATCCTATGAGGTGGGATCTCTACAGTGTTGTCCGGTAAATGTGGTATTTTTTCTGTTCTGCCTTCTCCAATTTTAATAAGCCTATCATTGAAATCAGTTTGGCCTTCTGATCTCATATTTTGTTGCAGTTGAAGATGGGTAAAATGTTTCCACAGTGTGCTTGACTTTATACAGGTTTCGATAATGTCAGTTCGATTTCCCTGTACAACGACAGGTAATGTTTGTCTAAAATCGACACCTAATAACATTACCTTTCCACCAAATGGAAAAGTATTATCCACGACTTCACAAAGCAAATGGTCAATACATTGGAGGGCATAGCATGACATCATTGTGGCCTCATCTATTATAATTAATTTACATTTGTTCAATTTCTTTGCTTGTAATGATGTCATGCGAATATCTGACACAGAACTTTCTAAAATAGGCACTGGCAGTTTAAATCCACTATGAACAGTTCTTCCACCTTCTAACAAAAGTGCAGCAATTCCAGTAGTGGCAAACGCCATTGCTATTTGACCTTGTGCTCGTACCGAACTCAGTAATATTTTATTATTTTATTAAAATATATAGATAGGTTTTTCCTGATCCACCAGGTCCATCAAGATAGAAATAACGCTCTGTCACCATGTCATCATCTATTGCATTTTTAATGGCATTAAATGCTTGCAATTGTAAGGTATTTAAAGTTGCAAGTCTTTCTTCTGTTCTTTCTGCTTGTAGTTGAATGTCATAGTCTTCAAAGTTTATGTCATCTATAAGACCTGGATCAGGCAAATTAAAACTTGCACAACTTAATCCATGAGTTAAAAATACTTCTTGGATTTCCATTAACGCTTTTAAGTGTGCAATGGGTTCATTGTATAGTCGCATAAAGTCTTCAGCCATATTACTTTTAAATCTCTCCCACAAAGCTAATGCATTTGGATCATTTGAGAAGATACAAATAAATGCAAATTGTTCTCTCATCTGCCATGGCATTTGACATTGTGCTGCTTCTTCTAAACATCTTTTCCATTCTGTATCATCAGCTAGTAGGTTTCTATGTCTTGCAGCTAATTGGAAGGATTCATATACAATGTCATTAACAGTTCTTAAGTGTTCAAAACTTTGTGCTCCAGGAACATTTAAAAGTAATATCTGTAAGCAAAAACGTTCAACCTCTCTTGGACTGACTGTGTAAATTCTTGGGATTATTTTATTGCCTCTGCTTTTTCTCTGTCTCCATAATCCATTCACAAAAACATAGTGATATGGAATTTTAATATATAAGAATTGTGTTGCTTGTGAATCTGTGGAATGTCATTCAAACCATGCAGTTAGTGTAGTGTGACTATCTTCACTTTGGGCCAATGCATTCATTTCATTCCCAGCATGGAAATACACTAAATGTCTTTGTGGCAAATGTACTGCATGTGATCTATCAAGCATTTCAAATTTTAAAAGCCGCCACATAGCTTCTGGCGCACTGACATAGCGAGTATCTACATGAGATGCAGGTTCATCATGTACTAACTCACTACTTTCAGGGTTGTCTGCACTTTTGACGACTACAGTAGCTGCATTGTAGCCTTTGTAAATATATTTATAGACATATTTAATGGATTTGATGGAAGTGCAGGCTTCTACGTTGATGTGGGCGTTGTACTTCATGAGTAAATGTGGATTGTAGGGTACTACATATCTATTGTCAATTTTTTTTCCACAAATAATGGCACTATCTCCTTCTCTTCTTTTATAAAGTGGATAGCCATCACAATTGGCATAGGTTTTGTCTCTATAATCTTTTGGAAATTCTTTGGAACATTTATTATTTTCCATACATGGTGATTGTGGATTAAGCTCACCACAGGGTCCATGAATCATGCGATGAGTAACAATCTCAGATAGTCTACCATATAGTTTTGGATCTGGTAGTTCAGCAACAATGACTGCATCCACTTTGTCAGAATTATCTAATTTATCTTTTTCTTGAAGTATTATCAGAAGATGTGCATGTGGAAGTCCTCTTTTTTGAAATTCAATGGTATATACATAAGCAAGACATTTGCCAAATAACTGACTGATGGCGATGTTACGTATTAATTCATTTAATTTAATCTTAAGAACTCTGGCTACTAAATCTGGTCTATCGGAAGCACTTTGTCCAAGAAGTAAATTTTGTGTAATTTCTGACCATTGTGGATTATATGTAAATGTAAGAAATAAATCGAGTTTGACAAATTTGGTGACAATAGCAATAGCATCCTTGTATCTTTCTCTCATATTTCAAGGAGATCCTTGTAAAGGAAGATGGTAAAATGATGGCTTTCCCAGCTGTCATGTCTCTGCTTGTAGCCACGTCAGCAACATAGTCCATTAGTCCCGAATATTGTTCTACACGTAGTTTATCTTGTTGATATTTTATAAAGTTTAAATTATTGGCCTCAACTTCCAAATAGGAATCAATAATCCATTGTTGTGTTAGTTTTCCACCACATAAAATTGGATTAAATGTATTTCAAATGGCAATTTGAGCTACTTTAAATTCAAGCATAGAAATATTATTTCGGATTCTGGCTTTAGCATTTGGGTAACTTGGAAGTGTTAATTTTGGTTGCCAACCTGCCTCTCCGTGTGGGAAAAAAATGGGATATGTCATTGGATCTAAATTTGGACTTAAGATACTCATATTAATGAATGGTTGCTCCTCATTTCTGGGATATACTGTATTCTAATGGCTTTTTGAAATGGTGGTTCTCCTTCATCATTTTGAAACACCATTGCAACCTCATTTGATGTTGGCAAGTTATAACAACGTTTATCAGTATGTCTGTCTCTTTTAATCACCATATTACCCTTTGGCATTGGTAATTGATGTCTTTGTGCATGAAGTATTTGTTCATTTTCTACTTCTGCCAATTTTTTTCTTCCATCTGCATACGTTGTTCAACAGCTTCCATTGTATCTAGGACATATAGTTGAGCGAATTTTCTTTGCTCTCCTTCCTCTGGATGTAAATGGGAAGTCGATGATAAATGTGTCCTTGGTCTTTAAAACAGTAAGGACCATGTCCTGTTACATTAGCAGCTAATGTTGCCCCCATAGATGCAAAGGATATGGCACTATTGTAAGATCTAATGTTTGTCTTAAAATTTTTGTAGTTTGGAAAAGTAGATTCAGTCATAATATTTCGTAAATAGATTGAAAATTATTTTCTTTGTGGAAGTTTGAACTTGTCTTTTTGACTGCAACTAATGAATTGGCCATCTCTGGGTCTCTCCTGTTTAAAATAATAAGCCTCACAAAACTGACATTGAGTAGTCATGTCCCCACAACTATGAACCTCTACTGCTAAAGACTTGAGTAAAGGACAATTTGCAAAGCATATAGCAGTTTGACTTTCATATTCATCAGGTGAAATGTCATGTAATGTTTCAACAACAGGTTCTAAATGCTTTGTTTTTTTCATGGCTTTTCTTGGTATATGTTGTACTGGTTTTGGTAAAATGTCATGTAATGTTTCAGGAACAGGTTCTAAAAGCTTTGTTTTTTTTCGTGGCTTTTTTTGGTATCTCTTATTTTTTCTGGTAAAATGTCATCTGATGTTTGAGGAACAGGTTGTAAATGCTTTATTTGCTTCGTAGTTTTTTGGGGCGTATCTTTAATTTTTGCAGCTGATAGTCTTTTGCTTGCAAGTCTTTTGCGTTCTTTTTCTCGTCAAATTTCTTTCTCCTCTGGTGTCTGCTGGTCGGCCCATCTCTCTTGTCTTTCTCTAGTTTGACGTCTTTTCTTCTCTTGTTTGCTCTCGCTAGTAGCCATGTTAATCTGTAAACCAAAAAAATGACATGTAATTGGGTATATTGAAATCTGGAATTACTCTTAAACATTATTGTCCATAATAGACAAATAAGAGGTAAATCATAAATGTGTTAGTTATATTTTGTTAAAAGTTAAAGGCCCTCGTTGAATTGCGATTTGGCCAATTCAAAAGTGCTGTAAATAAGCAGATAACATATTTTTTTGAAATAAGGTTTTTTGTTAGTAAAAACCTTGTTTGTGGATAGATGTTTACCAAGTAAAAACTTCTTTTAAAAAAAAAGTGATGTGGTTATTTAGACATTTATTGAATTGGTCAAATTGCAATTGAATAAGGGACATAGTTAGTGCTTGTTCTTTTTTTTTTTTTTTCTGTTGACACGGATGCAGATCAAACATGTTTATTTAGTTTTCTCCTTTTTTACTTATTCTACTGTACCTTGGTTGAAGTGGGATTTCAATCAGAATGTTTGTTGGTCCTCTGTTGAAAGTCTTTGTCCGATGGTCTGGTCCTCTGTTGAAAGTCCTCGTCCGATGGTGTGGTCCTCTGTTGAAAGTCCTCGACCGATGGTGTGGTCCTCTGTTGAAAGTCCTCATCCGATGGTCTGGTCCTCTGTTGAAAGTCCTCGTCCGATGGTGTGGTCCTCTGTTGAAAGTCCTCGTCCGATGGTGTGGTCCTCTGTTGAAAGTCCTCATCCGATGGTCTGGTCCTCTGTTGAAAGTCCTCGTCCAATTGTCTTCACGCAGTATCTGTTGTAAAATAAAAATGAAAATGTTATTTCATTTGAATGTATTTGTAATAAAGCAAAAATGTCATTATTTTGGTGTATTGTATCTGTTATGGTGATTTTTTGTGCTATGCTGCTTTTTGTGCAACCTTTTAAAAATAATTTAAATGTATTTGTATATTGCAGTATCTTTTTTATACTGTAATTATTAATGTTGTTCCTATTTTGGATATGATTGCAATGTTTTTACCATTATCCTGTTTTGTGTCCACCACTTTAGTTATACAAATGTAGACTTGTTTGTAAGTGTTATAGCTTGGTAAACAGTAAATAATAATATTAATTAATCCTATTAATTAATATGAATCCTGTTTTGTGCCCATCACTTTTGGTACGCTTATTTATGCTTCTTTGTAAGGCTTATAGGTTCTTAAACATTAAAGAAGAATAGTAATTTAGTTTGCTATTTGTTTGTGTGAGTTTTGGTACAATCCTATTTTTTGTGCCCACCACTTTTGGTACGCTTATTTATGCTTCTTTGTAAGGCTTATAGGTTCTTAAACATTAAAGAAGAATAGTAATTTAGTTTGCTATGTGTTTTTGTGAGTTTTGGTACAATCCTGTTTTGTGTCTACCACTTTTGGTATGCTTATTTAGGCTTCTTTGTAAGGCTTATAGTAAGGCTTATAGGTTCTTAAACATTAAAGAAGAATATTAATTTAGTTTGCTATGTGTTTGTGTGAGTTTTGGTACAATCCTATTTTGTGCCCACCACTTTTGGTATGCTTATTTATGCTTCTTTGTAAGGCTTATAGGTTCTTAAACATTAAATAAGAATATTAATTTAGTTTGCTATGTGTTCTTTGTAAGGCTTATAGGTTCTTAAACATTAAAGAAGAATATTAATTTAGTTTGCTATGTGTTTGTGTGAGTTTTGGTACAATCCTGTTTTGTGTCTGCAACTTTTGGTATGCTTATTTATGCTTTGTAAGGCTGATAGGTTCTCAAACATTAAAGAAGAATATTAATTTATATTGGCGGCCATTAAACATATATAGTTAATTTCTTTTTTGTTCTTGTTATACTTTACCTTGATTGAAGTGACGAATGACAGAGGGTCCCCTCCTGGCAATCTTAATCTGGCGGTCTTTTTGTAGTGTCTGTTTGAAAAAGAAAGTGAAATGGTTAATTGTATATTTCTTCTTTTTGATTTAGCAAAGCATGGTATTTTTGAGCATGTAATGTATTTTTCTATTTTACCTCTTCTTCTTTCTTGGAGTTGTTTAAAAGGGAGTGGTTCACAATGCACGGTGCAAATTCTTGAATGACGCTGTTGATGTAGAGTCTGTTTGAATAATAAAAAAAAGGAGAAAGATTGATCTTTAGGTTATATATTGAATTACAATAAATTAATGTCATTTAAATATACTTCTGTAAATACTTTCAATTAACATTACTTAGTTTTTGGGCCTACACACATAAATGTGCCTGTCACATATCACTATACATGAATCATATTTTAATAGTTAATTTTAATTTTTTTGTAATGTCATTTAAATATACTTGTTTAATTAGTTTGGATTAAGATTAGTTTGTTGCAGGGGCTATACACATAAATGTGCGTGCCACATGTCACTATACATAAATGAAATTTTCATACTTGCATTTTATTATTTTTTTTGTCCTGTCTTGATAATAAAGTGTAATATATTATAGCTTACCTCTCAGTTCTAATTTGCACAATGTAAAGTAGGAAATCAGGAAACAATTCTCTTCTCAAGTAACAGCAGAAGTTAACTATCAAGTCACTCCGTTCATCACCTGAGTAGAAATGTAGAATTTTCTGGAAAGTAGGCAGTATTTATAAACTTTCAAGTGCCTCAGACCGTTAGAACGCTATACGCATGCGCTATTTGCGTTCCAGCTTACAATTTGCGTTCCATCAGCCATTTTGTGCGTATTAGTTTTCAAAATGGTAGTTAATATCAGTGTGGTACGTTCTGCAAACGTTACGCATAGTATGTATTTCAGTCTTGCGAGTCAGTGTAGTATAGTTACGTCTGAAGCCTCGTTTTCGTTTTGTTCGGCGGCCATTTTTTCTCTCGCTTAGGTGATTTTCGTCAGTTTAAACTCTTTTTTTGGGACTTAAATGGACGTGTAAATTAACTTTTGGAGGTGCCGGATGCCCACCCTTGCTGTAAGTAAGCTTTTTATGTGTTCGTTGTGTTTATTTCTTGTGTTTCTGATGTTTTCATGCGCAGCGTTTGGAATGGGTTGTTTCGCGGCCGTATTTTTTTGTGATGCTGGCGTATTTTTTTCAAAGTCGTGCGTATGTGTGGTAAGCGCGTGTGAGGCGCCTTTGAGTTTTTTTTTTTTAAAGTCGTGTGTGTGTGTGTGTGTGTTAACACAGCCGACGTTGGAGCCTCCACCTCCACAAATGCGGACCCTCGCTTCGCGAGGATCCGCATTTGCGGGGACGTTGGTTTTTTTTTGCTGGGAGGTTGGGTTTTTTTGTTAAAAGTTGTGTGTGTATGTGTGTTAACACAGCCGACGTTGGAGCCTCCACCTCCGCAAATGCGGACCCTCGCTTCGCGAGGTTCCGCATTTGCGGGAACGTTGGGATGCTCCACCACCGCAAATGCGGCCCTTTGCTTCGCTAGGACCTGCATTTGCGGGGAACTGCGTCCCTCGCTTCACGACGGACGCAGTTCTTGCAGGCTCGCTGCGCGAGCCCGCAAGCATTAGGAACAACTCGCATGCTCACAACTATATATGTGATATGATATTTCATAGTAATGTTATATATTATAAAAAAAATGTGTATATATGTATTTCACCTCCATTTATCTGACCTGCATTTCTCATTCTTTCCTTCATTTCCTGTGGGTCAGATACTTTTGGTCCCCTCTCCTTTTGCCAGTGGAGATTCACCTAGCCTTTTTGCTGCATCTTTGGCTACAACAAAGACTTTGTATCCAGTCTGCCTGGACATTTTGGGACTACCTTCTGACTCTTGGAGATACCCTCTGTAAGGACATCCCCGTGGAATGATTCTTTTGGATGTGTCACTGGCTTATATACGTTGATATACCTCATACTTATGAGGATGAAAAAAGTGAGTGCATTACCTTATGTGACTTGTTTTTTTTGTGTTATTAAATAATCCTTAATTGCACTAATTGGTGGTGTGCACTCCCCCACCCCCTCTCTTCTCATTTGTTTTCACATGCTTTTGCCAGTCTGTTATACATTTTGTGGTCAACCTTAGCATCCGAGGAGATGATGCAACCCATGTAGGTGAACTAGTGGACTTCCAACTTCCAGGCAAATCTCCAGTCAAGACTAGAGGATCGCTGAAACTTCACCGATCATTCTTTAGATGATATAAGGGGACACCTCAAAACCAGCATCCTGAAGACCTCTGAAGAGGTCCTAGGGTACTCCACAAAGAAGAACAAAGACTGGTTTGACAAAAACAATCAGGACATCCATGAAATAATGTTGAAAAAGAGACCTACTCATCAAGCGCATCCAGAGGTGGACCAACCTTTGGGGAGAGAACTCAGCTTTGCACAGATGTTGGTGACTACAGAGGCTTTTATGAAGCCCTGAAGGTGGTATATGCCCCTTTACACCTAGTCCAAAGCCCACAAGGTGTTGATCCTGAACCTGTGGTAAGAACACTTTCAGACTCTATTCTGCACAACTGCATAGTTTCAGTCTCAGCGCTCCATCACGTTCCACAACAACCAATAAAAACAGAACTGGAAGAAATCCCTACTCTCAAACAGACTGTAAAATCAATTGAGCTAAAGAATGGTAAGGCAGCAGGAGTTGATAGGATCCCAGCAGAAATCTGGAAACATGGGGGCCCAGCACTTCACTAAGCTCCATTAGCTCTATGTTTGCTGCTGAAAGCAAGGCAGACTGGACCTTCATGATCCAATCATTTTTACCCTGTACAAGGAGGGAGAAAAGTCAGACTGCTCCAATTGCCAGGGGATAACTCTGCTCACCGTCACAGGGAAAATCCTTGCAAGTGTACTCCTCAGCAGACTGGTGTCCACTATCACAGAATAACTCTTCCCTGAGAGTCAGTGTGGCTTTAGGGCCAACAGGAGAACCACGGACATGGTTTTTGTTCTCAGACAGGTCCAAGTGAAATGCAAAAAACAGAACAAGGGACTTAACATGATGCTTGTCGACCTTAGCAAAGCTTTGACACCGTGATAAGGAAGGGTCTGTGGCAGATCCTGGAATGTATAGGATGTCCTCCCAAGTTCCTCAACATGATCATCCAGGTGCATGAAGACTAGCACGGCCAAGTCAAGCGACTAAAGGCCCACGCCAAAACAGTGAAACAAATCATTTGAGAGATACTCTTTGCCGACGATGTTGCCCTTGTTTCTCATATGGCAAGAGCTCTGCAGCAAATTAGATCTTGCTTCGCCGATGCTGACAAGCTCTTCGGTCTAGAAGTTACTTTGAAGAAGACGGCAGTTCAACACCAGCAAGCACCTCAGGAAGATTACTATCCTCCTTGCATCACTATTGGCGAGTCCGAGCTGAAAACTGTTACGGCATATTCATAGGGAAAGAGACAATGGTAATTAAACACATTAAAGCAGTCATTTAAGAGTAGTACCATTAAACAATATTACTTAGTTACATAATTAAGATCACTAGATCAGAAGGCCAAGTTAACCTAATTACTTAAAGCTGTTGAAAATATGTGACTGTTTAATAAGTGGATTGTTTGCATCTCTTCATAGTAGGTCATCAAAACAAACTGTTCCAATTGAAGCATTGTGTCAGCTCCACAAAAGACCTCTTAGATCTGCCTTTGCAAACAATAATTTGATTACACCTCCATAGATCAGGTCCAGTATACTGATAATAATTGAATTACCACACACCTATTTATAAAACTTTAAAAACAAATATCAGGCATGTTTAACATGAATATAATCACTATAGCAAACTTTTTCACACAAATAATGTACCCAGTATTACAGTACAGTGAACCACCTCTACAGTGCAGCGAATATACCCAGAGCTGAACATGGTACCACCAATACAATGAATGCCTTAGCCTAAAGGCCCAGTGCAAAAAAATACTTCATACAGTCCTGACTGTCACATGGTTGTTTATTTATTTTTTCTTATTTCAGTTTTCTCACGATGTTAGCTTTCTCCATATTGCAAGTGGGATCCTCCTTCCTGAGACTACAGAGAGTTTCAATTTATCTCTGGGCTAATACTGTGATCTCCCTCTAATTGTGGTAATGTGCTCTGCAAATCGAGTCTGTGCTGTAATGTTATGGAGTGATGTGATTAATCAGTACAGCTTTTACCGACTGGTATAGGGCTTTGAATTACACACTCCAGATGCTACAACCGAACATTTGTGGATTTTTATTTCAAAATGGATGCATCCAGGGAGAATATTAGCAAGAAGTATCAGCAAAAGCAATAGACACATGACACAAGTTTTATCAGAACAAATATATAATAACAAATATAGGTGAATAAAAAAGCCAGAAATGTTGTGGTTGGTCTGATGACCAATAGGGGTCTATAAAATAATTACATGCCCTGATGCCATTATAAAGTAACAGTTTCCCTTTACTCCAAGCTGCTGACAGTAGCAGCGGCCCTACCATGTTGTGGGTCTTGATGCTTTTTACCTGGTGTATAGGCAATAGCTCCACCTGGCTTTTAATATAAATATCACTCCTGAGCTCACAATATGGAGTAACCAGTGAATTGAACTTGCTGGTGATAATTATAGCAATGTAGCAGATATTAAATATAGAAGTGTTTAAAGTCTTATTTGCACTGCCCCTTATGGCAGCACCACATTGAAGAAAAGTTAATGCCCAATAAAAAGCTAATTTTAAATTAAACTTTCCCTTTCTCTAAACTGCTGCATTGTGTGCATTTCTGCATTTATGAATATAATAGTCATTATTGTATCTATAAAGTTTCATGGCATGCTTGGAAGAAGGCCAGTATAGCTCAGGCATGGAAACTGTCAAATAATTTGTAACATCTTGCTGTTCTTGTGTGAGATTTTAACCGTTGGTGGCTGAAGCCGGTTGCACAGTCTGTTGTGTACTGTGGAAACTGTAATTCTCTCTCACTGCAGACCAGCAATTCAATTCTGCCATTTTTGATTATACAGTACATGTTAGCTCAAATTAGCGTCTAAACATCTTGCAGGTAGAGAACAAAATAAATATCTTTCTACTCTACTTTAAACCACAAAAGTACTCAAGAACACATGCAAGTAGAAGTTTACAATACTACTTAGCTAGTAAGATACACAGTACTTGAAGGAGCCTGAAAATAGTACATTTGCTGTGTTTTCCCATAAGCTGAAAGTATGTATTTTTCTTGTATACGACAGAGGATGATTGCACTTTAATCCTACTCAACCATTAAAAAGTATCACCTTTACTTCACGTGTCACCTGTTTTTTTCCTTTATGTTACCTATGTGTAATAAATGTAATTATGCTTTAACTACAAGGAAAACAAAACTCAATAAAGGTTGAACAATGTAAAAAATGTTAAAATGAAAAACTTGTTATTTAGCTATATATTATAGTCATTGAAGTAGGATTTCTTAGAGTTTTACTCCCCCTAATGTCTGTCGGTGTAAAATACATCATTCAGCTGGTTATACAAAATATACATGTATTTGTCAATAAGTAAATACTATAGAACCACTGCATTTTCATACTATTATGACATCACACAAGATCCTCTATAAGATAACCATTTGCTTATTCATGATTGTAATGAAGGTCAAATATACTAGTCATGTTATGTATAAGAGAATATTATTTAACTATTTGGGACACATTTGTAGGACCTTATGAAAAAATGTCACTCACAGCCTCATTAAATTCTAGCCTCGTAAATCCAACGTGTAGCACATAAGGGCTGCGTGCTTAAAATTTGCCCGTTTTACTCTGCTATTAAATTAGAGTAGGCTGCGAGCTACGATAGAGAGACGCTATTTCGTAAACCAGTTCTCGGGCCGTCGGAGTTGCTCGAACGCAAACAATTAAGCAAGCACATAGTTACGGGTTCAGATGGAGCCAATGGAAAAAGAGATTGTTAGCGTTACGTCACTGAAAAAGGGGAGGGTAGATTTCGAAGTCCTATGTGCTTCAATTACAGTTTGCGATCGGACCCACATTCCAGATATAGTGCAATTTTAATAAAGCCGTAAATATGATATTCTATTGATTTGGATCAGACCACAACAGTCTGAGTTAGATATCTGTTCCTTTCCCAATTAGTGTTGGATGTGCACATCCCAGAGAAATAAGACACAGACACGGTGTTTCTGTATAATAATTCTCAAATAATAATGCTCTAATTGTTCTGCAATGCCTTTTAAGGCATCCTTAGTGTAGTTAACAAATCGTTGCTGATTATATTAGATATAATTAATCCAGGCAACATTCTTATTTACACCAATCATTGGTATCAGTGATTCAAATCCTGCTGCTATCTGGTTTCGGCCTTAAATTGGTCGGCCACCCCCCTTGGGACTCCAATAGCATCAATATACACATGTGGGTCAAAACTTTCCCGAGGTTCAGATGATGAAGTTTGTCTTCTCTTCCTGGACCTTGTTTGGGGGGCATTAGGTAGATTGTCATTATAATAAGTTGGGACAATGTGTAACGGCATTATGGCTTTAGCCAAGGTACATTCCCCACGCCATACTCCTGACAGTCTTACCCTGAGTTTCATATCCCCACATAACCAATATATGTCCCCTAAAGCTTGTGTCTGATTGATTAGCAGTGTGGATGAACCATCTCTATGTGTGTGACAGAACCCACTTGGGAACTTCTGCAAATTGAACCCATGAGAAACATTTCTCCTGTAACACATATAATTTCCGGGGTAAATAGTTATACCTTTCCCTGGATGGGGAATATTAGTTATCACAGGATACATTTTTTTCCATTGTTCGCACTTATCTATATAATTATGTCTATATTTGAACAACATCAGAAAACATTTCTCTTCTTGCAAAGGTATAGTAAGTGGAACAGTACCTAAATGAGGCCTGGCATGGCCGCATACATAACAATTGGTCTTATTATTTTCCTGTACATTGTATTTCATCCATTCCAACCATACATTAAGATCTGAAAATCCAGTCTCAGTAGCTAACGTGTCCTCATATGTTGGGTCACCAGTGGCAGTCATTGTTCCTATAGTCTGTGATCCGGGTTTTAATGCCTGCAGAACGGGAGGTAAATCAGGATATTTGTACAAGTCTGCTAACGTAAATTTCCCTGAAAACCTCGTAGGTTTCCCGCTCACCCAAGCTTCCATCCAATATGTGTCAGCATCTACTGGACTAGGACTCTGTATGGTCAGGGTTAGTTGCATACTAGAACCGGTCACCCCACTATTCAGGCATCTACCAGTCTTTAGTAGAGTCATTCGGTCGAGGAGGGATCTGCCCTGGTCAACTTTCTTATTTGCAGCGCTCTGAGGTCTAGATTTCCAGTGTTCCCCAGTATTCCATCCCACCGCAACCCATGTGGAGCAATCTTTTCCAAAGGTCTTGTCAATGACACATATATATATAGCCTTATTGGGGGAGCTCTGGTACAAGTCCCACTGTTCAGGGACCGTGGGGCATGCGACAACGTCACAAAAATCAAAGGTGTATGTAGCTACGTGTGTAGTTTGGGAATTATACCAAAAGGTGATACCATCCTCATATTTTGTAATGGTTACATGTTGAGCCTTGCTCAAATATACTGCAAGGAACAGAATAAACCACTGGGCTGTGCTCATTGTGTTGTTTCCTGGTCATCAGGGGGAGGAACCTTTTTGCAATGTGATGCGTGGACCCAAGTAGCTTTCCCTTCCAACTTAACTGATGTAGCTGTGATCAGTAGTACTTGGAAAGGGCCTTCGTATCTGGGTTCCAAAGGTGTTTTCCTCACAAATTTCTTGACCAGGACCCAATCTCCAGGAAGTAATTGATGAGTACCAGTGATCACTTCCGAATCTGGAATAGAAGAGAACACTTGTGCATGGATTTTAGTCAATGCGGTGGACAGTGCAATCACATAGTCAACAAGTACATCAGATTTTAGTTGCAGCTGCTGATGAAAGTAGCACCCTAATCTAGGAACAGACCCAAACAGGATTTCATGAGGGGATAGTGCATGTTTCCCCCTAGGGGTATACCTGTCACTAAACAAGGCTATGGGGAGACTTTCAGGCCATGGCATACCAGTTTCTTGTGCCTTTTTTAACATCCTGGACTTTAAAGTCCCATTGATACGTTCTACCTTCCCGCTACTCTGGGGATGATAGGGTGTATGGAAGGACAGAGTCGCTCCCAAGGCTGCCCAAATTTCCTTGGCTAGTACTGCAGTAAAGGCTGGTCCTTGGTCACTCTCAATCACTTCAGGGACCCCATATCTACAAATGACCTCTGTTAGCAGTCTCTTTACAGTGGTTTTGGCTGTCATGTTTACAACTGGATAGGTCTCTGGCCATCCTGAGAACATGTCCACAATGACCAGAGCGTATTCAAATCGACCACTCCTTGGCATCTGTATGTGATCAATCTGTATCCTCTGGAATGGATACAGAGATTTTGCTAAATGCTTCTGTGGGGGTTTCGCAGTTCGGCCTGTATTACATTAAGCACAGTTGCTACAGGACTTGCAATAGTTGCTTGTAAGTGTAGTTATGCCTGGGGCCATATAGTACTTGTCTATCAGAGCGTTCATAAGAGTCTTTGTCAAGTGTGCCGGTCCGTGGGCCCACTGTACTGTTGCTGGATAGAGATTCTTTGGTAAACACAATCTGAGATTATCAACATACAATCCATCTTTAAGGATCGCTCCCTTTGCTTTCCACTTGTTTACTTCTTCTGGGTCTGCAGTCTTCTGCAATTCTTTGAGTAGTTTCAAATCTGTAGGTAAAGTCTGCATTGTGTAGATATTTATGTCTTTCTTCTCCTCTTTCTTGTCTATTTCCTGTGATATCATTGCTGCCTTGTTAGCCGTCTGGCCTGCTGGATGGTTTCCTCGTGCTTCATCTGAATCTAGCTTCCCATGTGCCTTCACTTTCAGTATGGCCACCTCCTTTGGGAGTGCTAAAGCATCTAGTAGTTCACGAATGGCTTTATCATGCTTTACTGGGGTGCCTGCAGCTGCCATGATTCCTCTGGCTTTCCAAATTATCCCAAAGTCTTGAGTCACTCCTAGAGCATATCTTGAGTCTGTATAGATGTTGGCTCGGACTCCTGTCGCAATTTCACAGGCCTTAGTCAATGCAATCAATCTGCTTCTTGTGCTGGAATGGAGAGAGGTAGTGAGAAGGCTTGTATAACATCTTTTTCCGTAGTCACAGCATATCCTGTGTGATATTTTCCATTCTCATAAGCACACCTTGATCCATCCACATACAGAGTGATATCTCGGTCTGCCAGGGCAAGTTCCTTTACATTCGCAAGGTGTGAGGTCTCCATTTCCATTTGCTGAAGACAGTCATGAGCTGGGTTTACTGATCCTGGAACAGCATATGGGTCTTCAGCCTGTACTTTGGGAAAACTATTCACATGCCAGTTGAGGGTTTGTTTTGTTATTCCTTCTGCTTCTAGTTCATCTTCATCTGTGGACTCCCACCATTTCAGCGCAGTCCCCAATGAGCTCCATGTACTCTGCGCAGACTTTGTTAGGGCTATGTGTGGGACAGCTGTATCCCAATGTTTATAGACAGGTAAGATGAGTCGGGCAGATCTTGTTGTCTTAGGACACTTCTGGCTGCACCTGTGTCTACTAGGAAGGTGGTAGGAATCCCTTCTATTGGTAATGTTACAATAGCTTGAGGTCCTAGTCCGCTATCCCCTGAAGATACTGCCATAGCAGGAGATAGTGACATAGGCTCAACCCTGTCCTATGCTGTGCTTTGGCCCCCCTGCACCTCATTAGTGCCATCCCCCTGCTGCTTTGTGCCCAAACTTGTTACAATTGAAACACTGCCGTGTTTCCTTCTTCTCCCCTTTATATGCTGGCTCCTCAGAGGTTACCATGAGAGCGGCAGTCTTTTTGGACGCTGATGATGTAGGGTGTGTATTTTCTAGAGACTCCAGCCCTTTTGCAACAAGTAACAGCATATCTAATGGTAACACTCTATATTCTGGTCTGGAAGTCAACAGACCTTTATTTATAGATTCCTTTAGTCCTATCACAAAAGCTGTACTTAGCATCTGTGTGTGTGTTTTGTTATGTGGACTGAAGCCAAGATCTGTAAATACCTGTGTGAGTCGTGCATGGAACTTTTCTACTGTTTCGTCCTTCTCCTATTTGATATCTTGTAAGTTAATTGATGATCTGCCAATTTATCCTTTGCCCAGTATCTTAACAGGTCACAGAACAGTACACCCGATGAAAAGTCATCCTTCGGGCGATCTATATCACACGGATCTATTGCATTCCGCATAATAGGCCAGTATGAATCTCCTGCTCTAATCTCACACAGGGTAAAAAGGTCTCTCCAGGCTGCAGAGTAAGTCTTTTGGATCTGTGCCATCTTCCTATAGAAAGGCATATGTTGTTTTTCGGGGTCAGCAACGTGTTTATAAGGGAGGTGACTTGTGTCGGGGTAAATGCAACATACATCAGGCTTCCTCTGCTTTTATCCCTCCTCTTAGATATCGCTCTCGGGTTTGTCTTTCTATCTCTCCACTCCTCTGCCTCCTCTCCTACCCTTATATCGTCATCCTCCTCTTCTGAATTATCCTGTTGATGACGAGATAGGGGAGTATCCTGCACATCCAACGGTGCCCTAGGGTCGGGGAGTGGAATTAACGGTGGGTTTACAGCAGAACTGCGCACACTGTGTACACTATGGGGCCCAGCACCCCCTGTCGAACCTCCTACAACACTTGGTGCTGTCAGGGATGGAAACATCGGGTATGGGGAAGACATAGTTCCATTTGCAGTCAGTATGGGATACAGAGGAGTGGGATGTGCCATCGGGGCGGGATGTGTGATGGGCGGCCCCCCTTGGATGGGTGATGTAATGGGTGACACCCTTTCATAAGGGGTAGCGTTCGGGGGTGAGTGTAGCTCCTCCTCCGTGTGTGTGTGTGGGCGCCATTTTGGGGCTGTGGCTGGATGGAATGTCTTTGTTCAGCGAAGGGCAGTGGTTGTGGTGTGCTAAGGTTACAGGGTGTTTGTAGTGCGGAGGGGACAATAGTCGAAGACAAGGGGCTGGCTGCTTCACATGGAGCATGGTACACATACATTTTCTGCCCGTTCATTTGAACCTCTTTCTCTGTCCAACCCTCCTGTGCAATCGCTTTAGCTACCCTGTACCATGCTTCTGCACTTGGTAATAAACCACAATCTTGTAACTGTCCTCTATTATTTCTCAATACTTTCCGCCACTCTTCTGCCCTCAGATGTCCTCCCACAATATTTGTGAATCCACACACTTTAAACATCTTCTTAGATTTATTTACCACGGCCTCTCCCCCTCTTTTCTTCACCACATCCCGAGCCAACATGCCCTCACTATTCAATTTAGTCTGATTCTGCCCCATCTTCCTTTCCTAAGTATAGCACAAGCTAGTTTTAGGAGGCAGACAAAAGGAGGGAGAGCGAGAAGTAACGAGAGAGAGAAAAAGAGAAACAAACAGACCAGTTGTCTGAAATAGAATTTTGTCTGAAATGCTCGACTGCTGCGAAGGAAGAATAACTTTGCACGTCTTCCCTAAACTCAGACAATAGTTACCGCCCTCCGGGGGACCACTAGGTTGTAGTGTGTAACCACGCACTACTGATAAGGGATAGCAAGGAGTGCAGTGTGTAGCGACAAGTGATTTAGATTTAGACACAAAATTATGTAAAGAATAACATCACATTTCATTATTAAACATACATCTTAGCCGGCAATATCACAACATAACAGTATATGAGACAGAAATTGTCGCAGAGTAACTTTCTAAAAACATCCTAAAATAACGTTTACTTTTTCTTTTATAGTAAAGCTTAATAAAACATTGAATGTCTCCTATATCTTCCTTTTAATAAGGATTAGTATTGCCAAGAAGTAGTGGATACAGGGCACTAACTCCAGCAGAGGCAGTATAGTAGGTGCTGTTTGCCTTTAAGATGGGTATCAATCTCCTCCCGGGACACACCTACTTTTACACAAACATTACTTCACGTACTGTAAGCAAAATTTAACAACAACATGAAAACATGAACAGAAACATGACAGTTATTTCACTTACTGTACAAATTCATACGACCTTAAGCATTGGCATAGAAATAATTCTCTTAACTAAGATACGTCCTTAAAAGAGTTAACGAGATGGGAGGGGGAGGAATTTCTTTTCGCTGTCTGTGCTCTGACCTTGGTGTCACACAGCTGCAGCAAAATCAGCTTGAACAAGGACAGGGAGAGAAATTCTAAACTACATTTCTCATTATAAATATGCATCACAACCAGCAATAACAGACCATAGTAACATTTAGACAATTTCTGCAGAAAATGTCTGACTCTTAAGATATTTTAGTCCGTCGTGTATTAAGGAGTCTCTAGGTGTCATCCCACAGTGGGATGAGTCTTTCTCTCATTGGTCAGAAGGTTGGGACAAAGGGAAGATGTCGGCAACACTACTTCCGGTCTGTTAAGGATGACGATGATTACCACACCCTGGGCACAAGAAGGAGAACAACATCTTCCCTTTGTCCCAACCTTCTGACCAATGAGAGAAAGACTCATCCCACTGTGGGATGACACCTAGAGACTCCTTAATGCACTAACCCAATGCCTTGCTGAGATTCTGTAAAAGCGGACACCTCAGAACCAATGAATTACCGAATAAACCTGATGTTTTGCTTAGTTGCAACATTTATGTGATTGTTAAATGTTATATACGGCGGCTGATTCAATAAACAGTAGGCGAGAGAAAGCTTTATACCAGAACTCTGTGTTGGTGTATTATTTCTCTAAGGTGTGCACACTATCTGTATATTGGTAATTTTGCCAGGGACAGATATCTCCAAGAACTATTTTAGTTTTCTCCAAATCACTATTACATGCGAGTTACAGTATATATATTAACACATTGATTGCAGGGATCGATATAACACAAAAAATAAACCGTCAGTCTGACTTTTTTCCCTTCTTCTTGTAAAGGGTAACATTTCGGGGACGATTTGCAGGCTTGAGAATGTTGTGCCATTAATTCTAAGACCTAACATCACTTTCCCTTATAATAAATGTACAGTAGAGAGTTGTTATTTGCATTACAAGTGCTACGTATTCGACTTTACCCCCCTTGCGGGTGCTCTCAAGCACACATTGGGCATTGGGCTCCATTGCGTGTTATGTGCTTGCTCGCGAGTGACCACGTTGCAATTTAATAGCTGAATTGAACAAGTAGCGGTTACGAGCATGACAGATCAAATGATTTACGTGCACAAAGTTCAACATTACTCAGCTGCGAGCTATGATCAAGAGACGCTATTTCGTAAACCAGTTCTCGACCGTCCTGAGTGTTAACACACAAGTCCGATGCGAGCAACGTTACAGGGCTAATTTAATACCTGTAACACGTACATTTGGAGTTACAGGCTACGTTTTAAAACGTACCCCAATTTAATGAGTCTGGATATATTTTGGTTGTTATTAATCTATGTGTACATGTATATACGTGAGATATATGTTGTAGTTTTATTTTTCAGTCTTATATGTCTAAGAAATCTTTATAACAAACTGTTATTCACATACTAATTTCATTTTGATAATGAAGTAATTTAATAATATTACTTCTAAGGAAATCTGGTTTGGGACATAATCAGTATAATGATTTAGCTTGCTAGCATGGTCGATTAATCAAGCCCATGTTTCTCTAGTTTCAACATGTAAAGAGAAGATCCAAGTCCCAAGTCATTAGCTTTAAAATGCCAAGAGATTTTGACGTGCCAACCTACATTTTACAAAGGTTAAAAAGACACTTTACAATGAAAAATAACTATACACTTTTGAAAACATTGAGTTTAAGAGCAGAAATAGGCTATATTTTAATTGGAAAATTAATTGGTTGAAGTTGTGTGTGTGAGAATCACATTTACATTTCTGGAGAGCATTATTTCCATTTCCTGATGCAAGCTGTCGGCAAGGTCTGTGAAAGTATGAAAGGGAAAGGGTGTGGTGTCAACATCAGCCAGATTCAATCATCTAACAAATCTTTCTGACTTTTCCCTGTTTCCTCATGCCCAATCCCTCCCTCCACTGATAAAAATAAATATACATTCATGAACTCTGAAGTGGCAGAGTGTTTTAAAATCATATTTCTCAAAAACTGTGTTTACACAGCAGCTAATATTATTAATCATTTCACATATAAGTGCATTTTTATTGAACTACGGTGGTCATTTAAACACTAAGAGAATCTTAATAATTTATGTTTTATTGCATTGTTTTTTGTGGTAGTGATGAGGTAAAAAAAGACTTATGTTACTTTTACTGGATAGAAAGTATGGCTGAGTTAGCATGATATATTTTATAACACATGTTTAGTTACATATTACATCATATAAAAAACACAATGCTGCGCATTCCTTCACACAAGAATGTTTAGGTCTATGTAGTTATGCAGAGAAAGACAAGGATGTGGCAAGTGGTCTGAATGTCCAATTCTATTCTTTACAGAGATGAAGTTTTATTGTTTTTTTAAACTTAAAAATTAGTCAGTAGGTGGAAATCATGTATAGTCAATGGTATTTAAGGAGCTTTAAACACCATAAGCTGAGCTTGTTCATATGATAATTGTCAGGAGAAGTTCCAGATGACTGGCAAATTGCTAATGTACTAAACTTTCTATTATGCTATCTTCAGAATGTGCCATATTGACAATCCACACAATAGAAGATCGAAAGGCTAGATTGCAGGCCCGATCGAATATCGGGCATCGAAACACTAATTGATTGATATTTACACTCCATGTTTTACTGATGATCATTTACTATTGGCTGTTTCTAAATCGTTACTTAAGGGCTTGCTTAAATGATCACGATCATGCCCTGAAATGCTACATACGGTTGCCATTCCGTGGGTTGTAAGTAAAATGAAAAAATGATTTAAAATACCAAGAGGAATAGTCAAGTATTTGGGATCTAAAGATTAATGCTGATAAGTGTACAAAACCCCAAATATAAAATATAAATTTAATTTTGATGGCTGCAGCAGAAAAGGAAAGGGGATTGAGATAAAAGTATGCAAATTATGTAATTCATCTGTAAAAGGATTAGCAGTAGAAAAAGAAAAGAACTATAGATCCAAGTCAGACCTCACCTAGCTTACAAATATGACTAGAGTGGTAAAACAACTGTCCTAGAAAGGTTGTGAGCTCAAATCTCACTGTGTCCAATTCTGGAGACCGTGGCTCCACAAGGAAATTAAACAAGTTAGTGAGGGTGACTAAACTGGTGCATGTCCAAAAGACTAAACCTATACAGAATGACTTGATCATCTTAATAGGCATAAATTAAAGGACAATACAGAGAGAAATTATGTGATAGACACCTTCAAATATGCCAACGGATTTAATACATTTTGAGGATCTCCCAGAAAGACATGATTGCAAGAACAATATTGTATGATGAAGTTGGAGAGTGGAAGATGCTGAAGTAATGACGCAAAAGTATTACTTTTCAGAAAGGGTAGTAGATAAAAGGAACAGCTTGAAGTGGTGGTATCAAACATAGTAAAGAAACTCAATGATGCTTGTAGTAAGCAAAAGTTCACACTAGGATTTATTTAACATTTTATAGAATTGAGTGTTATTGCTCAGCATAGAAGTAGCAGCACCTGATTCTAGTACTACATACAACAGTGAAGAGTCTCTGGGATAGGATTAATAAATAGGTTGGACTTGACCCAACTACGGCGCGTAGGCTGCCACAGGCTTCCTGGGTCTAACGCAGTGTCGTTTGACCCGGCGGAGCCTGGGCGCACGCTATTCGCTGGCTGGCGCGGGGAGGCAGGACTTTGCCCATAGGCATGGGCCGAACACAACTGCTCCCACCTAATACATTGCTTCCTGGCCTGACACCCCCCCCCCCCCCAGAACCCAGTCAACCCCCTCTCATAGCCCCGCACCAAGGGCAATAGGGTAATAGAAACCCTAGGTGCTCCAACACAGTTCCAACAGCTTTGCACTTAGACCAAGCTGCAGTCCTCACAACCGGACACATTAATCCTAATGTTAGTGTTTTTAAGGGATATCGCAAACACAGTGCGGAGATTGGCAGAACCATGGAGGTGGTTCGAGGGAAGAGGAGTCAAATAGTCAGAGAGATGACCATGTATGCCAGCCAGGTGCTGATTGATGACACTCCAGTAATGGCTAGCCCGCCCCACCAGTTAACTTGTGTTTTCTACTACTACCAAAAAGCAGAAGACAACGGTGACTGACAAACTGTCTAGGCCACAGCATGGTTTAGCTGACTCTGACACCAAGGGTGTATGAACCCAATTAATTATCAGGGGGATAGAGTTTTAAAAGGCAGCTGAGATCTGTGATGAAATTAACATGGGCCCAAACAAAATACTGCATTGAAGCGTATCTTATCTGCAAGTGTTTATAGAGGTAGGTCAGGAGTTTGCCTGTTCCACAGTGCAAACACAAAAAGTAGGAGAGTAGGAGTATAACTGTTCTAATGTACTGTATATGTGGGTTTAAAGGGAGGCCAGAAGGTACACCTATGATACTCTTCACTTTAGTATACTAAACAGAATTCATTTTGATGCAGGATTATAAAGAGTTAAATAAGAAACACTGTTATAAGTTAACAGCCAGTCCTTGGACTGTCCCTGAGACCTTATCTGCCAGTCCTCAGAAAGTAAAGGTAAATTAGGTGTTGGATGAGAAAGAAGTATTAATAGGGTAAAAAAGAATATTGACAAGGGATTAACACTTGGAAGTAATGTAGCTAAACTAATAGAGAAACATGGACCTATTTCTTCAGAAAATAGTTTTTTTGGGAGAGCATGCCCCTCTTCAACAATTGCTCTAAAAGTAGCAAATAATAATTGTACTCCATAATATTTTGCCTAATTTTCTAGAAAAAGGGAAGAGAAAATGGAGCTGTGTGTCTGCGTGACCTTACTTGCTCCTCCACCGCCATCACTCGATGCCACCCTGCATCCCTGTCTGTTCATAGGTTCCTTCTGATGAGCCTGGCAACATGCAGCATCATTCAATTGCTACGAATTTCAGCTCCAAGGTCGCAAGTGGATCTCGCAGAAAAATTCCATTTTTCGACCTCGGATCGGGGTCCGAGAGATGGCCCTGCGAAAATGGCTGTGCAACTCGGAGCTTACACCAGTCTGAAGCCTTTTATCTGTCATTTTCGCTAAGCTGAAATCACAAATCCCTATTCAATTGCCTGATCCCTCCCACTTGGTAAAAGTATTCTAGCTTGCAAATTGCAAATGATGGAACGAGGTCCTACATGAGCTCAGGAGGACCTGCAAGGGCTTTAGGAGCCCTTACGTATGCTTCCCCACTGCACCTAACACCGTCCCCACACTCCTACATGAGACCCCAATGATGCAGGGGTCCCGATCAGGAGCCCCGCAGGTTCCCCACATTAACCCCCTGCTATCGGAGTCCCGATTGGGGCCCCTGCAGTGTGCCTGCATTAACTCCATGCTGGGGGTCCCCATCAGGACCCCCACTGCATTTAAAAAGTTAAAATTCCCTGCCGCAGGTCCTTAAAGGGCCCGAGGCACACTAATAGTTAAGCCCGGCTGCGGGGGGTACTTACAGTACTCCCGCGGCACCTAACATTAACCTCACAATGCTGGGAGTTCCCCGCAGTGTCCCCACTTAAACCCTTGAAGCGGGGGTCCTGATCGGGAGCCCCTTTGCATTTAGAAAATGTTTAATTCTCCGCAGCGGGTCCTTACAGAGCCCCATGAGCCCCTAATTAACCCTATCACTCATGGGGTCTATACTGACTCTCATAAGCCTCTATTTAACCCCATCACTCATGGCGCTCCATAGAGAGCCCCATGATCCCCTAATTAACCCTATCACTCATAGGATCTATACAGAGCCCCATGAGCCCCTAATTAACCCTATCACTCATGGGGTTCTATACAGAGCCCCATGATCCCCTAATTAACCTTATCACTCATGGGGCTCTATACATAGCCCCATGAACCCCTAATTAACCCTATCACTCATAGGCTCTTCACAGAGCCCCATGATCCCCTAATTAACCCTATCACTCATGGGGTTCTATAGAGAGCCCCATGAGCCCCTAATTAACCCATCACTCATGGGGGTCTATACAGACCCCCATAAGCCTCTATTTAACCTTATAATTCATGGGGCTCTATACAGAGCCCCATGAGCCCCTAATTAACCCTATCACTCATGGCGTCTATACAGACCCCCATAAGCCTCTATTTAACCCTATCACTTATGGGATCTATACAGAGCCCCATGTGCCCCTTAATTAAGCCTATCAATCATGGGGCTCTATACAGAGCCCCATGAGCCTCTAATTAACCCTATCACTTATGGGATCTATACAGAGCCCCATGTGCCCCTTAATTAACCCTATCACTCATGGGGGTCTACACAGACCCCCATAAGCATCTATTTAAACCCATCACTCTTGGGGCTCTATACAGAGCCCCATGAGCCCCTTATTAACCCTATCACTCATGGGGGTCTATAGAGACCCCCATAAGCCTCTATTTAACCCCACACTTATGGGGGTATATATAGACCCCCATAAGCCTCTAACTAACACTATCACTCATGCGGCTTTATAGAGAGCCCCATTAACCCTATAACTGATGGGGGTCTATATAGACCCCTATAAGCCTCTATTTAACCCCATCACTTATGGGGTCCATACAGACCCCAATAAGCCTCTATTTAACCCCCTAACTAAATACATTAACCCCCTACCTACCACTCTAATAAAATCCCTATTACCCCACTAATTACACAAAATTAAAAAAAAAACACCTATTTACACAAAATAAAAATAAAAATATATAATTACACACAATAAAAAAACGTAGAATTACACAAAATAAAAAAAGGACATTATCAATATTAAAAAAAACTAAGTTACATAAAAATAAAAATAAAAACTACCTTACTGAAAATAAAAAAATCTATGTTACATAAAAATAAAAAAAAACTACTTCACTGAAAATAAAAAAAACTAAGTTTCCAAAAATAACAAAGCATACATAACAGAAAATAAAACATACAATACATACAATGCATACAATAAAACCCCTAGCTACATTTAATTAACCCCCTAACTGCATTCAATCAACCCCTAAATATATTCAATTAATCCCTAACTAAGTATATTAACCCCCTAACTATACATTAGCCCCTAACTAAATACATTGACCCCCTAACTATACATTAAACTTTTTTTCCAGGGGTCCAGCCAGAGAAGACTACAGGAAGGAAGAGGGCATTGCAGAAAGGTAAGTTTAATATTTAGAATGTTTAGAATTTTATGTTGTGTTTCATTTTGTAATGATTTTATGTTTCTTTTTTTCCTAGGGGTGCAACCTGCAGCAGGAAAACTGTCGTCACTGAAGGGGCTTTTGGGCAGTGGTCTTATTTATCCTATGTTAGGATAGATTTAGTTTTTTTATGTATGTAGTTAGGGTTTTAATGTATAGTTAGGGGGTTAATGTATAGTTAGGAGGTTAATGTATGTAGTTAGGCGGTTAATGTATAGTTAGGGAATTAATGTATGCAGTTAGGGGGTTAATGTATAGTTAATGGTTAATGTATAGTTAGGGGGTAATGTATATAGTTTAATTTAATGTATTTAGGGGTTAGTTGAATGTAGTTAGGGGGTTATTTAGATGTAGTTATGGGAGGAGAAAAAGGATAATATGGGGAGGGAAGAAAGTGTGGTATAAGGGAAGAGAGAAAGGGGAAGAGAATATATAGGAGATAAGAGGAGGGCACTGCAATTTATTCTTCTAGGGGCTGCTGCATCACATCTTAATGTACAGGTGGCTGGAGGAGAAAGCTACTCTGCAGATCCTGAAAGAACTATGAACCAGGAGAGAGAGTTCCTGCATGATATAGTTACTTTTATATCTGTTTCAGGACACCTTGGAGTCCATAAGCATGCTTACTCCTGTAGCCATCTGTAATGTGAGAATTTCCATATCATAACAAGTAGCTGCTAGCCCAAACAGATGCATATATAAATACATAATATAGCCAAATATCGTTATAATATATTATCACCCTCTGAATCCTCTGACCTTACATCCCATCTCCATTAGTGTACCTTCCTTTCTGCTTTGTCAATATTCATATACAGGAGTCTCAATTAATCAGAACCATTGTAGCAGATAAATGATGAAAATAAACCCACAGTAGCCCTGCAACTGCTCCTTGGGAAAATAGTCTTTCACTTCCCTGCGTTTAGCAGGGAGTCACATCAACACATGCCATAAAAGCCAATAAGGAAGTGGAAAGGAAGGGCTGTCCACCTGTGATTGGCGACCTCCTCTTATTCAGTTTACAGACAACAGAGACCACACAATGTGTGCCAGCCAGCTCCTCCACACTACCCCAGCTGATATTACATGCTCCCTCTTAAGTGTGCCGAGGCTGTCAGCTCAGACAAAAGGGTCGAAGGTGACGACAGAATGAAGCCTTTCAGGCGGATAACCTGTACTTTCGACAACTTGCTCCAAGCCTTTTCGATTTTGGCTTGCTTTATGGAGGAACGGAATCCAGAGCAATGTTCCAGGCTGTTCTTATACTTTGAGGAAATAAGGAACACTTACCGGACATATGGGGGGCATGACCTGGTGGTATTATGAAGAATTTATGGCATCCAGACCATTCATGTCATGGAGTAACAAGGCAGTAGCCTACTGGCTGAATATCATGACTCTTATACGGGCCATGCCTTCCTTTCGGAGCAGCCCAGGTGGAGCTAGAACCCCAGCCACAACCTGCTATGTCTTCAGTGAGGGCATATGCAAATGGGCCCCAAATTGCCGGTTCAAACATGCCTGCTCAAATTGTGGAGGGGAGCACTGTCGCAAAATGCGGTAAGCCAAGAGATGGCGGAAAAGCCATTAAGTCCTTTCCAAAGGGGCAGGACACCAATACGGCTGGACGCAATGTGACTATGGATAGAATGCTTCAGTAGGGTGCCGGGAAAAATGGAGGCGGCCGAGCTGCTGATTAAGGGTTTTCGAGATGGTTTCCTAATCCCATGTGGCATTGAGCACTCAGGAACACAACCTTCGAACTTGAAATCAGTACAAGAGTTTCCTGGGGTAGCCCTAGAAAAAATAAAAAATTAAGTTTGGCTGGGCAGGATAGCAGGCCCCTTTCCCTATCCCCCAATCCACAGCCTGATTAGTGCCCTGTTGGGAGTGGGCCCAAAAAAGGATCCAATATCTTTCACACCCCAGAGGCAGCTCCGAGTCTGGCCACCGCAGTATTAACCATCACCTAGACAATTTCCTTTTCATAGGGCCTGCAAAGCAAGACACCTGCAGTTTCATCCTAGGTACGTTTAAGAGGTTATGTTAGATCTTCAGGGTTCCATTGGCTCAAGAAAAAAATGAAGGCCCATTGACATTCCTCAGCATCCAGGTTGATTCGGTTCGGATGGAGTGCAGCCTGCCATTGGACAAAGTGAAGAACTTGGAAGAGGAACTAATAGCCCTCGCATTCGCCAACGGTAACTCTTCCGCAGCTCCAATCCATCCTCAGAAAAAATTATTTCGCCTGCAGGATCATCGCCATGGACAGGAGGTTGGCACTGGCAGCGGGAATTAAGCGGCCTCATCACTTTATAGTGGTTTTGGAGGTATTAAGAGAAGACTTGATCGTTTGGCTTGGTTTTCTCAAGGATTTTAATGGAAGAGCTCATATCCATCTGGGGATCTCGACCAGCAGCCAGTTGGAACTATATACTGATGCCTCGGGGTAGAATGGGTCTGGTGCATACTTCAAGGGAAAATGGTGCGCCGACAGGTGACCAGAGCCTTGGGTTACGGCAGGCCTTACCAAGAACCTGGCTTTCTTGGAGCTGTTTCCGATCGTCGTTGCGATCCATATGTAGGGAGAGGAATTTAAGGATCGTCAGGTTGTCTTCTTCACAGACAACATGGCGTTGGTCCAGTCCATAAACAATCTAATAGCATCATCTGTACCATGTGGTGCTGAGTTGACTTCTACAACATATTTGGTTTAGGGCAAAAAACTTTCCCGGGTTTCAAAACGGCATTGCTGACGCTCTCTATCGCTTCCAGGAGGATCATTTCAGGACTCTGTTGCCAGAGGCGAAAGGGCAGGGAGAGAGCATTCCTCTGGAACTTTAGGAGCTTGGAGCGTTGAGATCACCAGGTGCATAAGGCAGTCCCTGACCCCTGCAACATGGAATGCATACAAAAAAGTGTGTAATGAGTGGAACGACCTGGTGGGAATAGCCAGTGGGTCTAGAACAGAGGAAAATACCATAGGTGTATTGCTGTGGTTCTTGATATGGTGCATTGAAAATGGTGACTCAAAGGTGTCAGTTGGCCGCATGGTAGCTGCCCTTGCCTTCATGTTCAAGTTGGCAGGGCAAAGAGACCTGACGAAGAAATTTGTGATTAATCAAGTTATGAGAGGGGTGTTTACAGGTGATCTCAGGCAGGACAAGAGGCGACCGATCACCTTCTCCCTATTACTGCGTTTAACGCTGGTCCTAGTGGAGATATGCACAAACCCTTACAAATCTTTGCTTTTTCAGCCTTTTCCCTTGCTTTCTTCTGTGCCTTCAGAATAGGGGAACTGGTTGCGGCTAACAGGCAAGGTTCCAGTGGTGTGCAATTGGTGGATATCTGTCTGCAAAGTGACAGAGTGGTTATTTGGCTTAGGAGGTCTAAGACCGAACAGGAAGGAAGAAGAAAGGTAATAGGATTTTATCTGGTAGGCACAAATGTGTAAGGTTGTATCTGCAGCAGCGTCAGGCTACAGTGGTCCATTGCTGATACACAACATTGGCCTCGCCCTATCACGCTTTCAGTTTGAAAAAGTGTTGAAAGCATCATTGCAGCATTTGGCGTTTGATCAACCGGAATTTGGGACCCATTTGTTTCAGATAGGTAAGGCTGGGTTTACCTTAGAAAACGTTCAAGCTATGTGGGAGATGCTAATCTCAGCACTTTAGGGCCTACATACGGCCCACAGCAGTTGTCTAACGGATCTTTCCTTATATTTCAGGAAAGAAAAAATAGCTATGCACCGTTGGCCACTCGTACGTCTAGCCAGCTAGCCGCAGTTACCAATGATAACTCACAACTGAGACGGGCCTGCAAGTAGGGTGGTTCAGGATTTGTGGCTTGCGATTTTCGCAGGTGAGTGGGCTTTTGGATAATTACGCCCATCACTATGGAGGCTCAAGCCTGATTCTTATTCATGCTGGGGGCAACGATCTGGGCGTTGTTTCCATGAAAAGGATGTTAAAGGAAATGAAAAATGAGGTGGGAAGCTGGAAAGACCATTTTCCCGGCCTCTTTGTAATTTGGTCAGAAATGATAAAAAGTTGGTTATGGAGGAATGCCAGAAATCCAACTCTATTAGACAAAGCTCGCCAGAAAATTAACAAACAAATGACAAGCTGTATTCGAAAATTGGGTTTCATTGCAATTCGGTACCACAAATCTGAAACTAAGCATACAGACAATTTTTTCCTTCCTCATGGGGTCCACCTGGCCGAGATAGGCTTAGAGCTACTTACATTAGAGTTTAGGGAAGGAGTAAAATGGGCCTTAGCTTTGCAGGGGGGGATCCCAGCCTTGTGGGGCATCCCGTGCCTACTCCTTGGTGGGAGAGGTGTCGCCCTACCTCATGAGTGTGCTTAGAAAAAGCATTGGGGCGCGGGCCAAGGGCATGAGGTTTCCGACCATGGCCAGGCTCCTCCTCCTAAGTTAATTTAAGTTATTTTTTTTATTGGTGATTGTTAAAGATATGGTTATCTAATAAAGCTGTGGCCCATTGTACTTCCAACAATGTGTCCGTCTATTATTTCAGGGATATTATAGCCTTAATGGCTCATGCTGGGGTTAGGACACCTGGAGCCTTTGCTGTCTCACTAATTTACTGTTTATTCATCCTGAAGCTTGCAAATAAATTATTATTTAAATTGTATCCTTCCTCTCAGTCTCTATCACTATGTAAACTTCCTTCCTGTGTCCTTATATTAAAATATTTGTGTGTTAAAAATATGTATTCAAGATTTATTTGTCACCAATACTTATTTGTCACCAATAGATTTAAACTATTTTTGAAAATAAAAAAATAGTTGAATACCCTCGTCTACAGTCTTTTTACAGTCTTGTCTGGCCAAGTAATTTTATATGGATTACAATTATTTTGTGGCACAGAAACAAAACTAAAAAAAAAAAAAATGATTACAAAATGAACATATAATTTCTCCACATCTCTGCTCAGTAGAACACATTAAATTATTTCCTTCAATGCTTTGGGAAAGGTGTAGGCTGATTATAATAGTTCAGTTTCTGTGAAGAATACAGCTAGAATATCCCAGAGTGTAAAATGAGGAGTAATCTGTGATAAATTATCACATCATAGTCTCATTTCTACAAAAACAAGTGATTAACCAAGGTAGAGATTTGCTATATGAAACTATTATTGTTTCAGTATATTGTGTTTCATAGATTGCCAAGGTTGCCCATTATCTCTAAAAGTTGTTTGGGTCCACAAAAAAGGTAAATTCAGAGCAAACATAATAAAGATACACAGTGGACTGGAAACACAATCTATAGACACATATACTGGATACATATACTGGGTGTGTTTGCGCCGTTCAGTTGTGTTCGACTCTCAGTAACCTCATGGACCACAACACACCATGCTGATCCACTTGGTATTCATGGCAGAAATACTGGAGCGGGTTGCCAGTTCCTTCTCCAGTGGGCCACAGCAAACAGCTATTGGTATTCCTAGGTGGTCTCCTATCCAAGTACTGACCAGGCCGAATCACGCACGGTGTGATCTCTTGGATCCCTGATGGGAGCCAAATACAATGGACAAATATACTATAGGCTGGACCAAGCAAATACATTGGGCATATATACTGTTGACTGAAATGCAGTGGGGGGAAAAAGTATTTGATCCCCTGCTAAATTTGAACGTTTGTCCACTGACAAAGAAATGATCAGTATATAATTTTAATAGTAGGTGTATTTTAACAGTGAGAGACAGAATAACAAAAAAACAAACAAGAAAAAGCATGTCAAAAAAAGTTATAAATTGATTTGTAGATCAGTGAGGGAAATAAGTATTTGATCCCCTATCAATCAGTAAGATTTCTGGCTCCCAGGTGTCTTTTATACAGGTAACGAGCTGAGATTAGGAGCACTCTCTAAAAAGGAGTGCTCCTAATCTCAGTTTGTTACCTGTATAAATGACACCTGTCCACAAAAGCAATCAATCAGATTCCAAACTCTCCACCATGGCCAAGACCAAAGAGCTGTCTGAGGATGTCAGGAACAAGACTGTAAACCTATGCAAGGCTGGAATGGGCTACAAGACCATCGCCAAGCAGCTAGTTGAGAAGGTGGCAACAGTTGGTGCAATTATTCGCAAATAGAAGAAACACAAAGTAATTGCCAGTCTCCTTCGGTTTGATACTCGATGCAAGATCTCACCTTGTGGAGTTTCAATGATCATGAGAACGGTGAGGAATCAGCACAGAACTAGACAGGAGGATCTGGTTAATGATCTCAAGGCAGTTGGGACCATAGTCACCAAGAAAACAATTGGTAACACACTACACCGTGAAGGACTGAAATCCTGCAGCACCCGCAAGATCCCCCTGATCACAAAAGCCCATTACAGGCCCATCTGAGGTTTGCCAATGAACATCTGAATGATTCAGAGGAGAACTGGGTGAAAGTGTTGTGGTCAGATGAGACCAAAATCGATCTCTTTGGCATCAACTCAACTCGCCGTGTTTGGAGGAGCAATGCTGTCTATAGCATCATCCCCACTGTCAAACGTGGAGGTGGAAACAATATGCTTTGGGGGTGTTTTTCTGCTAAGCGGACAGGACAACTGCACCGCATCAAAGGGACGATGGATGGGGACATGTACTGTCAAATCTTGGGAAAGAACCACCTTCCCTCAGCCAGGACATTGAAAATAGGTCGTGGATGGGTATTCCAGCATGACAATAACCCAAAACACACAGCCAAGGCAACAAAGGAGTGGCTCAAGAAGAAGCACATTAAGATTCTGGAGTGGCCAAGCCAGTCTCCAGACCTTAATCCCATAGAAAATATGTGGAGGGAGCTGAAGGTTCGAATTGCCAAACATCAGCCTCGAAACCTTAATAGCGTGGAGAGGATCAAACCTGGTGGCTAACTACAAGAAACGTCTGACCTCTGTGATTGTCAACAAGGGTTTGCCACCAAGTTATTCTATTTTGTTATTTTGTCTCTCACTGTTAAAATACACCTACCATTAAAATTATAAACTGATAATTTCTTTGTCAGTGGACAAATGTTCAAAATCAGCAGGAGATCAAATACTCCCCCCCCCCCCCCCCCCACTGTAAGCACACACATTGCACATACAAACTATAGACTGGATTAAACAAATACATTGGACATACATACTTTTTCAACTCATAAAGAAATCTTTTCATACATTAAGCATAAATCCCCATAAGTTAATATGTAGTCACATTTCTACCTGTCTATCCTGAATCTGGGAACAGAGTTTACTAGGAGTCAGAAGTCTCAATCATCAGAGATGTGGTCACCCCATATAGAAACCCTCCAAGGTCACCAGACACAAGACAAAGGGAAATGGACCAAGAACACATACTGGACTCTCTTAGAGCCTCATTCAATTGCTGCGATTTTGAGATCTGGGCTTGCAAATGGAGGTCGCAAGCTACTTTGCTATTCCCCATATATTTACAGTGATGGATTGATCTTATAATTTATTTTAAAGTTCTCAGATTTGTAAGTAAGCCCTTTGCAAGACCTTCTTGGTCCCAGTAACCTGTGGTTTGATTTTTGCAATTTGCGGGCTTGACAGAGTGGTTCGTGAGGGAGAATCAGAGCAATTGAATAGCCATTTGTGATTTTAGCGTCTGCAACTCTTGTGCCGTGAAAGATCAAAGGCGTTGAGGGAAGTAACTTGAGATTTTAAGAATCGCAATGGATCGTAGGTCATAGCAAGTAACTCGATCGGAGCCCTCAAATGGAAGGCAATTGAATAGCAAAGTAGCTTGCGACCTCCATTTGCGAGCCCAGATATCACAAAAAAATTGCAGCAATTGAATGGGGCCCATTATAAGGATACACAGTGTACTCAATACACTTACAGTAGACTGAACCAAACACATACACAGGGTACATATACTACAGACTAACCCAATTTAATGCCATCAACTTTCTTCTTGACCTCTTTTAGCCTGGCTTCCAGTCCCAGCATTCCACTGAGACAGCTCTCTCAAAAGTCTTCTCACCACCAAGTCAAGCAGCTACTTTTCTATTGTAATTGTTGTGGATCTCTCTCTTCTTATCCAAATTTTCCACTCTCTTGATATCTGTGATACAGTTCTCTCGTAGTTATATATTGTCTAGAAACATTGTCTCCTTCTCTGGCACCTCGTCTTCCCCACTTCCTCTGACTGTTAGTATACAATATTCAGTCATAGGCCCCTCCTTTTTTCCATCTATATATCCTTCCTTGGCACCCTAATGAAATCTTTTGGATTTCAGTGTCATCTATATGCAGACGACACTCAAATCTGTCTCTCAGCACCCGACCTACTTCCCTCTCTTCTAGCACATGTTGCCAACTGCCTCAAATAAATCCTCCTGGATGTCTGTCCATCAATTTAAACCCAGTGTTTCAAATATTGTGCTCTTAATCTTCCCACCCTTTACTAGAATTTCCACTTCCCAAATGTCACCCACTGTTGACAATGCTATCATCACTCCCATCTCTCAGGCCCTCTGTCTTGAGGTTCTTTTGGACTCTGCCCTCTCTTTTAATCCTCTTATAATCAACAACCAAATAATGCTGTCTTCACCTAAAAACATCTCTAAAATATGTCACTGTCTTACACAATTTAATTTTTTTTTAAATAATCAAATATTATCTTATCTTTCCTCGAATACTGCAACTCTTTTCTCAATTCCTTGCTGGCCTCCCCATCACCCGTCTGCCAGTCTCCACTCTGATACACAATGAAAGCCTCCATTAGAATAATTCACCATACTCAGCGCTCAGTGTCTGTAGCACCACTCTGTCAGTCACTGCACTGGCTTCCCATGAACCTACTCTATGGAACGCCTTGCCTTGCTCCGTCAGACTATCTTCCTGCCGCAAACCTTCAGAAATACACTAAAAACACATCTGTTTAAAGTAGCTTATCACCTTCAACCTTGCTCACACACCACCTACAGTATAAAACCTCAACTTGCATCCGCTTACTTCCTTAATCACTGCCATCTTGCAACTGTCATCTGCATATCTCACACCCCACCACTGTCTTATGAATTGTAAACAGGGACCTTAAGGCTGTTGCATCAAGCTGCCTGCTGACCCATTTGCATTGTATTTGTATTTCTACTTACAGTATAATGGATATATTTCTTTATAATTGAAAGAGTAATAATAATATTTGTAAATAAAGAGTAATAATAAACTAATTACGGGACATCTTGTCTATCATGAGCCTGAGTTTTTCAGGGGACAAAGGTCTCAATTATCAAAAACAGAGACATTTGGTCATCCTGTATACAAACCATTCTGGGTCTTTATGTAACACTGTCCTGTCTCTCTGTCTCATACATCCCACACACACACACACAGACTGTGAGACCTGGCAGTTTCTCTGCCAGGTTTTATATCCTTCTGTCCGCTTTGTTTTATTGCAGTGATTCCACTTTATGGCCCTCACTTTGATCCAGATCTTTTTCCTTTCTGGTAAATTATTTTCTAGTTTACCCTTTATGACTCTCTCACATTTTATCTGCCAACAAAGCTGTAAAACGCTCGGTATTTAGGAAGAAAGTGGCCAGATGACAGTGATGCACTTTAAAGGGACCATCATATGTTGTAGTTTTGGTCCATTTTTCTATTTTACTTGAAAAACACGAGCTACTCGGTAGAAAATATCCTGTATGAAAACAGTATGTTTGTAGTGTCTTCCCCTTAACTAGTCTCGTGAAGAAGGTATTACTATACTCCACCAAACTTGTCAGCAATACATATAATATATCTGTAGACATTCTGAATTGCTAAACAAAATGTAACTTTTGTATAGTATTAAGGGAAGGTGGAGTTTCTTAAATGTGTATCCTTTTTTTTGCAAAAAATCTTTTGTAGTGTTTAGTAGTTGAGTTTCCCTTTAATTTTTTAAATGGCAAGCCTCGTTAAGGAACAAAGTGACTAAGTGACATGTTTAATGAGTTAAATAGCCAGTCTTATTGGGAAGTAATGAGATCTTCTATTTAATGAGTTAAAGGGTCATTCTTGCTGCGGATCAATGAGACCTAATGGCAGTGATTTTTCTTTGTTTCAGTATATTATGTTTTAAAACATCAGTAGGTACATATCCATATACTCAGCAGAATTAAAGGGCAGAGCATGCACGAGGATATATGAGACAGTCCTCCATCATGCATACAGTTATGATTGATGCCTTGGAAGCCACATCAAGTAGTGAAAACATATAGTAGACTATGGAAATTCAAACTAAAGAGCCACATATGCTTTGTTTTGTTAATAGGGCGGGGCTACCAATGGTGCCGGTTTTATAGTGGACCAGGGGCCTCCTCTGATGGGGGGAGGCAACACTTTGTAATTTATTTTCCATTTTTTTTGTGTAGGGTCCCCTCTGAATTTTAAAAGGTTTATATAAAATATCCAATTTGTCTCCTAAAATCACTCAATTGCCAAGGAAGGGGTAAAGATAAGATAAATGCAACATTAATAGTCCATAACAATTCTGTTGATATAATAAGGTGCTTTCTTATATCTATATATAGATTATTGGCATAGTGACATGACTGATATAAGTACAGCAGTGAGTAAATACAGACAGTGGTGGAGATAGAAGGGAACAAAATTTACCGCTGTGGCCCTATCTAGGTAATTTATAGCGGAGTTGCCCTAATATACAGATAACTTGGGGGACCCGCCATTTATCCCCTATCCCTGGTTAGTATATAATCCCTGTACTGAACTGTCTGGGACTAGTCCCTTCTACTCCACTTACCTTATCTTCATAACATCCAGACTGCTCTGTTTACATGGCGTGATACCGATCAGTCAATGCGTGGTATCTAGCAGCGCATAGCTGCATAGTGACATCATCAGCGGGAGACAAGAACAACAACTGATCAGTTGTTTTTTTATTTGTAATGTGCCAACATATCCCATAGCAATATCCAGGAGTTAAGTACAAGTTTATAACAATTTTAACACATTGCAAAAGATGGAGATCCCCAGTATTGAGCTTAAAAGCAAATGTGCATAGTGCCTTCCCCAAAGATTGAGAACTTGCAACTCAGGCCCTTATTTCATTCCAAACCCATAATTACAATGTCTGTTGGTTTAAGTATGCAGGTTAGAAAATTGTTACAATTACGGCTTTATTTAATTGACTCAAGCTCACAATTACAGGGCTAAAGCCTAAAACCGCAAACACTTCCCGCCGCTGCAAGCTGTTTGTGGGCTGGAATAAATGGGGTTCGCAGTTACAATCCAATCCCATAATTACAGTGTGCTCCACAGTCCTGTGAGCCAGTAGAAAGTGGGCTAAAGGATAATGATTGAAAGGGATTTATGTGAAATAAATCTAATTAGTTTCTATGAGGGAGTTAGTAGGAACCTGGATCAAGGTAACTCAGTGGATATAGTGTTTTTGGATATTGCAAAGGCTTTTGATACAGTGCCACATGGAATACTATTGTGTAAACTAAGGGATGCAGGAATTGCAGTAAATATCTGCTCATGGATTGAGAGCTGGCTAAAAGACAGGAAGCAAAGGGTTGTGGTATATGGAACATACTCAGATTGAACTAATGTGGTATGTGAGGTTCCTCAGGGTTCAGTATTAGGTCCTCTCATTTTTAACATATTTATTAATGACTTAGAGGTGGGACTGGAAAATAGGGCAAGGTAATTCAATCAGATAATGATGTACTTTCCCTCCGAAGGGATTTACATAAATTGGAGGAATGGGCATCTAAATGGCAGATGAGATTTAATATGAATAAATGTAAAGTAAATCATCTGGGAAGGAAAAATAGACATGCAATTTATAATCTTAATGGAGCAAATCTAGGTGTATCAGATATTTAAAGGGATTTGGGAGTGCTTGTGGACAACCACCTAGGTAACAGTGCTCAAAGCCAAGCAGCAGCTGAAAAGGCAAATAAAATATTAGCATGTATTAAGAAGGGTATAGAGGCAAGGGAAGCAAATATAATTCTGCCACTATACACATCTCTAGTACGCCCTAATTTGGAATATGGAGTACAATTTTGGGCACCACTTCATAAAAAGGACATTTTAGAGCTGGGAAAGGTAAAGAGGAGGGCAACAAAACTATTAAGGGGAATGGAGGGGCTAAGTTATGAAGAAAGACTAACCAAATTAAAAAAAATACACATTAAACATACATATTTTATCACCTCACAAATATATACACAAATACTTTTTTTACTTTATCTTTATATTCTTTTTGTGATTATGATGGAGGGTGGAGAGAGGAGGGGAGAAGTGGAGAGGAGAAGAGGAGGAGTGTAGACGAGGAGAGAGAGGAGGAGAGAGGAGTGGGGGGGAAAGGAGTGGAGGAGAGAGGAGTAGTGCAGAGGGAGATGTGCAGTTGCCCATTATAATGGCACATCAAGCTCAGGTAAGATGGAGAGGGGCCTGATCATAGGGCGGGGTGGGGCAGTAGTGGGGAGGAGGGCCTCAGGGTCAGAGGAGGGAGCACAGGATCCCCGTCCATAGTCTGGAGGGCAGAGGCTCGGAGCAGACACAGGGCCCATAACTATATGCATGAAGAGATGGTGGTCCTTCTCCATGCTATCCATGAGTGCCCCACTATCCTTTTGTTGGGGAGGGAAGATAGGCCCAGGTTCGGGACCCAGCCCTGGAAGGAGGTAGTGGCCGCAGTCAAAGCAGTGGGCTTTGCAGAAAGGGATGTGAGGTCCGTCAAGCACCGATTTGATGACGTCCAGGCTAAGGTGAGGAGGATGATGGCCAAACAGGACAGTGCAGCCGCAGCACCAAGTGGTGGCCCACAAGTGACTGTGAGATATAACGAGTGGGAGAGGGTGCTCAGGGAGATACTGAGCCAGGTGCCCGTCGCTGTAGCTCTAGGCCTGGTGTCCCAAAATGATCCAGCCTCCATTTCAGGTGAATATCAGATACACCAACATGCCACCACATGTACATCACACACACATAGAAAACACACAACACATGTTGACCAACAGTAACACTGACATGTCAGCTCCTTGGATTTAACAAGGGATAGATGGATCAGTCATGCGTCATTAAATCCATGAAGCTGACAAATCACTGTCATTAGTGGACACAACATGAGTAATCATCCAATAGAGTCCATGCATTGGGTGTGCCCACTGCCGCATATGCAGATACAGTATAGGCGAAATCAAGATAACGCAATGAGTCAATAACAATCAAGCTCATGATCCAGAGAATAGATCACATCTAGCAAATGATAGCTAGAAAGTAAGTGAAACATCCAGGTTCAAGACAAGATGTCAGATAGTTAGGAATGAACAGAAACCAAGGTATCATTTAACATAATTAACATAAATGCCATTCTTCTCTCTTTTTCAGCTGGCAGGAGGACTGGGTCCAGTGATGAGCCAGAGGCGGGGCGTCAGGTCATTCCAAGGCAGATGTTATGGACCGTGCCAGTGCCCAACGTGAGCTGGCCCCGGCCCTTCTATTCGACCGATTCACAGGGTTTCCCACTGTCTCCTCCTCCTCCAAGCAGCACCACAACCTGGCTCCAGCCGGGCCAAAGCCCCTCCCCACTGGGCCACCACTGCTTTTCTCTCGTCACCTAGGACCTCCATCCCAGGGTCCACCACCTGAGGCTTCCCAGGGGGAGATGCTGTCCCTAATGCGTCAGCTAGTGGATCCAGGCCAGTATCTCCTCCAACCATGCAGAGATAGAGGGCATCCTGTGGAGGCAGCATAGGGAGGGGAGGAGACACCAACTCATGGTGGAGTCCTACCTGGCCAGGCTGCTCCAGAGCCTGGCGAACCAGAGCGTTATATTCCAAGTGATCATTGATGCCACACGCCACGCTCTGGTTCCAAGCACCGTCTCCTCCACCCAAGAGGCCTACCCTGCCAAATCGCAGCCTGGCTGCTCCTCGCCTCCCGAAATACCTTCACTGACTCTGGTGCCGCTGCCTCCAGAGGGAATGCCTCCCCTCACAAGCCCCCTCTTCTAGTGAGAAAGTGGCCGCCCACAGGGTGTTTGGGCACTGTGCCAAGGCAGAGGTGGATGTAGGGGCTGAAAAGCACTCCGCAGTGACATCTATTCGACCAAATGCTAACATATTCTAGCCTGGCTACAGAGTATTGGATCATTCCCTATGTGATTGTGATATTTTGTATGCAGATGGCTAGCTTTATCACATAGTCCATGATCCTCTTCTCTGTGGACATGTAGGGTTCTGTTTACCTCTCTGTCAATCACTCCACTGGCTTCCCATAGCTTCCCGAATCACATTTAAAATCTTGACCCAAACACATAAAGCCCTCAACAACAATGCACCCCCTTATAACTCTGCTCTTGTTTCAAAATACTCTCCCAACCGCCCCCTTCGTTCTGAAATGACCTTCTTCTTTCCTCCTCTCTAATCACCTCCTCTCACTCCCGTCTTCAAGACTTTTCTCGTGCTGCCCCTACTATTTGGAACTCCTTGCCTCGCTCCATTAGATTATCTTCCTGCCCCAAAACCTTTAAAAAATTACTTAAAACACACCTATTTAAAAAATCATATCACCTTCAGCCTTTATAATTACAACTGCACACTCCACAGCTTAATAACACTCCCACCCACACTCTACAGTACAACACACAGACCCCTCCAATTGACTGAACTAATTGTTTTCACACCACCATCTTGCATTTGTCACCCTCTTGTATCACACCTAAACCCTTAGATTGTAAGTTTGTGAGTTTTCAATTGTGTGTCAGTGTCTTGGAAACAAGCACTATGTGCATTTGATTATATGCTCAAAAACAGGGCCCTCCATTCTTTATAAGGTGTTAAGTTTGTTTTTTGCCATGTACTAAACCCCTGTACAGCACTACGGAATATGTTGGCGCGATATAAATAAAGACAATAATAATAATTTTACCTATTGATGGTTACTGAGGAATGCCGATGCTGCAGTCCCTATCTTTTTTAAACCCTTATTCTGTATTAAATGTATGTTTCATTTTGATTTTAGGCCCAATTCAGGTCCATGAAGGCATCTTCTTCATCTGCAAGCATTGATACATTTGCCATTTATGGATTTGAAAGCAATTGCGGGCTTGTGGAATTGTTGCAATTAAATGTTGATTTGCGATTTTAGCAATTGTAACTTTTGCGGGCTTGAAAGATCAAAGGCGGAGATGGGTTTGAGTTACGATTTTGACAACCGCAGTGGTTTTCAGCCTGTATCCCGCAGATAGCTAGAAGAGGCCAATTAAATATCAATAACTTTTACGGGCTTCAGTAATTACAATTTGCTCAATTGAATAGTGGTGGAGCGAGGGAAGAAGTTCCAAAGAATTGGGGCAGCACAAGAGAAGTTCTGAAAACGGGTGTGAGAGGAGGTCATAAGAGTGGAGGAAAGAAGAGGGTCATTAACAGAGCGAAAGGGGTGGTTGGGAGAGTATTTAGAGACGAGAGACGAGATATAAGAGGGTGCTTCATTGCTCAGAACTTTAAAAGTTATGGTCATGAGCTTACATTTTATTTTGGAGGCTATGGGAAGCTGTGACTGACAGAGAGGTGCAGCAGACACTGAGCGTTGATTTTAGTAGATCAGTTTAGCAGATGCATTCATTATTGATTGGAGTGTAGAGAGATGGGTGATGGGGAGGCCAGCAAGGAGAGAGTTGCAGTAATAGAGGTAAGATACGATGAGAGAGGGAATTATAATTTTAGTTGTGTCTGGTTTAGGAAAATTACATATTTTGGAGATGTATTTTTTAGGTGATACAGTATTACCCCAAGACAATGGGCCACAGGAGGTGGGAGGTGGGAGTGATGATGACAGTTTGAGATATGTGGGGAGTGGGAGCTGAGCAAGAGGGAGAGAAGATTAGGAGCTCAGTCTTTCAAATGTTGGCTTTGAGTTGTCGGGTAGACATCCAGGAAGATATGCTAGAGAGGCAGTTGTAAGCTTGAGCAAGAAGGGAGGGGAATAGTTCTGGTGCTGAGAGGTAGATATGAGTGTCATCTGCATATAGATGATACTGAAATCCAATAGATTTAATAAGGGTACCAAGGGAGAATATATAGATGGAGGACTGAACCTTGAAATCACTTCCTTAGTCTGTATTAGGTGATTGACAGTTTCATATTTCAGTACGTATTTCAATGTAAGTTTATTGTAGGGAAATGCAGTTTTTGACAACACTCCTTTGAATCACTTGTTAGTTCCTACAGTTGTAAATTTACTGTATCTTGAACCTCAGCAGTGTCACATAAAATGGAAAATACAATCACAAAACAATCACAGCATACTGATTATATGCAGTTTAATGTAGGACTTTGGTGACATCTGCTGGTTCAAAGACAATCACTCAGACTTTCTGAGAACAAGAATAATGTTCATGAAATGTAATAATACCGTATTGGTCCAAATATAAGCCGCACCCGCATATAAGCCACACCTGTAAAATTGAAGGGGGAAAAATAGAAAAAAAATTGTACTCAAATATAAGCCGCACCCTTAAAATTGGGGAGAAAAGTACTCTCTCCAAGTGATCAGCCATTGCAAGAAACAGGCTTTCTAATTAGTACTGTAACTTTCTTTGCAGGTTACAGGCCTTACAGGATGTTAGAATCACTAATAAATCACTAAGACTGCAGTGTTGTAGTAATTGGTGTGTGTGTGTGTGGAGGGGTGTGTGTGGAGTGGAGTGTGTGTGGAGGAGAGAGTAAGTGTGTGTGTGTGTAGGAGAGAGGGAGAAAAGGAGAGGGAGAAAAGGAGGGGGAGAGAAAGAGGGGGAGAGAAGGCAGGGGACAGAGGGAGAGAATTAGAGAGAGAAGGAGAGACAGGGCAGAGAGAGGGGTGGAAGTAACAAAGGGAGGGGGAAAGACAAAGAAGGAAAGGCAAACGGTGGATGAGAGGGAAACAGAGGAGAAAGACAGAAGATAGACAGAGTGTGCAGGAGTGAGAGTGTGTAGGAGAGAGAGTGTGTGGAGAGAGGGAGAGAGTGTGTGGGTGTGGAGAGAGGGAGTGAGGGTGTGTGTGTGGAGGGAGTGTGTATGTGGAGAGAGGAAGGGAGGGAGTGTGTGTGTGTGAAGGACGGATGGAGTGTGTGTGTGGAGAGAGGGAGGAAGTGTGTGCGTGTGGAGAGAGGGAGGGAGTGTGTGTGTTTAAAGGATAGAGGAAGTGTGTGTATGCAGGAGAGAGGGAGTGTGTGTGTGTGGAGGAGAGAGGGAGTGTGTGTGTGTGAGGTGTGTGTGTGTGTGTGGAGGGGAGTGTGTGTGGAGAGGTGTGTGTGTGGGGAGGGGGGGGGGGGGTGTTGTGATAATGTGGCCTTTGGCTACTGGTTTCTTCGGTGACTTCAAATAAACAAATCAAGTCCCAAAGTGCTTTTTATCTCTTTTAATAAAAAGTGTTCAAACATAAACAAAAATAGCTTATTATCAGCATGAAATAAACATCTACTTAAATGCACTGGCTTAACATCAGGAACACCCTAGCTAGCCCTGAAGCCGCTTCTCGGCTTTCAGGTAAAAATATAGAGTCTTTCAATAGTCCTTTCTCTGCAGACAGTCGTCTATCAATTTTATACCATAGGGTGGGGTTCTGGCCCGCCCTACTCTCCAGATACCCCAACCTCCAGGGACCCTTGACACCCTCTTTTGGTGAAGGCTACAAATCTGTTAACTTCACAGACTTCTCTCTGGGGTTATCAGACTCTGTAATGGTACCTTGACATTCAGTCTCTCTCTCAGCTGTAATGGATCCTCTGCTCCAATTGCTGGGATAGCACCAATCAGTCTCCTCGGTAAATACTGCTATGGCAAAATCCTTGCAGCAGCTCCTCTGCAAATCCCTTTTTCCTCTGCAGCAAACAGTCTCCTCTGTGAACTTTCGAGTCTCAATGTCTGCTTTCAGCAGACCAATACACTGCCGCTCTCACTGGCAGATGCATACAAGCGTGCTTCTTAGCTTGTAGTGAGGCCCCATCTCTCTGTGTGTGCCTCTAACGGGCTTAAAACACCTGCAGGTTCAATTAGTCGCTTAGCACTTCTCCAGTGAATTAACTCTCTCTTTCCTAGAGAAAACTCTTCATTACGTGTCTTGCTCTCACCTCTGGGGGGCACTATGTTACACATCCCTCCCCCCAGCTTAACAGCATTGGGTTGAGCGACCTGAGACGAGAGGCCGTTAATGTTCCATTGTAGATGTTGAAGCTTCTGCCTCACACTGCCGAGGACACTCTCCATCTTAAGAAGTTCGGCTTCTTTCTCTCCAACGCTTCCACAGCACTAAGTAGCTCCAATAGGCTGGTGTCTGGCTCAGATCGTTGCTGACTCCCGGCCATCAATCTGTAGAATTCTTGGTCAAACTTTGTGACACTTTGAGCTTGTCGATTTCCCTTCTTCAGCCCTTTCTGCAAAGTCTCCAACTCTCTTCATTATCAACTTTTCAACTTTTTTTTTCAACTTTTCATTATCATCATCTCTAGGAGGCAGCAAATTCTCGGGTGGTTTCTCTTCCCCCTTTTCACCACAATTTATTTCATATTCCAATTTATATCTGTATCTTATTCCTGTAGGACACTCTGTAGTCCTCAAATGCAGGCTTCCTCCTCCATTCAGGAATGTAATCTGGCATCATCCTGACACCCCTCATATTAGTAACAATTTGCCTGTATTCCAATTCAGGCTTTTTCAGTCCTACTAGAATAGAGCTCATCTTTATCTCTTGCTGGACTGGTTTCCTTTCTTGCCTCTCCTTGTTCATATCACTTTGTTTTATTGGCACCTGAGACAGAGATCTCTCTGGATACTTTACAATTTTAGTAGGACACGTCTCCATGCTCTGCTTCATATGTCCTGTCCGGGACAGTGGTTCCTAAAAGTAAAGGGAGAAATGAAAAGAAAAGGAAAGGAAGAAAAGGAGTGGGAGAAAGGGAGAGAAAATGAGAGGGAGAAAAGGAGAGGGAGAAAGGGAGAGGGAGAGAATGAGAGGGGAAAAAAGGAAAGGAAGAAAAGGAGAGGGAGAAAAAGATAGGGAGAAATGGAGAGAGGGAGAAAGGGAGAGTGAGAAAAGGAGAAAGAGAAAAGGAGTTGGGAAAAAGGAGAGAGAGAGAGAAGCGCGGGACAAAGGGAGAGGAAGAGAAGGAGAGGGAGAAAAGGAGAGGAGGAGAGGGAGAAAAGGAGAGGGGTAGGGAGAAAAGGAGAGAGAGGAGAGAGAGAAAAAGGGAGAGGGAGAGAAGGAGAGGGAGAAAAGGAGAGGGAGAAAAGGAGAGAAAGAAGGAGAGGGAGAAAAGGAGAGGGAGAGGGAGAAAAGGAGAGAGAGAAGGAGGGATAGAAAAGGAGAGAGAGAAGGAGAGGGAGAAGGAGAGGGAGAAAATGAGAGGGAGAAAAGGAGAGGCAGAGAAGGAGCAGGTAAAAAGGAGAGAGAAGAGGAGAGGGAGAAAAAGAGAGAGAGAGAGAGAGAGAGAGAGAGGAGGAGAGGGCAAAAAGGATAGAGAGAAGGAGAGGAAGAAAAGGAGAGAAAGAAAAAGGAAGAGATGGATTAAAGAAGAGAGAGGGAGAAAATATATTTAAGGAGGGAGAGAGATAAGAAGGGAGCGTGAAGCAGAGAAAGAGAGAGGAGAGTTTGAATGCGAGAGAAAGAGAAAGAGAATGAATGAGAGAGAGAGAGAAGGAGGGAGAGGAGAGAGGAGGGATGTGTGAAGGAGAGTGAGAGATAGGAGAGAGATATAAAAAAGGAGAGAGTGAAGGAGGGAGAGAGAGCGTGAAGGAGAGAGAAACGGAGGGACGAAAAAGGATAGGGTGAATGAGAGAGAGAATGAGGGAGGGAGAGAAGGAAAGAGGAAATGAGAGAGGAAATGAGCAAAAGAGAAATAGAGAGAAAAGGAAAGAGATATTGAAGGAGAGACAAAGGGAAGGAGGGGGAGAAATTAAAGGAGAGAGAGAAAAGGAGAGTGTGAATGAGGGAGAGGAGGAAGAGAAGTAGAGAGAGTGAAGGAAGGAGGGAGAGAAGAAGAGAGGAGAAAGAGTGAGAGAGAGGACAGAGAGATGTTGAATGAGAATGGGAGAAAGAGAAGGTAAGTGTGAATGAGAGAGAGATATGAGAGAATGAGAGAAAGAGAAGGAGGGAGAGAAGGAAAGAGTAAAGGAGAGAGCAAGTGAAGGAGGAAGGGAGAGAGAGAGAAAGAGAGAGTGAAGGAGAGAGAGAAGGAGAGTGAATGAGAGAGAGAGAAGGAGGGAGAGGAGAAAAAAGTAGAGAGAGTGAAGGAGAGAGAGAGGAGGAAAGAGAGAAAGAAGGAAGAGAGAGAATGAGGGAGAGAGAGAGAAGGAAATAGTAAAAGAGAGAGCGAGAGAAGGAAGGAGAAAAGAAGAGAAAGATTGAATAAGGGAGAGTGAAGGAGAGAGCATGAAGGTGCTAGAGAGAGCCTGGAGGAAAGAGAATGAGTGTGAATGAGGGAGAGCGAGAAAAGGAATGAGAGATAAGGAAATAAATATGTGTGTGTGGGGTAGATCACTGACAGTTCTGATACTGTATAGTAGATCACAGGCTACGTAGTGATACTTTTTTTATGGGACATAAAAAAAATTATTGAAACTTCAAGCTTTCAAGAGTAACACCTTTCTTTTTCAAGCCAGAAGCAATACTGAATAAAGCGAACCATGTAAAAACAGAGCAGAGATTCAAAGTGCCAGACATCATGAATAATGTTCTGTTTGGTCAAGTGGGGATGTGTCTGAACCAGTTTTTGGATAAGCGATAACCACATATAAGGAGTAAAAAACAAAACACAATAAAAAAGAAAAAGAAATTGCAGCATGAATGTGGCAGGGTCTCAAGAGGTTTTGGTAATATGATAGAAATCCCAAGACCATATTAAGTCCTGTATCCTTAGAATTGAAATCATCATTTCAATTTTGTTTCTTTCCTGCATGGATTTGAAATTCCATTGTAATATTTTGATTTTCAAGTTATGGAAGGAGTTATTATTCTGAGTAAAATGGTATCCAACTTGGGTACAATAACTGTCTTCATTGTGCTTTTTGAAGGAAAGTCTGTGCAGATTCACCCTCAAATGTAATTTTTGACTGGTTTCCCTAATATAACAGCCCCTTTCACATACAGTACATTGTATTATGTAAACCACATTGGAGGATGGGCATGAATATGACCCTCTGATGATATAGGTCTTGTTGTTATGCATGGCTGTGTCCACGTTATAGCTGTGTTAACATAGTTTGCAGCACATGTTATAGAAAGGTTCGGTACCAAACTGTTAGGCTGTTCATTGGCCAATCTCCTGTTGATCAATGTTTCAGGTTTGGTGGCTGTCTAAATGCAAGAATGGGAGGCTTTGGGAATCACATATTATAATTGTCTACGATTCGTCGTCACGCTGCGTAGCGTAGTGCGTACGACTTAGCGATGAGCGCCGCAGGCTCTGGCGAGCCGTTAAATTGTAGCACTTTGGCAATGAGCGCCACAGGTGCTCATTGCAGGCGAGCCTTGCGCAGCGAGGCGAGCCGTTAAATCGTAGCACTTTGGTCGTAGCACTTTGGCAATGAGCGCCGCAGGAACTCCAATTTACATCGATTTAGCCGAGTTACAAAGATCAAAAATTGCCTAAGCGAGAAAAAAATAAAAACGAGGCTATACTACTACGAACTGCGTAAAACACAGCCACAGACGTATGTGTTTGACAAACAACGAGATAAAGGATGCGGATTAACGTCGCAATGAGTAAAAAGACAGTAGCGAGTACATTTTACGAAACGCAATTACAGATTTACGCATTAACACAGATTTAACGCCTTTGTCTTGCGCAACATCGGATTTCCCGCCTAAACCAATGCATTTGATGAAATAGAAGTTGAAAGTTACAAAAATAAAAAGTTCAAAAAAAAAATGTGTATTTATTTTAATAAAAAAAAAAGGGACAAATGTAGAGTCATGTTGTGTGGCAAACAAATTTCACAACATTTAATTTTTATTGACCGTCATTTGACCGTTTGACCATATTTACTGTTAAACCGTAGTACTTTAGCCGGCTTAGCGATGAGCGCCACAGGCGATCATTGCCCGGCGAGCCTCGCACAGCGAGGCGAGCCGTTAAACCGTAGTACTTTGGCAATGAGAGCCGCAGAAAAAATGGCGGACAAACAAAACGAAAACGAGGCTACAGCACTATAACCACAGAAAACACATACCGATAATCCGCTAAGACGCATACCACACATTACCCACCATTAAACGACGGACGGATCATCCGCTAAGATGCATACCACACATTATCTGCCATTTTAGGATAATGCGGAAGTACACAGCTACGTTAACGGTTTCGGCTCGCGCACGCACACTATTACACTGCACACGTTCATCACGCTTACACAGCACCTCCACACCACTAATGCTGCAGCAACATCAACACAGATTGCCAGCTCTTCAACACAATGCATAAAAATACGTATATTAATTTATTAATTTGAATTCTATATTTCAGTACTACACACAAAACAACATTAGCTACCTTACAATTCCATATGCATATTAATAACTAAACAACTTTAAAAACATACACATCTCATTGCCGTCATTTTTTGACGGGCAATACGCTAGTCACATATAATAGTTGTCAATCTGCGAGTTGTCATCACATATGGCAGCAACTGCGAGCCTCGCAAAGCGAGGGGAGCCATTGAGGCACGCCGTGGGACTTAGGCTGCAATGAGCGTCAAAGACCTTTTTTCCGATTAAAAATCGCTGAAGCGAAAACAAAAATGGCAGCCGAAAAAAAAGTAAACACGGAGAAAACGAGGCCGAAGGACATAAAACGAGGCCGGAGGACATAAACACGAGCCCTAAGCACTAAGACTTAACACAAACCAGTAACACTTAATACAAGGCAGTAACATTTAACTCAAGGCAGTTACACTGAACCCAAGGCAGTAACACTTAACCTAGGCCCCTGAACTACACAGGCATTTAAAGTACACAGGGGGAGAGGCTTGCAAGGAGCGCCAAAGGAGCTCTTTGTGAGACACGCAATGAGCACAGTAGGCGCTCATCGAGGAGGTCGTAATGAGTGCAAAAGGGGATCATTGCAAAGCAGGAAAGGTGTGGCTTGGAAAAAACAGCAGCCAAAGGCGCTCATCGCCGGTCCTGTAAAGTAGATGGGGGAAGAGGCTCGCAATGAGCGCCGAAGACGCTCATCGCGAGCCAGTCAATGAGCACCGAAGGCGCTCAGCTCGGGGCTCGCAATGAGCGCCGAAGGTGCTCAGAGGGGCCATATCCTCGCATTTTATGGCAAACAGCTTTGCCAGGCTTCAAATTTTATTGCTGTCATGTTTGACGGGCAAGTCGCTAGTATATGTTTTAATGATGTGTCCGCTGTTAGTAGTGGCTATAAATCCTTAAATATTTTGCTTTTTCTTTCATACTTTGATGGTATGTGGTCACCAGAGGTGTACATTACGCAGGTGTTCACAGGGTGTTTTAGTAGCAGAGGTTATTTTCTGTGTAATGACACAGAGTTTGTAACCCTTCTGCCTGAAAGATTCAGACAGTGTTATTAAATGTTTAGCACGGTCCCCAGTTTTTGAGCATATCTGATGGCTTGGCTGTGAATTATCTCTTGCATAGTTTGTGAAGGGTGAAAACTGGAGTTGTGAATGTAGGTGTATCTGTCTTTAGGTTTCTTATTTACAGGTGAGTGGAGTGAGCCATTTGTGATGGATATGGTAATGTACAGAAAGTTCACCTGTTCTACCAAGTAATTTTAAGTATAATAGATGAGTGGAAGCTATTGAAAGAATTGTGGGATATTGCTGTAAAGAGATTCAACATCCATGGTGACAAGTATTGTGTTAGCAGGTAGGTCCTTAATCTGACAAAGTTTGTTGAGAAATCCAGTGGTGTCTTGTAACTTGTGTTTGTAACTAGATGGGTGTTTTCAACAAGGCCAGATAACTGTTCTGTCAGTGTGTCCATACCTGTAACAATTGGTCGCCCTGGGTTCACTGGTCTGTAGCTCTTTGGCAGTTGTAGGGTGTGTATAAGCTGCTCTAATTCTTGCTAAACATTCTTAGGGAACGTTTGCATATGTTTCCTGAGTTAATTGGCATATCCCTCTGTAGGGTCCTGGTTCAATTTCTTGAAGTAGGTACCACCTATTAGTTGTCTGTATTCTTCTTGTAAGAGGGTCTGAATTTTCATAATAACAACTGCACCACTTTTGTCCTCTGCTTTGAAGGTGATGTTAATGTTTCCTTTTATGACATTATGACATGGCTTTCTTTGTAACTGTCCAGTTTAGGGTTATGTCCAGGTGTGGAAGTGAACTGTGTGTTCTTTTTCTTGCTGTTATAATTCAATGATGTTCTAGTATACTCCTTGTTGTGGAAATATTCTGTAAGAATAATTCTTCCAGGTGTGAGAACAGTTGAATTGTATCCAGTTTTGTGCTGGACAGAATGATAATTATAATTTATGTTCACTAATAAGATGCAAACACACAGTCTGAAAATACATTGACAGGTTAAGATTAGGAATTACCAGGTTGAATAAAAAAATAAAGACTGTATTTTTATTAAAGGTATATGCAAGTGAGCTGGGCTATGAATGCATCTGATAGAGGGGAATTAGTAGTGTATGATTACATTAATTTGCATGCACTATGTTGTTTTAGCTTTGCATAAAAAAAACTGTTGCAGGAGATGTTTACACCCCCAAAGTTAAGCTAGGCTTCTCAGGGTTGTGATTTTGTAAAAATGAACCCTCTATGTGAGCATGCTTAGCTTTGCAGCCAATCAGCAATGCTGTATGCAGCCAGCTACATAATGCTGCTACACTAAAGATCGTTAAAGGATGATAAATCGACATTCAAATAAAAGTGCCTAAACTGTTACATGTTTGTTCTGTAGACATACACCCTCTCCTTGATAAATTCTGACAAATTACAATTGTACTGAAACCAAACATTTCAGTTTATTCTTCATATTCTAATATGTCTTTTAGACGAATTAGCATTTATGCTTTATTTATGGTCCTGCAATGACCTGCAAGAGCGCTTGCATTCATGGTCTCTGTGCATGTGTCTCTGTGTGAGTGTCTGTCTGGGGCTGGGGGGAGGTGATGGGGCAATTCACTGGGGCCGGGGGAGGTCGCAGGGGCAATTCACTGGGATGGGGGGAGGTCACAGGGGCAATTCACTGGGGCTGGGGGGGTTATAGGGGCAATTCACTGGGGCTGGGGGAAGTTTCAATGGGGATGTTATGTAGATAAAACAATCAGTGAATGAAGACACAGACCTTGTTCTGGTTATTACAGAAATCTAAAGGAAAGCTTAATTCACAGACCAAAAAGATACAATGTATTATGTATGCTGATTTTCGCTGGGATTTTCAACATTGATAGAAAACAGTTTGCAATTGCAAGAAATTCAGCAAACTTTAGGGTAACTTTTTAAATGTTTATTTAAGTCTGGCAAATTATACATTTCGGGAGAGGAGGTCTGTTCACTGGATTGGAGCTTTGCTCAGTCTTGATTTATAGCCTGCATTTTCAAGATCTGCAGAGACCCTGGAGTGAAGGAGTTTGCTGTTTGCTTCTAACATTTTCTGTGACCATACTACTCAATGGAAATTGCAGAGAAGATTTCATAAAAAGACAAACCAAAAGGAATCCTGGGCAGTATCCTTTTGGATCAATCCTTTTTTTGTATCAACTGGAAGTAAACTGCCCATGCCAGACTACCCTTGCACATGTACTCACTCCTTAGTGTTTTGGGACTGCTCATTTACATGTATCATGCGCAAGAGTCTATGAGAGGGGAGAGTGGGGCTGAAGGTATTACAAACTGAGAGAGCACCTCTGTCAGCTCATGCTGTTGAAGAACCAGCACACATTTTAAAAATTAAATAAACTAGGAAAGTAGTGAGAAAGCTTTCCCCAGATAGCCTGGGGTGATTTGTCCTCCCATTGCCCTCAGTTCCTACACTCATGGTTATGTGGTAGGAACAATGTTGTTTTTTTAATAACCTTGCGGCAGCATTCTGTTTCACCTGTAAGCGATGTAGCTGTTTATCTGGCAGTCCTAGATAAAGGCAGTTGCAGTAGTCCACTTGTGACAATTTAAAGGCATGAACCAAAGTGGCAAGGTTTTCTGATTTGTGCTTTATCCTGGCTTTGTTCCTCAGATGGAAAAATGAGGATTTCATCACAGATGACATTTGATGTTTTAATGTCAGACCACAATCTAGAACAACCCAAAAATTGTGAGCTGTGAGTGATGAAGACCTATTCTGGTCTGGCCTTGTGAAGCATGGGGTGTTCTGCATCTGGGTTGAAGGACAGATAAAGCTGTGTGTTTTACTCTTCAGCAAAAAAGTGGTAGCCCAGGCCAATCTGCCAATCAGCCTGAATCCTGCCGATGGCCACTGAGTATCTCTCCCTGAAAGAGCTATGTCCTTTCCATTTTTCCCATTGACTTTACATTAGGTGGTAGGTGATGGCCCACCTGCAGGCCCTAAGTTACCCCACTTACGACTTCCTAAATAGGTCAGTAGTCACCTCCTCTCGCCTGATCACCTTTCCAGCCCCTGTTATTCCATCACCAGAGACAGTACATTTAAACAATGAACTGTACATTAATAACAGCCTTATTGAGATAATTGAGTAGATACAGTAATAAACTCAATTATCTCTCAAGTAGAGGGGAGGGAAACTGTGGGCATTACTATTGTGTTATTGGTTGTTTATACCTTCCCCTGGGTGTGTTCTGTTTACCTGACTGCAATAAAAACCAGGCTGGGTGTGCCAGCAAGAGAGTTCGACTTGACCCTTCAAAACGTAGCCTCGTCTCGTTCTTGGAGGGGATTGCTATATCACACTGGGGATTGCTATGCTTTGCATACTCCCTGGAGCTTTAACTACTGAACCCTTGTTCCTGATGTCTTCTCCTTGGAGGAGAGGTCTTCCCCACACGATCCTGGATGCTGGAGATTCATACAGGGTGGAAGGAAGACGGAGCAGCTCCAGTTAAGCCACAGAGGTTGTGGAGTCTGTGGTGGTTGTGGTGTCCGGTGCGGTGCTTGTAGTCCTCGATGCAAACTAGGACGCATCCATCAATGGAGGTACCTGGTCGGGGTGCCAGGAGATCCGTTACAGGGACTTTATTAAAAAGTCCTGCTTGGAAGACTATATGCCTAAGAGCTGTAGCTCCTCCCTGGGAATGTAAGGTTATTACCCCCTGCTTAAGTAGCTGACTCCACTATGAACAGTGGTCCAGAGTTCCAGTGTTCCTGTGATCCAGTGTTCCTGTGTTTCAGCTCCTGTCTAGCATCATCAAGGGGGTTGAGTGCTGCATACCCCCTCACAGATCTGGAATCATAGCCTAACTAGTGGAACTTCCAGAGCGTTACCAGTCCAGCTGGCTAGGTTCCATCTGATTCAGTGGTCATGCAAGCCATATGGTTCAGGGAGAATGTACATTTGCTCCTGAGTCTACTCTTGAAAGGTCCATGTGCCAACTTGATCACGGTGAAAGTATCCTTGCTGGTGTTGGTTGGAGGCTGCCAGGAAGCTAGGGGTGTAGTAACATGACAGCTATGTTTTCTGGCAATCACTCTCAATGGTAGCATGTATACAGCAAACATCATTGGAGAATAAAAAGAGCATTGTGGAACTCCCTGTGCAAGACAATAGGTTTAGAGGAGTATGCACCTCAAGAAACCTCTATGAACTGCCACTGATAAAATATTTAAACTAGCTGAGTACAGTGCCACCCAGTACACTATAGTTCTTCAGCTGCTCTATTATTATTCCATAGTCCTGAAAATTTTAAACAGGTCTGTAGTTTCCCTTGCAGTCTGAATCTAGAAATGTGTTTTGTAGAAGAAATCTCACCCCAGAGGTGGCTGCACTGTCTATCACTATATAAATACTACATATTATTTAGGATCTCATCCCAGAGGTGGCTAATTTGTGTATCACTGTATAAATATTATATATTACAGAGGATCTTACCCCTGAAGTGGCTACACCATGCATCACAGTATAATTACTATATATCATGCCAGAGGTGGCTGCACTGTGAGTAGAAATAGGAATTGCTGGTTTAGTAGTCCAGTTGATCCACTATTTACACAGTCATTCCTATGTTACTTAATGACACTAACATTTAACTCATAAATGAGTTTCCAAACTGTATACTTCTATGCAGGTCGCTCAGGGTTATGAGCAGCACACAGACTGGAGCCTGCAACATCCCAGCCGGCAGGGATGCGGACATGTAGTGCAGATACAGTGAAGACATTTTCCCCTCTGAACACGGGACAGACCCAAATAGATATAGATCAGAGGGATATACAGAGAAGAATATAACAACTAGGGAAGAGACCGATTGGCCACAGGGAAAGAGCCTAAATGGGATGGACTACGGGAAGACAAGATATCGTATTCATATGTGTATAATATTATTACCTTATTATACAGTCAGGTCCATAAATATTGGGACATCGACACAATTCTAAACTTTTTGGCTCTATACACCACCACAATGGATTTGAAATGAAACTAACAAGATGTGCTTTAACTGCAGACTTTCAGCTTTAATTTGATGGTATTTACATCCAAATCAGGTGAACGGTGTAGGAATTACAACAGTTTGTATATGTGCCTCCCACTTTTTAAGGGACCAAAAGTAATGGGACAGATTAACAGTCATAAAACAAACTTTCACTTTTTTAATACTTGGTTGCAAATCCTTTGCAGTCAATTACAGCCTTAAGTTTGGAACGCATAGACATCACCAGACACTGGGTTTCATCCCTGGTGATGCTCTGCCAGACCTCTATTGCAACTGTCTTCAGTTCCTGCTTGTTCTTGGGGCATTTTCCCTTCAGTTTTGTCTACAGCAAGTGATATGCATGCTCAATCGGATTCAGATCAGGTGGTTGACTTGGCCATTGCATAACATTCCACTTCTTTCCCTTAAAAAACTCTTTGGTTGCTTTTGCAGTATGCTTCGGGTCATTGTCCATCTGCACTGTGAAGCGCCGTCCAATGAGTTCTGAAGCATTTGGCTGAATATGAGCAGATAATATTGCCCGAAACACTTCAGAATTCATCCTGCTGCTTTTGTCAGCAGTCACATCATCAATAAATACAAGAGAACCAGTTCCATTGGCAGCCATACATGCCCACGCCATGACACTACCACCACCATGCTTCACTGATGAGGTGGTATGCTTTGGATCATGAGCAGTTCCTTTCCGTCTCCATACTCTTCTCTTCCCATCACTCTGGTACAAGTTGATCTTAGTCTCATCTGTCCATAGGATGTTGTTCCAGAACTGTGAAGGCTTTTTTAGGTGTTGTTTGGAAAACTCTAATCTGGCCTTCCTGTTTTTGAGGCTCACCAATGGTTTACATCTTGTGGTGAACCCTCTGTATTTACTCTGGTGAAGTCTTCTCTTGATTGTTGACTTTGACACACATACACCTACCTCCTGGAGAGTGTTCTTGATCTGGCCAACTGTTGTGAAGTGTGTTTTCTTCACCAGGGAAATAATTCTTCGGTCATCCACCACAGTTGTTTTCCGTGGTCTTCTGTGTCTTTTGGGGTTACTGAGCTCACTGGTGTGTTCTTTCTTTTTAAGTATGTTCCAAACAGTTGATTTGGCCATACCTAATGCTTTTGCTATCTCTCTGATGGGTTTGTTTTGTTTTTTTCAGCCTAATGATGGCTTGCTTCACTGGTAGTGACAGCTCTTTGGATCTCATATTGAGAGTTAACAGCAACAAATGCAAATAGCACACTTGAAATGAACACTGGAGCTTGTATCTGCTCTTTGTAAATGGGATAATGAGGGAATAACACACACCTGGCCATGGAACAGCTGAGCAGCCAATTGTCCCATTACTTTTGGTCCCTTAAAAAGTGGGAGGCACATATACAAACTGTTGTAATTCCTACACCGTTCACCTGATTTGGATGTACCCTCAAATTAAAGCTGAAAGTCTGCAGTTAAAGCACATCTTGTTAATATAATTTCAAATCCATTGTGGTGGTGTATAGATCCAAAAAGTTTATAATTGTGTCGATGTCCCAATATTTATGGACCTGACTGTATACCTCTCACTCCCATTCCAATACTCATTTGCAGACACAAGAATCCCTGCATATCAGTATATTTCACAGCAATTAGACACTTCTGTCTACTTGTTTCTGTGGGGTATTCAGCTCCCTCAAGATATGTTACCTTAATCCCGGACCTTGTTTGGCAATGCAGAAATACATCAGTCGATTCACATTTATCAGTAGGCAACACAAGAGTTGTGTCAATGTTTTATTTGTGGACAACTTTTCAACCTCCAGTGTAATCTGTCTCAAGTCAGGTTTGGATACAAACAGATGTCTACCTGCACATGCAGCACCAAACATAACCCACATTTGCCCTCAGTCAACAACTTTTTTAACATTCAAAGCTATACTTGGGAATATAGAGAACAACGCTCATAATTTGGCATTTTAAGTAATACAGAGACCGCAATGTACATATTAGTAATCAGCTAGTCTAGAAAAAATGTGTAGGCAGTTTTTAATCATTTGTAAACCTGTTTTGGGGTCATCCCTGGCCACTAAAAGCATGTTCGATATTGTGCATTTAGAAATAAAAGTTTAAATACAGGGTCAGGCAGAACTAACGCTCTTTTTTCATGAGCTTGTTATTTATACCAAATCTTATAGAAAATACATAAGCACATAATTGCAATTGTAACCAACAGAAGTGTTTACTTAAAAACCTTTGTGTTCCAAGTTCACTGAAGGAAATGGCCCATCGACTAACAATGGAACAACGAGTCAAGGCAGCGAGTTTATTTCTAGCAGGATGGTGCACCGCCACATTATGCGTTGTGTGTAAGAGAATGGTTGGACATGCATTTCAAAGGAAGATGGATTCAGCGACGTGGGCCTCTGGAATGGCCAGCTCAATTCCCAGACCTAACGCTGCCCGACTTCTTTTTGTGGGGTGTCCTTAAAGATCTTGTACAAGAACAAACCCCTGAAACGTTAATGAATTGAAAGATACAATTCAGTACAAATTCAATGACATTAGAGATTGATAGCATTTTGAACATTACATCTAAAATGTTGTAAGAGTGTGGTTGTGTTATGTACAATTCTACATCTGTAATAAAAGATTTGGTATGGATTACAAATTTATAAAAAAAGGGTGATACTTCTCCCTGGCCCTGTGTTATAAAAGTTAAATTATGGAAATGTAATAATAATTCCTTCTCACTTTATATCATTCAGTTGGTTAGGCAAACTCCTCTGTAGCTATGTTGTGTGGCTTTAAAGGGCCCCTGCAATCGCAAAAAAATCTGGCATGCATTTGAAACAGTATGTACTATACAGTGCCTTGCAAAAGTATTCACCCCAACATATATTGTTTGAGGATTTGCATCATTTAAATTACAGAACATGCCCACAACTTTGAAGATGTTTTTTTTTTTTTTTTGTGTGTGAATCAAACAACAAATAGGACAAAATAACAGAAAAAGTCAATGTGCATAACTATTCACCCCCCTAAAGTCAATACTTTGTAGAGCCACCTTTTAAGGCAATCACAGCTCTAAGTCACTCTTGATAAGTCTCTGTGAGCTTGCCACATCTTACCACTGGGATTTTTGCCCATTCCTCCTTGCAAAACTGCTCCAGCTCCTTCAAGTTGGATGGTTTGCGCTTGTGAACAGCAATCTTTAAGTCTGACCACAGATTTTCTATTGGATTGAGGTCTGTGCTTTGACTAGGTCATGCCAACACATTTACATGTTTCCCCTTAAACCACTGAAGTGTTGCTTTAGCAGTGTGTTTGGGGTCATTGTCCTGATGGAAGGTAAACCTCCGTCCTACCCTCAAATCACGCACAGAGTGGTACAGGTTTTGCTCAGGAATATCCCTGTATTTAGCACCATCCATCTTTCCCTCAACTCTGACCAGTTTCCCAGTCCTGGTTGCTGAAAAACATCCCCACAGCATGATGCTGCCACCACCATGTTTCACTGTGGGGTCGGTGTTCTTTGGGTGATGTGATGTGTTGGGTTTTCCGCAAGACATAGCGTTTTCTTTGTTGGACAAAAAGTTAAATTTTACTACCATCAGACCAGAGCACCTTCCTCCATACATTTTGGAAGTCTCCCACATGCCTTTTCGCAAACTCAAAACGTGCCATTTTGTTTCTTGCTGAAAGTAATGGCTTTCTTCTGGCCACTCTGCCATAAAGCCCAACTCTATGGAGCGTACGGCCTATTGTCGTCCTATGTAGAGATACTCCAGTCTCTGTTGTGGAACTCTGCAGCTCCTCCAGGGTTACCTTAGGTCTCAGTGCTGCCTCTCTGATTAATGCCCTCCTTGCCCAGTCCGTGAGTCTTAATTGGCGGCCGTCGCTTGGCAGGTTTGCTGTTGTGCCAGGTTCTTTCCATTTGGTTATGAAAGATTTGATGGTGCTCCTGGGGATCATCAAAGATTTGGATATTTTTTATAAACTAACACTGACCTGTACTTCTCAACAACATTGTCCCTTACTTGTTTGGAGAGTTCCTTGGTCTTCATGGCAGTGTTTGGTTAGTGGTGCCTCTTGCTCAGCCTCTGGGGCCTTTAAAAAAAGGTGTGTATAAGTAATGACAGATCATGTGACATTTAGATTGCACACAAGTGGACATCATTTCACTAATTATGTGACTGCTGAAGGTAACTGGTTGCACCAGAGCTTTTTATGGGCTTCATAACAAAGGGGGTAAATACATACGCACATGCCAATTTTCTGTTTTCTGTTTCTAAAAAATAGTTTTATGTACCGTATTTATCGGCGTATAACACGCACCTCATTTTAAGAAGGAAATTTCAAGGACCCGGTATATGCTAATGACGTGGCGAGCATGTGACGTCACATGCGCGCAGGGTCAATGAGCGGAGCGGAGGCCGCAGCAGAGGCAGGTAAGTGAGGGGGAGGTATTTAGGGGGTTTAGGTTGAGGAGGGGGGTTTAGGTTGAGGAGGGGGGGTTTAGAATGAGGAGGGGGGGTTAGAATGCGGAGGGGGGTTTAGAATGAGGAGGGAGGTTGAGGATGAGGAGGGGGAGGGAATATCGGCGTATAACATGCACCTAGCATTTGCCCCCTGTTTTCAGGGAGAAAAACTGCGTGTTATACGCCGATAAATACGGTATATATTTTTATCATTTCATTTCACCAACTTAGACTATTGTGTTCTGATCCATCACATAAAATTCAGCTTAACAAACATTGAACTTAAGGCTGTAATGTAACAAAATAGGTAAAGTAAAAAATAAGTCAAGGGGGGAGAATACTTTTGCAAGGCACTGTATATTAAAAATGTTCTCCATCTAAAATAAATGATATAAGTTGAAGAATTAATTCAAGAGATGCATCTAAATGTGCAGAGTATGATTTACAATAAGGTTCACTGCTGCCCCCTCCCAGTTTCTAGTAACTTGTCTGGACAGAGGAAAAAAAAATCCCAAACTGTATTTAATATAAATTTTGTTCCACCACAGATCAGTTCTTTCTTAAACAAAATGGAAAAACAATCTGTAATATTTAAAATGTGATCTTTTTAAATGCATGATAGCCATTTATGCACTAAATAACCCTTTTTAACATAAGCACGATATAAATATACATTTATGTGGATATCATGTTGTGTTCCCAATGAATAGCAGTGGAATGTTAAAGACCACCAGGGGGAGCGTGTGAGCTCCATTTCTTGTCAGCAAGTAACTGGAACTAGTCAGTGTATAATACTGTGTTTTATACTGACACATTGGTCGAGAAAGAGGTAGGGGAAGAGCCTACCATTATATCATATAAAGGTAAATTGATGTATATGCCAGTCGACCAAAGTGTTAAAATGTAATTTTATCTTTGCACTCTAAGGGCCTCATTCTATTAGCGGCCGCAGCCGTTGCGGGGCGCAAGGACCGGCCGCAAGCTATTCGGCTATTCTATTCCCTTACGGCCGGGGACTCCGGCAGGCTTGCGGCCGGTGCCTTGCTATCTCTTGCGGCCGCTCGCGCCAGAGGAAAGCCTTTGATCTAAAACGGCCGCAAGAGTTTCGGCCGTAAGAAATTCCTATTTGCAATTCAATTGCTCCGGGAACCCTCTCTGCAAGGCTAAAAACGAGCCGCAGCTTACTTGCAGGAAAGAGGTCCCGCTAGCACCAATTAAGCACATAAAATAGCTCAAATAAAGCCATCCTGCACTTTGAGAAGACTATAAAGGGATTTTAGGTGTTAGAAAAAATAGCACATAATTCCCCTATACTCAAATCCGTAAAATATTTTATTTTTAATTTCCGTAAAATATCCATGTAAAAAGTCCAGAGTGCTTGGAGCACTTCAGACCCGCCCACGCCGCAGCCGGAAAATAAACAGTTAATTTGAACTCGGGTTTGGGCTGATGTGCAAGCTTGAGAGTGTGTTACTTTTTTTTAGATTTCTGAGATTACGGCCGGTTCCAAGATATGCGGCCGGCCGTAAAAGGAGATCCTTGCGGGGCCGTATAATAGAATCGCGAGTTAACTGAACTCCCGCAAGGAATCGCAGCCTTACGTCCGATTTACGGCCAATAATGAATGAGGCCATAAGAAAGGATAACAATGTATATTTGGAGCAGATGCTGGCACATTTAATGTCATTATTATTTAGATAGAGTTAAGTCAGTACATTATTATTCCAGGTTTCAATCATCATATTAGCTTTAGATTTTTAATACATTTGAACACATTTACATTTACAACACATTTACATTCACAATACACACAGGAATATACATACTTTGGCCCTCATTCAATTGCTATTTTGGACAATTGAATAGGCCTCTAAATAAGCACATAGCATATTTTTTTAAAGACGTTTTTAGTTAGTGAACTTCTATCCAAAAGCAACGTCTTTACTAACTAATAACTTCTTTAAAAAATGTATGCTATGTGCTTATTTAAAGCCCTATTCAATTAGCCAAATTGCAATTGAATGAGGCCCTTTCTATGGCCTAGCTGCACTAAAAAAAACTTGTCCAAAAGCCAATAATGTAGAACCAAAAATATTGGCCCCATTCAATTGCAAGCTCACAACTCGTTCGCCGACGACCGCATGTCTCCAAGTGAGTTGCGGGCTCTCGTTGGACTCCATTTTCGAAGCTATTCAATTGCTCAAGGACGCAAGTTGCGTTCCTGAAACCAGCTTTGTAATCCATGCACTGTTTCGGAACAGTTGTGGGAGGGATGCGTATCAATTCACTGAGCCCGTAACCACCCATTTCGGATCGGCCAATGGAAATTGAGAATGTGATAATTACGGCAGTAAAACATGGTGGTTACGAGTCAATCAATCAGGTTCAGGGGTCCAATATGCGATCAGACTCGCAAGACTTCGAAAATGAAGAATTATTAAAATGAATGCCAATACTGTTCTAGTCCATATGGGTGGCCTGATATATTAACTCATTGATACCCGAGATCATTTAACCCTGAAATGACACATAAAAATAAAACATATTTCCTGCAGTTGTGCAGGTTTGATACTGTTGTGTATTAATCCTAATGTCTGTCATCGTTCTCCCAGTAATTTACAGTGCAGTATTACAGTTTTATTCACATTTACAGTGCTACAAATTGGTGTTTAACTCCTTTGCGGGTCCTCTCGAGCACATGTAGGATTTTATCCTCCATTTGTGATTTACTAGTGTGGGTTCATTTAGCAAGCTTGGGGAATCGGAGCAATTTAATAGCGATTTTAGCCCTGCGAAAGTGACACCTCAAAGGCTTCTTGATGATGTAAGTTACGAGTTGTACGGATGATATTTTTTCAAGCTCATAACTCGTAACCCGATCCGAGCATGCAAAAAGACGCCAATTGAATAGCAAATTTGCCTACGATCTCCACTTGCGAGCTCGGATCTGAAAATCGCAGCAATTAAATGAGGCTTATTATCTGCTACATTTGTCAGCACTCACATTTAATATCTCTGACCTTTGATAATCGACTGTCTTATTATAGGAATCCAAATGTTGACTCCTAGCTTAGGAAAACCAGGTATACTGTATCTCACTGAGCAAAATCAAGAAGGGAGACATGTACATATGGGCTTAGCTGTTGGTCCTGTTCAAAGAATAATTGACTGTTATTTTTGGGATGGACTGGGCTCGTATTCTACTGCCTATATCTTGCCTTGTATGGTTCCTCTGAGTCGGCCACATGCTCTTGGAAACACGGTTATGTGTTTTTTTCCTAATTGCATTATGTGGTCTAAATCTAAAACTAGGTGAGTAATGATGGGGTCCTGGGTGTCTTTAGAAGTCAGTGTGCTTTGTATGTTGGGGAACTGAGATCTACAGACAGGTTTAGTAATGCAATCTGGTGTGTGAGTGAGCTCCTGGACCATTGGGAGCTCGGAGTGTGCTTAAAGTCCTGGTTGAGTTAAACAGTGTCCAAGGGCTCCTGAAAGGTAAGAACTGTCCATGACAGTGCGGGGATATCAAGGTGGGGAAAGGAACTGACATATAGATCCAGGATGACTGAGGTTTGGATGTTTGGAATCAGCAGACAAGATTAAAGTTAGGACAGGTTCAAGGTCAGATTTAACTTCACTTTTACCATACAGTGCCTTGCAAAAGTATTCACCCCCCTTGGCATTTTTCGTGTTTTGTTGCCTCAAAACGTGGAATTAACATGGATTGATTGAGGATTTGCACAACTTTGAAGATGTTTTTTTTTTATCATTATGAAGCAAACAACAAATAGGACAAAATAACAGAAAAGGTCAATGTGCATAACTATTCACCCCCCTAAAGTCAATACTTTGTAGAGCCACCTTTTGCGGCAATCACATCTCCAAGTCCCTTTGGATAAGTCTCTATGAGCTTGCCACATCTTACCACTGGGATTTTGCCCATTCCTCCATGCAAAACTGCTCCAGCTCCTTCAAGTTGGATGGTTTGCGCTTGTGAACATCAATCTTTAAGTCTGACCACAGATTTTCTATTGGATTGAGGTTTGGACTTTGACTAGGCCATTCCAACACATTTACATGTTTCCCCTTAAACCACTCAAGTGTTGCTTTAGCATTGTGTTTGGGGTCATTGTCCTGCTGGAAGGTGAAACTGTATTTAGCACCATCCATCTTTTCCTCAACTCTGACCAGTTTCCCAGTCCCGGCTGCTGAAAAACATCCACACAGCATGATGCTGCGACCACCATATTTCACTGTGAGGATGGTGTTCTTTGGGTGATTTGATGTGTTGGGTTTGCGCCAGACATAGCGTTTTCTTTGATGGCCGAAAAGTTACATTTTAGTCTCATCAGACCAGAGCACCTTCCTCCAATCATTTTGGGAGTCTCCCACATGCCTTTTCGCAAACTCAAAACGTGCCATTTTGTTTCTTGCTGAAAGTAATGGCTTTCTTCTGGCCACTCTGCTTTAAAGCCCAACTCTATGGAGCGTACAGCTTATTGTCGTCCTATGTAGAGATAGCCCAGTCTCTGCTGTGGAACTCTGTAGCTCCTCCTTGCCCAGTCCGTGAGTTTTGGTGGGGTCCGTCTTTTGGCAGATTTGCTGTTGTGCCATGTTTTTTCCATTTGGTTATGATAGATTTGATGGTGCTCCTAGAGATCATCAAAGATTTGGATATTTTTTTATAACCTAACCCGGACTTGTACTTTTCAACAACATTGTCCCTTACTTGTTTGGAGAGTTCCTTTGTCTTCATGGCAGTGTTTGGTTAGTGGTGCCTCTTGCTTAGGCGTTGCAGCCTCTGGGGCCTTTAAAAAAAGGTGTGTATATGTAATGACAGATCATGTGACACGTAGATTGCACACAGGTGGACATAATTTCCCTAATTATGTGACTTCTGAAGGTAATTGGTTGCACAAGAGCTTTTTATGGGCTTCATAACAAAGGGGGTAAATACATACGCACATGCCAATTTTCTATTTTCTAAAGTATAGTTCTCGCTTCTTGTTGGCCTACCTACCATCCGACTGTCTCCACTTCAATCCATTATGAATGCCTCTGCTAGACTCATCTTCCGTACAGTGTCGGCATCACCTCTCTGTCAATCACTCCACTGGCTTCCCTTAGCCTCAAGAATAACATTTAAAACCATGACCCCAACTTTTAAAGCCCTCAACAATCATGCTCCCCCTTACATCTCTGCTCTCATTTCCAAATACTCCCCCACCTGCCCTCTTAGTTCTGCTTATGACCTTCTTCTTTCTACAACTCTTGTCACCTCCTCTCACTCCCGCCTCCAGGACTTTTCTTGTGCTGCCCCTAGTCTCTGGAACTCCTTGCCTCGCTCCACCAGATTATCCTCTTGCCTCAAAACATTTAAAACCTTACTGAAAACGCATCTCTTTAAAGAAGCGTATCACCTTCCACCCTAACACATTTATCACCTCTCTCTCCCTCTTTTTCCACTATCCCTTAGATTGTAAGTCTGCAAGTTTCTATCCTAAGTACTTTGGGAATTCACCATGGACATTGTATTCCTAGCTCAAAGACAGGGCCCTCCTTTCTTTGCTAAATGTTAATCTGTATTTATCACTGTCTGAACCTTAATTTATGTACAGCACTACGGAATATGTTGGCGCGTTATAAATAAACTATAATAATAATAATAATGTATATATTTTTCTCATTTCACTTCACCATCTTAGACTATTGTGTTCTGATCCATCACATAAAATTCATATTAACAAAACATTGAACTTAAGGTTGTAATGTAACAAAATAGGTACAAAGTCAAGGGGGTGAATACTTTTGCAAGGCACTGTACATAGTTACATGGAGATTTTTAGGGCTGGTATGTAGGAAAGAGATTATAAGATATTAGATGAGATGGGAATTGGAAGGAAGAGGAGAGAACACCTGTCTGATATGGGCATTAAAATATGTGAAGAAGAGAGTTTGAATAATAAGAAAATAGGTAGAAGGGAAGAATGAAAGATATTAACGAGATGAGAAAAAAGAGAACAGTTAGAAAAAAGTGAGAGGTGGCAAAAGAAGGTAAATGAGAGTGAGTTAAAAGGAAAATGAAAGGGGGAGAAAGGAAATCAAATGAGACTCCAAATACAATTTATATATTCATTTAGAGATCTTTCTTGTCTGCCACACTTTTGATCTGCTGCTCTATGCCATGGCCTTATTGGACTTTTGGCCTCTACAGGCTATATGTAAGTCAGGTGTCAACATACCAGTTACACTGACTGTTTTAGGTCATGTATTCCCATTTCAGATAGAATAAGAGGATCCAGTCGCCATGTTCTGAGCAGTGATCTCTAACCTTCTATGGAACCTGAACTAAAGCATGGACATGTTCATTATTCATTCAAAATCCCCTTTTCTAGGAGTTTTAGGCCTTCTGGACCTCATATGGTTACCATCACCATCTGATGATGGTAAGGAGGCAAGAAAAGCAATGAAAAGATATAGTAGAAACATTTCTCAAATGCACAAAGTACACTTATCTGGAGTATCCTTTCAACAGAACTAAGAGGGTTGTTATGGTCTCAGAAGTTAACTGCCCTACCATATCACTGACAAAGATATAGAGTCAGGATTGCTTGGGAACTGGTAATGTCTTAAGGAAAATGCAATGGTATGAGAGTAGGTAATACATTTCATAACAAAATCACTAATAGCTTTCTTCATATGACTCTAATGGTCTGAGAGAAGAGAGTACAAAAAGCTTTAAAATGTGTTGGGAGAACACTTATGCTTGCACGATTTTCAAAACGTTCCTTCCTGACATGAAATAGTCATAAGGGATATGAACGTTTCATGGATTAATACATTTCTGCACTCCTTAGGCTAAAAGCAGTCTATATGTATGCAGCACATCTCATAAACATTTTATTTTTTAATAATATCTAAAAATTCCTCTAATGATTATGTTGACACCACCAGGGGGTGTCTACACAGGCATCTGGTCCCCCCAATCAGCATGCCGCATCAGAGCAATATTAACCCGCTGTTGCTTGCTCAGCCAATCTCCTTAGATATCCTTTTAAGGGAATAAGTGGCACGTGTTCATTATTCCTCAGTCAAGCTGGTGGTAAAGTATTCAGTCTGATGCTTTAAGATATACTTTTAAAAAAGCAGCTTGGATTTATTACAAGTTCTTATGATGTATGAGTGTGGCAATGGGTACATACTTACTATATATACTTACTATATGCTTACTATGAGCCAAATCGCAATTATATGAGCCCATAAAGCAGCCAACAAATGTTACTGATATTCAGTTGGATACATTCAGCAGCTCGAATTCCAATTGCGAGTTACAGGCTTTAAAAACACTGTGGTTGTCAAAACCGTAACTTTGCCCTAATTTTTCTATTGATTTTTCAAGCCCACAAATGTTTCTAGTGCTGAAGACGCAAAATCGATATTCAATTACAAAGAATCAACAAGCCCGAAATATACGAGTACTAGATAGGACCCGCAAGTGGGTTAAACACCTATTAGTATAGCTGCTTACTTTAAAATATTGGGAAAGCAATCAAAGGCATTAGAATTAATTGCACAACAGTCTCAAGCTCTCAAATCTGCAAAACAGCAATAATTTTTCTTAACCTTTATTTCTGTGTTATATTGTTCCTGGGAATCAAGGGGTTAATGCACATCATGGAATGCACATAGACTAGAACAGTTGCTTTAATGATTTTTATTGATTTCTACATTGCTGTATTGCGAGTTCGATCACAAATTGTAATTCTAAACGCTAATTGATTGTAGTTTAAACTCCATGTTTTACTGGCGACATGATGATGGTCTCATTTACTATTGGCTCTGTCTAAAATGTAGCTTATGGGCTTCCTTAATTATTGCCAGATCACATGATCACGCTCCCTGAAATGCTACTTAGGAGTTCATGGTTTGCGTGTGGAGGCTGTGAGCCTGCAATTACAGGTTAGTGACAATTGAATACATCTAAATGTTTAGAAAAAATTTGACCCGTAGTCAAAAGTTCCATTTGGAGGTAATTACAGGCTTGCAATTGAATAGGGCTCTTTTTTCAGTGATGAATGTTATCTCACATTTGTCTACAACATAGATTCCATGGGCCCATGGTTTATAACATAGGAAAGACTGTTGCACCTATTACTATTTTGATGATGATTTTATCCAACATAATGGGTTCTATATTATATCTATTTGACATCTGTTGAATATTCTCCACTAGTTTTTTTTTACATTGGTCTTGATTCAAAGAGGAAACATTAATTGTACAACATATCTCTCAATTATGTAATAGCACCTCAGCATTCTTCATGCTAATCATGGATTATAGTAAGTCTTTAGTGTTGTTCATTATATCTATTTCCGAGAGGGGGTATAACTCATGCAGATGATGCCCAGGACTGCTAGGGTTCCAAGTTGATCATTCTCCATGTTAGGAAACTGAGTAGGCAATGAAGTGGTACCTTTTTAGCCTTGGAAAAGACTGGAAACAAAGCGGCTGATATCTTTAATGGCTAACTATCCTGTAGGGTGCTTTTGAAACAAGCACTATGTACAGTAGGTTTGATTTTAAGCTCAAACACAGGCCCCTCTATTCTTTGGCAGTGTGTTAATATTGTTTTTGCCTTGCCTTGTACCCCTGTAAAGCACTACAGAATATGTTGGCTGTTACAAATAAAGGATAATAATACATTCTTTGAATGTTTGTCCATAGTTAAAAAAAAATGTTTATAACTCCACCTGACTCTACCCCTATACAAGTCATGACATGGAGAACTGAGTGAATAGCAGGAGGGGAATAGCAACAGACACAGCTTTGTATTTAGTATGCAGTAGATTACACATGATCACATTCTAGCAGTCATGTCATGGGTGACATCAGCACTCTTGCATCTGCTCATGGGCAATGGAGAGAACACTACCAACGGTTTAAACAGTAAATTGTGCATTCCCACTTCAACTTATGTTTAATAGTTTTATGGTTATCTGCTGTCAGTTGTCAAGGATCATTGCAGCAGAAATTCCAAGAGTATTAGTGCTCTTTGCCAACTAAATGAAGTGTGCTAATATTCCCAGAGACCTTTTAAACAATATAAAGGAAACATATATAATCATTAAAGACAAAGAGACTGATTTATGATCTTATATCTGCAGGGGGTGATCATGGACATTTATATTCTATTGTTTCATCAGAATAACTGTATAATGGCCCTGGAAGGCACCTGCCAAGTTTAACAAGGTAACTTATTAACTAGAGACCACGCAAACTAGCAAGCGTAAAATGCTCAGTATATCAAATATATTATAATTTTACAGTGTGCAATCAATAACAGTTAGCTTATAGTTAATGGGCAAAGTCACAATAGAACAAGTAGATCAAGACCAAGTTATTCTCATTATAGTGCAACAGGCTGGCGAATTCAAAGGGCAGCTGACCCAAAGAAAAGAGTGAGGAAGGAAAAACTCCAGCATTATATTCTGTTCCAATGAGATGGCCAATGTATAAGGTTTGGGTGGTCATAGCTTCGTTTTACCAGATACATAGCTACAGTCGAAACACAAATAATTATGATTTGGTTGGTTTGACTACTGAGGTGTAAGTGAGAAGGAAGGATTTGCAGACTTGAAGCCTGGGGAAATGAATGAGTTAAAAGAGTTAAATATTGGTGTGGTGAAAAGCTCGAGATCGAGAAGATTTTTTTAAGAGTCATACTGTATTTGACAAATTAAAATTGAGTGTTCTTCAATGTCAGTTCCCACCCAGGAAATTGATAAAAAAAATCCAACTGCATGATAATTACCTAAAAAAGTTCAAAAAATAGAGGCTATATTTTTTTACATTCCAAGTGTTTTTCCTAATTGCAATATAATTATCATTTAGCCTTTTCTTTCTGTGGGAACATAGGGCCATATTCAATTAAGGTTTCGGAGATCTGGTAGCCCATAAGTGAGGTCGCAAGTTAAACTGCTATTCAACTGGCATCTTTTTGCTGGCTCCATGCGGGTTCCCAGTTACAGCCTTGAAAAAATGATGATGGTTAAACTCGTAACTTACCGCCTCCAGAAGCCTTTGATATTTCATGTCCGCAAGGCTAAAGTCGCAAATCGCTATTCAATTGCTCAATTTCCCCAAGCTTTTCACACTTGTAGATGGCAAATGAAGGAGAAAATCCTATGAGTGAGAGAGAGTACCCGCAAGGGAGTTAAACACCTATTCGTAGCACTGTAAATGAAAATAAACAATCAATACTGCTCTGTAAATAACGGGGAAAGCGATGATAGACTAATGCATTAATTGCACAACAGTCTCAAGCTCGCAAATCGGCATGAAATTAAATGTATTTATATGTTTAATTCCGGGGTTAAATCGATCTCGGGTATCAATGAGTTAATACATATCAGTCCACCCATATGGACTAGAACAGTATTGGCATTCATTTTCATAATTCTTTATTTTGAGGGTTTGCGAGTGTGATCACATATTGGACCCCCGTACCTAATTGATTGGCATGTAACCTCCATGTTTTACTGCCGTAATAGTCACAGTCTCATTTTCTATTGGCTGATTCATAATGGGAGGTTACGGGCTTGCTGAATTGATCATGTTCCCGCTCTGAACTGCAACGAACCAGTGTATAGTTTATGGTTTCGGTCTTGGGACAGCAACTAGCGGGCTTGAGCAATTGAATAGCATTGTAATAGGAGATGAATGGGAGGCGGCAACACACCCGCAGACATACGGCCATCTGCGATCGAGTAGCCGGCTTGGAAATGAATATAGCCCCTAGTTCTCCAGCCTGTAGTTAATCAAATATTCTAATTTCAGATGGCCAAAGAGGAACACTTATATTATTGATGCACTATTATGTAGTGTTAGCACCATTCTATATGATGTGTAATTTAATTTTATAGACACACACAATCAAAATATGTACAATGCACCATACAGACATATAACGCCAGGCCTCTATCTTTACCACAGATCAAAAGAGATAAAAATAAACAGAGAAGATAGAACATGGTCATGGCTCGAATACAGGCTTTCACCTTTAAATTTGGGACTGGTCTTCAAAAGAGGAACATTTGGAAAGGTAAGATGGAAAGTGGATTTCCTCTTAAAAACATTTGGGAGGTGTAATACACAAATATATATATACTGTGCATATATATATATATGCCGAAGGCGCTCATTGCAGCCACCGGCACAGTCACACATGCGAGCCTTGCAAAGCGAGGCGAAGCAGCAGCGCAGTACTTAGGCTGCAATGAGCGCCGAAGGTGCTCATTGCAGCCAGCGGCGCAGTACTGTTCAAGCGCAAAACTCTAAAAACCCACCAAAACAAAAATAAAATTACAAAAAATTATAACACACTCACACACAGCACAGGGGAGACACAGGAAGCCTGGGAGTGAGGTTCCAAGTGAATTACACCCATATTTGGCGTTTTTCATCACTCTAAAAAGCGAGGAAAAAAATGGCGGACAAAAAATGCAAACAATTCAGAAACAGCATGAAAAAGAGTTTCAGCAACAGCAGGCTTGCAAAAATTACAAAATACATGACGCTGAATACAGTAAACCTTACGCAAACAACGACAGGCAAGCAGGACTTTGAAAATAAAACCAACGTCAGTCAACGCGCCCCACTCAAACATTCAACACACAGAGAAGAAATACACAGGGAAGGGGGGGGGGAGATGCTGCAAAGAGACACAAGGGCGCTCATTGTGAGCCACGCAATGCGTGCTGAAGGTGCTCATCGCTGGGGCTCCCGACGTTTGGTCACTTGCCTCCCTCGCAATGTGAGGGATGCCTGAGAGTCTCGCAAAGCAATGTGTGCCATTGACGCACGCACGATTGAAGCTGCAATGAGCGCCAAAGGCACTCATTGCACTGCGAGCCTTGCGAAGCAAGGCGAGCAGTTGAAGCATGCGGGACTTAGGCTGCAATGAGCGCCAAAGGCGCTCATTGCACTGCGAGCCTTGCAAAGAGAGGCAAACAGTTGAAGCACGCGGGACTTAGGCTGCAATAAGAGCCGAAGGCGCTCAGTGCGGGGCTCGAAATGAGCATCGAAGGTGCTCAGAGGAGCAAACAACAGCATTGACAGCCTTACAATTGTATTCCCATCATTTTTGAGTGGCAAGTTCCTAGTATATATATTTATATATATTATGTATGTGTGTGCATATATTCGGGGAATGATATGGGGTCAAAGGATTAGGGACCTAGGGAAGAGAAGCATCACTGCCTGTCACTACCCCTTTCTCTCAAACTATACTGGTCCTGGCTTGGTCCTGACACATTGGATAGGGGCTGCCAGTATGAGTCTGTCCTATTACTGATGCTGGGAGCCTGTGTAACGAGCAGAGATAATTAGTGTGAGCTAGTGAAGCGGGACCAGTCAGAGGAGAGAGAGAGAGAGAGATGGCATGATGTTCAGTTATGCGCTGTGGTCTGCTATCTTCAATCATTAAATGCATGGCTTTTTTTAATGACGAAGAAAGGTGTTAAGTGACTGAGCGCTTTTACTGCATCACTCTGAATGGCAGCACTCCCTTAATGGGAAAAATACAGACAGAGGAGAGAGATGGATGAGCAGGGGAGTGTGTAAGTGACAGAGAGAGAGATAAATGATAGACTGAGGGAGAAAGGAAGGGAGAGAGATTGAGATAATGGGATAAGAAGATAGAGAGGAGGGGAGAGGGAGAGATCTGGATAAGGAGAGAGAAGAGAATATGTGACAGACAGATAAGCAGTAAGAGGAGGGGAGGCAGCAAATGAACGAGAGATGGAGATACAGAGTTATGGTGCTTGAAAGAAATTGGGAAGAAAAAAAGAGAGAGGTGGCATTAAAGGAAAGAGAAAAATAAAGACTTGAAACCAATCGTGGAGAGCAGCGAGACATGAGAAGGAGAGATGAGAGGGAGGAGTGCGGGAGATATAACAGGGGGGAGGATTGGAGGGGGTGATGAGAGAGCCGAGGGCACACACTGCTGATTAGAGATTGGCTGTGCGATGCACTGATTGATTCCTGGGAGCGGAGGCTGAAAGATGCTGTAACACTCAGCTTTCATGTGCTGAGATTTATCTGTTCATAGGAGACCCCCAGAGAGAAAAAGAGATGGAGGGGCGGATTGGGTGCTGAGCAGAAATAGCCCCCCCCCCCCCCCCGCGCCTCCATAAAACATGTACTGCATAACAGAGCAGTCATATCTTTATTTTTTGTGTTCAAATCTGAGCCTGTCCCTATAATCTACAGTCAGGTGGTCAAATTTTATACCTCAGGACTATTTGAGCCTGCATTCAGTAGGTCACACTATATACAATGGGACTGTCTGAGTCTGTCCCTATAATCCACAGTCAGTAGGTTACATTATATACCACAGGCCTGTCCCTGTAATCTACAGACAGTAGGTCACGCTAAACACCCCAGGACTGTCTCACCCTGTCCCTATAATCTGCGGTCAGTATGTCACTCTATATAGGCCTTTTTCAGCCTGTCCCTATAATCTGCAATCAGTAGGTCACTCTACATATCACGGAGTTTATAGATAAAAGCAGAATAAGATGTGAGCGGGATGTGATAAAATATTTAGGATGAATATTAATGCTCTTCGCTTCTGACCTTCACCACTCCCAGACCTTGCTTACAGCTGGAGTCTGCAGTCTGCATCCTAATGAGGATTTGAGAGGGTGGAGGTGGGGGTTTCATGCACACTGGAGGTATCCCTAAATTAAAAATTCTCTGGTCAAAGGTTAACTGCATGCTGACCACACAACTGTCACTGTGATAATTTTTCCATGTCTGACCCTAATAATTAGTGTCTTCTCTCATTAGTCTCAATAACAAGTATACCTTCTTACTGCTCTTAAATGGATGGTTCTCTATCATATTAATAGAATACCCTTTTTGAAGACTTGATACGCAGGCAAATGTTTCAAATATATGTATGAAGTAAAAAAAATATATTTTTTTTTTCTAGGGTCAGTTAATGGCTGTTCGTTTAGATGATTTTTGAACATGGAGGGGCATTTGAAACTGATAAGATTTCCAGTTGTCCAATGGAAGGCATGCAACATTCATAGGAAAAACTAAATCCTTCTCTTCCTATTCATATACAATCAACTTGTAGACAAACAAAATAATAGCTCTCACTATAGAATAATTTAATTTACAATTTATAGACAGATACCTTGATATGCCTGTATTTACTAATAATACTGTTATGCCTCTACTTGCCTATCCTGTATTCAAAAAAAGGCTATCCCTAAATTCAGTCCTCAGGATGCCTAAGGATTTATACAAGATCCTTCAACTCTTGTTTAATGCATGTTACACTGGAAGCACATGAGACCTTTTGCTCCTGTAAGCAACTCCCTTTAGCCATCAAGAATGCAAGCTTTGTTAGTGAATGAGAAGTCATAGGGTATCTGACAGAAACTGAGGCAGTGAAGGTAAGCAACAAGACTGCTCCTATTTGATTTTTGATGTAGGGATCCTTTCTACACCTCACCAGCTGGAGCAGACTGCAGAATTTTGATACCCTTTCATCAGATCAGACAGCCACAACCAGAGCATGGAAATACCAACATCCAGGAAAAGAACATAGTTCTACCACTGAAATCTTAACCAGAAGATGTATTTCTTGAACAGAGCATAGCATATTTAAAGGGAAAATAGAACAGTAACTAAACACATTAACAAAAGGCAATTAAACAGAGGTGCCATTAAACACCTTTACTTGGTAACATAATCAACATAACCAGATCAAGAGGCTAAAGTAACCTAATTATTCAGAGCTATTGCATAATGTGTGACTGGTCCATAGGAGGCCTTCAATAATAAAATGTCCTATTTAAAGCATTGTGTCAGTTCCAACAAGGTCCTCTTAGATCAACTTTTGCAAATAATCTCAATACACCTCCATAGACCAGGTCACACAGTATACTTTGAATTACCACAAACAATACATACAAATATCAGGTATGTTTAACATGAATATAGTCACTATAGCAGAAGTACTAGAGATAAACACTAGCAGCCTTATTAAATTGTGATTTGGCTAATTGAATAAAGCTTTTTATAAGCACATGGCATATTTTTTTTTTTACAGAAATTTAAAAACTAAAAACTTCTTTAAAAAAAAATGCTACGTGCTTATATAGAGCCCTATTCAATTGGCCGAATTGCAATTTAATAAGGCTGTTGGTTCCCATGTTGTTTAGGTAAGAGAAAAACATTTTTAGTACAGCTTCATGCCTCAAGCAGAAGACCTGAATTCCCAAAGAATTTCTTAGTGAATACGCTCCCACTATCATCAAGATGTTCTGAGTAGTGACCTTTTGCCTATAGCCCACTTAAATGGTCGGAGAAAGCACTTTTCAAGTTACATCTATTTTGTAGTTGACCATTAATTAACAATAAAAACCCACGTGTAAACAGCAGCAAGGGAAGGCTTTAGCCAGAAAATATTATTTAAAATGACAGTTCCACTCAATGATAGATGCTGCTGCACCCTTCTCCATCTCCCTCCTTGTCCTGGGCACTATTGTCCTGAAAATAAACAAATTAACATAGATTGCATTAATTGTGCAGGACATATTACCTGGAGTATGCTCTGTAGGATAAGGGGGCTATGACTGCAATCCCATAAGCCCACCTCTAAAATGTAAGAATGCTTCTGGTTGTGTGGCCTGCATAATTAATCTAATCTATGATGATTGGTTTGTCTTCAGTACAATAGTGCCCAGGACAAGGAGGGGTGTGGGTGAAGAGTGCAGTAGTGGCAATTATTGAGTGGAACTATTTTTAAATTATATTTTCTGGCTAAAGCCTTTTCATGTTAACTAATGGTGAACTAAAAAGCAGATTTAATTTGAAGAGACAGTCTGCAGAAGATAGCCTTGCATTAGTATACTGTAGCAGAAATTCACTCACAGAATTTGCCCTATGAGGCAGCAGTCATACAATTTATTTCTTGATGTATTGGCTTATTACCTATGTGTGCTGCTCTCTGGTGCTCATTAGTCTCAGTTAGTTCTAGCAACCTTAATTTCCATTTGCATGTCACTACCCAGAATCCTTAGTGGTAGAGAAGGCTGTTCATTGAGATATTCTATGGGAAAAAAGGTCTCCTAGTCTGCTTGAGACATTTAGAGATTGTTTTTTAAAAATCATATTTCTACCCATCATAAAAATAATCAGAGTATTGCAGTATACAGTGATAGCTTTTTTATTGGACAAACATTTTATTTACAGCAACAATCTTTTGAGAGCTTTGTCCTCCCTTTATCAAGTCTGAAGCAATACTGTCATTAAATTGAAGCCACCATAACATAGTTGGTGTCTGGTCCATGCTGGTGAGATTTCATGATTATTCAAGTTTTGTATGGGGTCATTTACTTCCTGATGTAGAAACAAACTGTACAGTTACTTGGCAGTTCTTGCATTTTATTTGTCCAGTTGAGGTTTGGAGCCTGGAAGCTGAGCCCATGTTGATATTTATTAATGCCATAAAAAATGCTGTGACAGGGGTGATGAATGAAAGTTTGAATAAGGAGAAAATAGTATACAATATATTCAACAATGACTGGATTTTTAAAACAAAATGTTAATAATGCTGTGTCTCTTTTTATTCAAGAACTGGTTTATATGCAGATGTAGGACACAGCCTGAAGTTTGGTTTAGGTATCGTGGGTGGACGATGTAATCCTCAGCATCGGTGTCATGGGCACTTTATCCTATTATCTATGACTATGCCTCTTTTATTAAATCCCTGCTCTCTTCTCCTGATATAGAGTGTGCCTTTTCACTGTCTCTTCTTTCTATCGCACTCTGTGTCTGTCTTTCAATATAACACAGTATGTTATCTAACCACTCTTCTCTCCCTCCCTCTTGTCTCTCTCTCTGCATGCCATTAATTCACAGTGTCACTGCAGTGTCACCACAGTGTCACTCCCGCGTGGCCCTAGGACATGCAGCAGAGTAGATTAATCAATTCCTGGATAGCTATTGATCTCTCCTGCTCTCTCTTTCATCACGAAATGACCCCCGAATAAAAAATAGAACCCCACTGCATGGCAGATTTATCTTCTGTGACACAGGGGAGAGGAAGATAGAATATCGTGGGGACTTTAAATATGGCTGCCACTTGTACCTCTCAACAGGAAACATGCACTCAACTTCTTTACACGCGCTGTGTATTTTGTATATTTTCTCTGTATATTGTAGTCTAAGCACTGAAGTGCAGCATTTCCCTCTCTGTTTATTGTGTCTGTAAACTAACATATAAACTCTGTATGCCAGAATAACTCTATCCCTCTGTGTTGTGTCTGTATCCTTTTTATTTTACAGTGTAAGCTGTGCAGGGTAGGATTCATCTCTTTACTGATTTTGTATCCTCTCTATATACTGTATACAATGTAAGCTTTAGATGACATGTTCCCCTTTTTCTGTATTGTGTCTAAATCCTCTGTATATTATGACAGTGTAAACCCTACAAGGCAATATCCAGACTCCTTTTCTATTGTGTCTATATATTATAGTATAGGCTTTGCAGGGCACAAATCCACTCTATTGTGTGTATACTGGAAGCATTCCCATCTTATTGTATCTGTATAGTTTTTATAGTCTTGTGTATGCTTTGCAGGACAGAATCCCCTCCTATCTGTATCTATATTGGGGGAACGCACCTCGGGCATCCCAGCATAGAACAGACTTTTTTTTTTTGCTTAGATTTTCCATGAGTTAGCTCAGCTGCCAGTACACAACATCACCATCAATGGGAGACAGCTCACATTGAATCAGTTTCAAGAGCAGGGTAAAAATAAGGTGCAGCTGGAAGTCCTCAAGCAGTAGTGGGATCGCCTTGGCGTGCAAGCAGTTTGAAAAACGCGGGACTTAGAAAAAAAATACGGTACGAGATTAACGGACGAACTGTGAAAACAAAAAAACAATAAAAACACACTAAATACACCAAAAAAAACATCACAGACAGCACAGGGCAACAGCCAGAATGTCTGGGAGTGAGGTGGAATGTGAATTTAACCCGATTTAGACGAATTTCGCCACTAGAAAATCGACTAAGCGAGAAATAAAATGGCTGTTGAAAAAACTTAAAACGAGGCTACACGACCCGGGACCGCGCAAAACACTGCAAAACGTGTAGCAGTTTACACATCAAACTACAAACTAGAAAATACACTATTACAAAAGCAGAAAAAATGCTCACGAGACGCGTAACACATAAATAACATTACGAATATACAATGCCGATTTACACAATAAACCAACGGCTTTTCCTTGCTCATGCAGCCTATTTCTAATGCATACTTGGAACATTCATTACACTTTATCATCCAGGCACCAACACTCAAACTGTATATTCTGTGCTGTCGGAAAATACAAACAGATTGTTAGCTCTTCAGGCTATTGCTGCCTGCATATATGAATTATAAATACCTAAATTATATTAATTTATTCAATAAATAATTCATTATTACTTAACTACATATACATAAATATATATATATATCTTTATCATGATTGATGAAGGTGCTCAGAGGGCCAAAAGTACACGACAAGAGAGGATCGCAATGAGCGCCGCACGCAATGAGTGCCGAAGGCAGTCAGCGCAAGGCTCACAATGAGCGCTGAAGGTCCTCAGAATAAAAAACGGTTTACATTGCGTGTCAAACAGCATTCCCATGGCTTAAAATGTTATTGCCCTGTCATTTTAGTCGCTAGTCCAGGAATAATTCATGAACACAAATCGCCAGCATGATGGAGAAAACTTGCTAAATAATTTTCTCTTACATAGTTACATAGTTACATAGTAATTAAGGTTGAAAAAATACTTTAAGTCCATCAAGTTCAACCTGTTAAGATCACCTCTGATCTGCAATATGCAGAATAGTTATTAATTAAATTATTGATTAAATAATTATTAATAGTATAGTATTGGAGGATGAATAAAGAGTTAGTCCATCAAGTTCAACCTTTTTAGATCTCTATTGATCTTTTTAATGTGGACTATTTATAATTATTTGTTAATTGTTATTTGATCCAGAGGAAGGCAAACAGAAAAAAAAAAAAACATTGAAACTTTGCCAATTGTCTCATAAGGGGAAAAAAAAGCAAAATTCCTTCCTGACCCCAGAAACTGGCGATCAAATTTCTCCCTGGATAAATATTCATTTGCTAGTTATCTAGGATAGCCTTGAATGCCCTCTTTATTCAAAAATATATCTAACCCCTTTTTGAAGTTGTCTATCGAATTCGCTGTCACCACCTCCTTTGGTAGAGAATTCCACAGTTTAACCACCCTAACTGTGAAGAACCCTTTTCTTTGTTTAAGGTGAAATCTTTTTTCCTCTAACCTCAAAGGATGTCCTCTTGTCAGCTGAAAATCTCTTGCTACAAAAAGTTCACTTGACAAAGCCTTATATTGACCCTGGATGTATTTATATAACGTAATCATACCTCCTCTTACCTTTGAGGACCAATTTAAAAACATTTAGTCATTTTCAAAATGGCCATCCTACCATGTGAGGTCCAGTCTGGTCTGCCTATTTTGAGAGTTTGAGTAATTGAAATCACTCCTAGATCATCTTCAGATCCTATGGATTAGATCAGGTTGCATTTACAAACAGCTCTAAAAAGTAAAAAAAATATCCAGCTTTTGGAACGTCCTCCTTTGTTCCTGTTTGCGCTAATGCAAGCTGCCATATTGCACAGTGTTGACATAAGGCCAAGTCCACAGGGAAGGGGCTTCACACTACCAGTGTAATGATAGCAAATGAGATAGTGATGTGCTGTGTGTCTGCATGCAGCAGCATTATTCTGGCAGTGTGATGCTTCATAGAGAAAGTGAAGAGTACATTTTATATGACAATTACATTGAAGAAGATACAATTAATTTAGTAACGTAGTTAAAACATTTACATAAAACAAAGAAAAATGCTGAATTAGTCCATTTAATACATGTGTGCCTGGGCAGCAGCCTTTCCAGCAACCAGCAGTCACTACATAAAAGCTGAAATGGATGAAAATACCTGTGCTCTAGGTCATTTCTGGGATATTAGCATCTAGAGAAAGAGAAAATCACGTAGGTTCCAATATCTGTTTAGTATGTCCATTTTAATTAATCCTCAGACTCATGCACATCCCAAAACTTTCTTTAAATCATTCACCGTATAATCAGGTGTAAGGCTTCTGCATGTTTAAATAACATAAACAGATGCTGGATGGGAGAGCACTCCATATGCTGAATGAGACACACTCTGGAAAGTAGATACTTTGCTGTCTCCAAATATGTACATATTGGCCAATTGTGTGACTTCTCATTGGGCAGCAAGGTAGTTGCATACTGATAGAGCTGATCTCCCCCAGTAACAGTTAAAGGTCACTTTAGTGGTCTTCTAGAGGGCTCTCTAAAGAATAGTTAAGTAGAGTTTGCTAAGAAAAAAAACTTTATTAAACTTTTATTCAAATGATTTAAGATCCAGAGCTCTCCACCAGTGGCGGAGCTAGTGAATGGAGGGCCCTGAAGCCCTAAAAATAAATTTGGGCCCCCCCAGGTGGCAGTGGTCCATATAATTTTTTTAGGTTGGGCCCTCCGTGCCCCACTCTGGTGCCAACAATAGCATTGTATATATATATATATATATATATATATATATATATATATATATATATATATATATATATCAAATAAAAAAGTACATCTGTGTTCACATTTGAACGTCTAATGCAAGCAAAGCTGCTTCCAGCTCAGAGTTCTGAGAAAAACAGTTATTAAACTGCATTCTGGGAAGCTGAGCTGGGACGTGCAAATGTGCCCACAAATGCCTCGCTCTTCAATCTGTAGCCATTATCAAACATGGCTTGCTTTAAGCTTATGCGTGCTGTATTACACAGCTTTAATGCAAAGCCAAGGTTGGATTGAACACAGGCCGAGTATCCTATCCATGTACAGCTGTTTCAAGCTTACTGGCTATCATCAGCATGGAGCGGGATCTCAGCCTGTGTTGTGGACCTTATGAGTAGGTAGTTCACCACAACAATAATTTATAATATGGTGGGCAAAAGAGCAATAGAAGCCCTCCACCGTACAGTAGTACTGTAAATAAAAAGTACATCTTTGTTCACATTTGAACGTCTAAAAAACCTACTTCCAGCTCAGAGTTCCGAGAAAAACAGTTATTACACTGCATTCTGGGAAGCTGATTTAGTAATTTAGTAATTATTAATCTATATATATATATATATTTATTGCAATATAATTGGATCCCCTTTGTATTGGACAAATGTCTTATTTATAATGATGAGCATTCAAGAGGTTCAACCTCTCTTTATCAAGTCTGAAGCAATAATAACATGAGATGGGACCCTCAGTTTGAATAAAAACAGCAGATGCAGAGAGAGTGGAAACAGCATCTGACATCATCAGGTAAATACATATATCCGGAATAAACACAACATAGTAGATGAAACATATATACACATACTATATACACATGTACATCAATATATACATTAAAAAGCAGAGCACTGTAGTCCACATGATATATTTCCTGATGGACAAACATCTCACTAAGAGTGCTAAGCCTGTTATGGTATAATAAGAACAAATCTGATAATGTGTTAGAAAACCCAAGTCCATATTAAGTCCTGTATTTTTAGTGTTGAAGAATGTGATCATCTTTATTTCAAATGATTTTCTCTCTTGGACGTTTTTAACTTTAGATTTTTGGGATTTGGATGGATTGATAATTCTGGCTAAATTGGTGTCCCACTGGGCTACAATAACTGTCTTCATTATGTTTTCTTATTGAATGCCTTTGTAAATTAATCCTTAAATGCATTTTTTGGCCGGTTTCTCCAATGTAACAGCCTGTGTCACATAAAGTACATTGTATAATGTAAACCACATTGGATGAAGTACACGAATACGATCCTTTGATGTTATAGATCTTGTTTTGTGTGGCTGTGTAATCATTACAAATGTGTTGACATAATTTATAGGCACATTTGTTACAAGGTTTAGCTCCATTTTTTATATTCAGTTGTTCATTAGCCAATTTTCTGCTGACGAGTTTTTGTTTCAGGTTTGGTGGTTGTTTAAATGCAGGGATGGGAGGTTTTGGGAATATATCTTTTAATTCAGTATCTTCAATTAGTAATGGCTGCAAATCTTTGATTATATACACACACTTTATTCTCTCCTGCATCCCTATCTCTCTCTCCTTCTCCTCCCTTCCCCCTCTCCTTTGCTCCCCCTCTTTCTCCTTCTCCCTGTCTCCCTCTTTCTCACCCCTCTCTCCTTTGCTCTCCCCTCTCTCTCTTCCCTCTCCTTCTCTCCCCTTCTCTCCCCCCTTCTCTCCTTCTCTCCCCCTATTTCATTCTCTCCCCCCTCTCCTTCTCTCTCCCCCTCTCTTTCTCTCTTATTCCCCCCTCCCCTCTCCTTCTCCCTCTCCCCTCTTTCCTTCTCTCCCCCCTCTCCTCTCATTCTCCAACTCCCCTCTCATTCTCTCTCCCTCTCTCCCCCCTTTCCTTCTCTCTCCCCTCTCCTTCTCCCTCTCACCACTCCTTCTCTCTCCCCTCTTTCCTTCTCTCTCCCCTCTTCTTCTGCCCTCTCCTTCTTCCCTCCTCACTCTTTCTTTCCCTCCTCTTTCCTTCTCTCCCCCTCTTTCCTTCTCTCTCCCCTCTCCTTCTCCCCTCCCTCTCCTTCTCTCTCCTCTCTTTCCTTCTCTCCCCCTCCTCCCGTCTCTTCCCCTCTCCTTCTCTCTCCCGCTCTTTCCTTCTCTTCCCTTCCCCTCCTTCTCTCTCGCCCTTCTCTCTCCCCCTCTCTTATTCTCCCCCTTTCATCCCTCTCCTATCTATCACTTACCTATTTCTTGCATGCTCCCGCCCCACGCCTGCAGCTGAGCCTCCCTCAGAGCCTGGCTCCTCCCCAGGGGTCCTGTTTGCACTGTGGAAGACAGGCAATAGGAAGGATGCCCTCGGGATAGGAGAGGGGGTCTAGAGATGCCAGGATATGGCTGGGGGCAGTCGGAGGCTGAGGGTAGGCCCCTATACTACAGAAAATGTTTTTAAATAAATATATTTATTTAAATACAGCCTGCACTGGGGCCCCAAGAAGATAAAGGGCCTTGGTGCATAGGACCATCTGCACCGGCGGTAGCTCTGCCCATACTCTCCACCCAGGGCGGAGGGCTATTGAAATTGGCAGACCACAACCGCAGTATGATAGTGGATGGTGAACAGAAAGTGTGTTGTATATGGTGAGCAGCTCAGGTTACACTGCTTATTGTTACTAATGTGTATTTTATAAAATCTTTTTCAGTAAGTTATTGTTAAAAAACACAGTAAACATTTAGTAAAGTTTTTAAGTATTCCTTTGGGACCTCTTTATAACACAAGAAAGGTGGTCCTTTAAACTGACACAACAGGTATAATATGAAACAACTTTACCAATTTAATGTTATTAAAAGTATTGTATTTTCCTAACTTAAAATAACACTGAAGTTCACAATTTTGTGCTAACAGTCAGCCTTTCCGATGGACCCAAAAATAACAATTCAAATCTTTTGCTAAGGAGAGAACCATTAATTACTGATTGTCCTGAGTGCTAGTGACCAGCACACAAAACAAGCTAGGCATGCTCAGGCTTGGGAAGTATGCTCAGTTGTTTCTTGCAAGTGGCACGCACTCAAGCCAATTAAACTTTAATCCTTTAATCAGTATTTAATGGCAATGATCTTTAATTAATTATATGAATCATAATTTGTGGGTGAATCAGAAAGGCTGACTGACAGCTAAAATTACTATAAGAAAATGTATTTTGTAATAACATTAAATTGATAAAATACTTGTTATTACCTATAATTTTAATTTATATCATATTTGATAATTCAATTGTATCAGTTTAAGTAATAAAAAAAAAACACTTTAGCAGCTACAATTACCATGGAATTAATTTAGAGAAAATATTACCGTACTTCTTGCACCAGCTTGTGCCTGTTTACTTCCACTTAGTATCTTTTTAGCTGTTGTAGCTGGCTCGATCCTAATGGGGAACAGGCTTCCACCGGGACCTAAAGGTCAAGTTCCACATATTAAAGAGTACTCTTAAAGCATATTAACTATCGGTATAAATGTTATCAAATTTTCCTAGTTTGCCAATTACTTCTACATATTTGTTGATAGAGGAAGCTGCCATTTTAAGATACTTTTTTGTCATCAACACGCAGATTGCTGGTTCAATTGTTCAAGAGCCAGATCAAGAGTCCACCACATTGCAGCTAAGTGGTAGTTACATTCATGTTTCTGTGTGTTCAGCAGCTCACAGGCACCACTAAAATAAAACAGCTAACATTTTTATATTTTTTTTATTTATGTATCTGAAGTATACTCATTCATTCAAAAGCAATTTGTGTTTAGGTGAAACTTTCAAATTGCGATTGAATGAGGGCCTGTAACTTTAAGGAGCGGATTATCCTATGGGGCCATATTCATTCACTGATTACTATTATCAAGGGGTTATTTGAAGAACACCTTTTGTAACAGAAGTATACATCTTATCTGCATCTACTGTTTATCCCATGTTTCTAATCATTTTAAAAACAAAGACAAAATGTACATCATCACTAAGGCAAAATTGAATACAAAGGTAAAAAGTGAAATCAACTTGATTGGGTGCCAGTGTCCCTGTAACAGGCACAACCTAGGTGCTGCTTACCTTCCCCAGAGGAGGATCCTTGCTAAAACTGTCACTGGAAAAATAAAGTATGGGACAATGGCCCCTTAAAATTAGATGTTTAAAATATTATCTTAATGTTATAACACCCAGTGAAATAGAAGATTATGCATGTTAATAACATTTAAAATAATAATAATAATAATACATTGGAACAAAAAATAGTGTTTTGGTATGTGTCATTAATTACTCTATTCATTAAACCAAACACTATATAGTATTACTTATTTTGTTTTACAAAAGATGAAGTGTTTATTGATTATTATTAGAAAGTACAATAGTGCCTTAAGACATTAAATAGTGTGCTATTGTATTGTTAGTCAATAAATAAAGCTAAAAGGAACTGAACAAGTAATATTTATATTTAAATACTAAAATTAAGGTTGGATGGCCAGCTAAACTAATCACTCATCAGGGGGTCTCAATGGTAACTGCCCCATTGTGTTTGTTTCACAATTGACCTCTTAGCCATGTCCTTGTAAACAATAATTGAATCATAGAATATGAATTACAAACCTACATATAAAAATATAGTATATACCACAGTACTTTATTATAGATTTCTCCCCCATCAGAACTGTTGGCGCAATGACTCCTACCCCTCCAGTCACCAGATGTTTACAGACCCATAACAGATGGTGGGCAACTGAAGATCCAAGGCGTCCAATCGCCTGGAGAGACCATCAGCGTTCTGATGAGCTCTACTCTTCCATGTATCGTAAAGTTATTGGTCTGCAGGGCTAGGCTCCATCTCAACAGGCCACTAATTTCTCCCTCCCCACTATTAAGCCAGCATAACGAGTTTGTGACAACCACAAACTATCACCTAAAATGTTGGGCTATGGTTTCTTTAGGGCCTAGATGACTGCCAGGCACTTCTTCTCACTAGCCACATAGCTGACCTATTGGGGCAACAGCTTATGACTCGAGTATACAATGGGATGATCCTCACTCTGGGCATCTACCATACTCAAAACAGCCCTGACGCCATATGTGAAGACATCAGTCTAAACCAAGAAAGGGTGAGCATTATCCAGGGCATTTAAGACAGGGTGGGATGTTAAGGCATCTTTTAGGTCCTGGAAGGATCACATTTCACATCACATCTTCTTTCTGGTGAGGTCTGTCAGTAGCTTTGCCAGGTTACTGTAATGGGGAACAATATCCTGCAGTACTCATGAATGTCAACACCTGCAGCTTTTTCAATGTGTTTTGGCAGCTGTTCTATTGACGCTACCTTGGCTGGCTCTGGCCAAACCTACTGCTCCCTAATATGTGTCCTAGGTGTGTACCTGTGCACCTCTCCCAAAGCAAATAGGCAAACTGTCAACCTTGCCTGCTGGATCCGACACAGGACCAAGGCTAGGAGTTCCACATGTTCCACATGGCTTCAGCATGAATTGCTTTCTGTTGGCTAGTTCCTGGACAATTTGGAAGGAACCCTCCCATATCACTTAGAGTTTTTTCTGAAGATTGGGTACCAACATTAATATCTGCTGGCCTACCTGGAATTCCATAGCCCTGCCTTTCTGGTCATAACACTTCTGCTTGCCTTAGGCTGCAAGCAGATGCTTCTTGGCTAGCCCAGTGATAGTCTCTAGCCTATCTCTGAGCAGCAGCACATATGACATTATAGGGAGTTCCTCACCCTGGTGGTCCCCTTCCCAATGGTGCCTTCACTCACGTCCCATACAAGAGTTCAAAGGAGGAGAACCCAGTGGACTCTTAAGGGATCACTTTATAGGCAAAGAGAAGGTATCAAAGCAATTGTACCTAGTCCTTCTCCTGGTCTACAAATTCTCTAATCATAACCTTCAAGGTGCCATTGAACTTCTCACATAAGCCATTAGTCTGGGGATAATAGAGGGTCGACACAACTGCTGGGTCAGCCATAATCTGAATACCCTTATCTGACAAAATTTCACTCAGAAAAACAACCCAGGTGAAAATGGCTACCAAGGCATCAGTCACCATTGCTGTCATAATGTGGCCAAGAACTTAAGCCTCAGAACACTGGGTAGCATAATACATCACCATGAAGATACAGTATATCTCTTGCCTGACTTACTAGACCTGACAAGGGCGCAAATTATATCTATCACTTGAGGGAATCTCTATAACTGCCATGGGCTGCAGGGGAGCCAGACAAGCTGACAATAATCAGACGAGGAACAGAAATTTGTGACATCTTGTCATATTATGGGCCAATAAAAGACAGGGCTCAGATGTTGGCGAGTGTGATGATGACCGTGGTGCCTTGTTAAGGTGATGTCTTTGGCAAGGGTTAGCAGGGCTACACAGTACCACCTGCTTCTTCAGGACATCACCAGGCCTGGGTGGATCAGGGTTAGACAGAATCCAGTGTGCCTAAGCACTTCACAGGCTTCCTGTCCACCGCAATTGGAATATCAAGATACTACATGGGGCCCAAGTTATTCCCCAATGATATATCAGCAGGAAGCCTGGTATGACTCCAGCGTCATTCATCCACTTCTCAGTGCCCCAGTTGATATGGACCCGGGCTAAGGGGATGGATAACGGCTGGCCCCCAGCTACCACAATGTTCACCTTCTTCTTCAGGACATTGGAGGATTCCCAAGACCTGGGGGGATCAGGGTCAGACATTATCCAGTGTGTCTAGGCACTTCAAATGCTTCCTGTCCACCACAATGGACTAGACGTGGTGACTCTGGAAGACATCTTGTCAGAAACTACAAAATATTGCTCAGGCCAAACTCAATCCTCTGAGCAATCTAAGAACTGGACCTACAGTGCTGCTCAGTTGGCCATGTACCCACCCACAAACCGGACAGGGTGAGGGGAACCCCTGGATTTCCTGGGTAAACATGGGGACAAGTCCCACTTCAGGTGCCCCAGCTGTTGGCAGCCAAACACAGTAGACTGTGTTTGATCGCGAACTAAGCAAGCCCACCACAAGTCAGATACAGTCCTTGGGTTTGATTTGTTGGAGCTGGCACTTGCCCTAAAGCTCAAAGTCCTGTAGAAAGCCATAAACGCCTACCCTCCCAGCATCAATAATCGCTGAAAGGCAGCTACATGGTTGGTGGGTTAAAACCAGCAAAGTGCTGGCTTTGATGTGGTGAATATCCAATGAAAAGTGGGACTGTCCCTCAAAAGAGGGACAATTGGGAGACATGCTAGACATTTTTATAGACAATGTGAGCTGAAAAAATGATGAAAGAAGAAAACATTTTAATGTTCCATAAAAGTAGTTTATTTTCCTTGTTTGTGTATCATGTTATAAGCGTATACTGTATTTTTACAGTAATGGGAAGGGACTTGTTACATTATGTTTTTACCAAGAAAATAATATCCCAAGGTACGTAATAGCTGGTCCCTAAGACCTTTTCTCCTGCTTCTCAAGGGATAAAGAGAGCCAAGTCATTTAACTTCAGAACTGCTGTCATGGACCCTTTTCCAGTTCCTGGATCTTAGCCTATTCAGCCACCATAAAGGACAGACTGCTTGGCTCCAGCCTTTGTGCATAAACACCTCCATTGTATTGTAATCTGTTTGTGCCATTGTTTGCCAGATAAAGTTAATGTACTCTATTTGAGGTCTGAACCACTAGACATGAAGACAGCATTATGTGTATTTGGAGGCAGACCTTTTGTTCACAGGTGCCAGACAGGATGCCAGACTAATAGACCCCATGTGGAGTCAATCTCCTGTGTTTGCCTGCCACTCCTTGTCATTGTTGTATTGTATACACTCCCCTCTGTATCTAATAAACCTCCAGAATAAACACCTTTGTGACATTAGTGTGGTATGACTCAAAACTGGCCACGTAATGTTGCCTCTTCCGAGTTGTTGGCTTGTCCACTGCAAAGCTTTTACTTCTGGCTGTATGAGCCCTTGTTTGAATCTGAGCATGGAGTAACTGAATATATGTTTTGTCTCTACTAGTGATGTCCCGAACAGTTCGCCAGAGAACTATTCGCGGCGATTTTCGCATGTTCGCGTTCGCAAAGAAAACGGCGAACATATGCGCTTTTTGGTCCGCCCCCTATTCTTTATCATTGAGGAAACTTTGACCCTGCACCTTACAGTCAGCAGACACATTTCAGCGAATCAGCAGCATACACTCCCTTCCAGAGCCTTCCATCTGTATGACAGCCTCCATTTTAGAATAATTCTGTAGCTGCATTCGTGGAGAGATAAGATATATTCTACCTGCTCTTGATTTAATAGGGAAATAGCCAGGCTGTGTATTTAGCTTTAACTACACACCTGCAGGACTCCTTTGATATCTGCTGCAAGGACAGCAACCCCAAAAGCCCTTTTTAGGGCTAGAACATCATTTATTTTATTTTATTATTTTTCTGCTGATTTAATAGGAAAATAGATAGCCAGGCTGTGTATTTAGCTTTAACTACACACCTGAAGGACTCCTTTGATATCTGCTGCAAGGACAGCAACCCAAAAAGCCCTTTTTATTTTATCTTATTACTTTTTTCTGTGTAATCTAATTGCATATGCCAGCCTGCTAACATGTGTGTGAGGCCTATTGCATCTAGTCTGCCAACCTTTGCCAGTGCACAGTGACACTCATATCTAGTGCCACCGTAGTGTGCAGTGAAATAAAACAACCCTTTTTTTACTGTAATCGATTGAATATCAGTAGCCTGCCTACAGGCGTGTGTGTGAGGCCTATTGCATCTAGTCAGCCAACTTTTGCCAGTGCGCAGTGACACTCATATCTAGTGCAACCATAGTGTGCAGTGAAATAAAACAACCCTTTTTTTACTGTAATCGATTGAATATCAGTAGCCTGACTAAAGGCGTGTGTGTGAGGCCTATTGCATCTAGTCTGCCAACTTTTGCCAGTGCGCAGTGACACTCATATCTAGTGCGTGCAACCGTAGTGTGCAGTGAAATCAAACAACCCTTTTTTTACTGTAATCAATTGAATATCAGTAGCCTGCATAAAGGCGTGTGTGTGAGGCCTATTGCATCTAGTCTGCCAACTTTTGCCAGTGCGCAGTGACACTCATATCTAGTGCAACCGTAGTGTGCAGTGAAATAAAACAACCCTTTTTTTACTGTAATTGATTGAATATCAGTAGCCTGCCTACAGGCGTGTGTGTGAGGCCTATTGCATCTAGTCTGCCAACTTTTGCCAGTGCGCAGTGACACTCATATCTAGTGCAACCGTAGTGTGCAGTGAAATCAAACAACCCTCTTTTTACTGTAATCGATTGAATATCAGTAGCCTGCCTACAGGCGTGTGTGTGAGGCCTATAGCATCTAGTCTGCCAACGTTTGCCAGTGCGCAGTGACACTCATATCTAGTGCCACCATAGTGTGCAGTGAAATAAAACAACCCTTTTTTTACTGTAATCGATTGAATATTGGTAGCCTGCCTACAGGCGTGTGTGTAAGGCCTATTGCATCTAGTCTGCCAACTTTTGCCAGTGCCCAGTGACACTCATATCTAGTGCAACCGTAGTGTGCAGTGAAATCAAACAACCCTTTTTTTACTGTAATCGATTGAATATTGGTAGCCTGCCTACAGGCGTGTGTGTGAGGCCTATTGCATCTAGTCTGCCAACTTTTGCCAGTGCACAGTGACCCTCATATCTAGTGCAACCGTAGTGTGCAGTGAAATAAAACAACCCTTTTTTTACTGTAATCGATTGAATATCACTAGCCTGCCTACAGGCGTGTGTGTGAGGCCTATTGCATCTAGTCTGCCAACTTTTGCCACTGCGCAGTGACACTCATATCTAGTGCAACTGTAGTGTGTAGTGAAATAAAACAACCCTTTTTTTACTGTAATCGATTGAATATCAGTAGCCTGCCTACAGGCGTGTGTGTGAGGACTATTGCATATAGTCTGCCAACTTTTGCCAGTGCGCAGTGACACTCATATCTAGTGCCACCATAGTGTGCAGTGAAATAAAACAACCCTTTTTTTACTGTAATCGATTGAATATCGGTAGCCTGCCTACAGGAGTGTGTGTGAGGCCTATTGCATCTAGTCTGCCAACTTTTGCCAGTGCACAGTGACCCTCATATCTAGTGCCACCGTAGTGAGCAGTGAAATAAAACAACCCTTTTTTTACTGTAATCGATTGAATATTAGTAGCCTGCCTAAAGGCGTGTGTGTAAGGCCTATTGCATCTAGTCAGCCAACTTTTGCCAGTGCACAGTGACACTCATATCTAATGCAACCGTAGTGTGCAGTGAAATAAAACAACCGTTTTTTTACTGTAATCAATTGAATATCAGTAGCCTGCCTACAAGTGTGTGTGTGAGGTCTATTGCATCTAGTCTGCCTACTTTTGCCAGTGCACAGTGACACTCATATCTAGTGCCACCGTAGTGTGCAGTGAAATAAAACAACCCTTTTTTTACTGTAATCGATTGAATATTAGTAGCCTGCCTAAAGGCGTGTGTGTAAGGCCTATTGCATCTAGTCTGCCAACTTTTGCCAGTGCACAGTGACACTCATATCTAGTGCAACCGTAGTGTGCAGTGAAATAAAACAACCCTTTTTTTACTGTAATCAATTAAATATCAGTAGCCTGCCTACAGGCGTGTGTGTGAGGCCTATTGCATCTAGTCTGCCTACTTTTGCCAGTGCACAGTGACACTCATATCTAGTGCCACCGTAGTGTGCAGTGAAATCGAACAACCCTTTTTTTTACTGTAATCGATTAAATATCAGTAGCCTGCCTAAAGGCGTGTGTGTGAGGCCTATTGCATCTAGTCTGCCAACTTTTGCCAGTGCGCAGTGACACTCATATCTAGTGCAACCGTAGTGTGCAGTGAAATAAAACAACCCTTTTTTTACTGTAATCAATTGAATATCAGTAGCCTGCCTACAGGCGTGTGTGTGAGGCCTATTGCATCTAGTCTGCCTACTTTTGCCAGTGCACAGTGACACTCATATCTAGTGCCACCGTAGTGTGCAGTGAAATAAAACAACGCTTTTTTTACTGTAATCGATTGAATATTAGTAGCATGCCTAAAGGCGTGTGTGTAAGGCCTATTGCATCTAGTCTGCCAACTTTTGCCAGTGCACAGTGACACTCATATCTAGTGCAACCGTAGTGTACAGTGAAATAAAACAACCCTTTTTTTTACTGTAATCAATTAAATATCAGTAGCCTGCCTACAGGCGTGTGTGTGAGGCCTCTTGCATCTAGTCTGCCTACTTTTGCCAGTGCACAGTGACACTCATATCTAGTGCCACCGTAGTGTGCAGTGAAATAAAACAACCCTTTTTTTACTGTAATCAATTAAATATCAGTAGCCTGCCTACAGGCGTGTGTGTGAGGCCTATTGCATCTAGTCTGCCAACTTTTGCCAGTGCACAGTGACACTCATATCCAGTGCAACCGTAGTGTGCAGTGAAATAAAACAACCCTTTTTTTACTGTAATCGATTGAATATTAGTAGCCTGCCTAAAGGCGTGTGTGTAAGGCCTATTGCATCTAGTCTGCCAACTTTTGCCAGTGCACAGTGACACTCATATCTAGTCCAACCGTAGTGTGCAGTGAAATAAAACAACCCTTTTTTTACTGTAATCAATTAAATATCAGTAGCCTGCCTACAGGCGTGTGTGTGAGGCCTATTGCATCTAGTCTGCCTACTTTTGCCAGTGCACAGTGACACTCATATCTAGTGCCACCGTAGTGTGCAGTGAAATCAAACAACCCTTTTTTTTACTGTAATCGATTGAATATCAGTAGCCTGCCTAAAGGCGTGTGTGTGAGGCCTATTGCATCTAGTCTGCCAACTTTTGCCAGTGCGCAGTGACACTCATATCTAGTGCAACCGTAGTGTGCAGTGAAATAAAACAACCCTTTTTTTACTGTAATCAATTGAATATCAGTAGCCTGCCTACAGGCGTGTGTGTGAGGCCTATTGCATCTAGTCTGCCTACTTTTGCCAGTGCACAGTGACACTCATATCTAGTGCCACCGTAGTGTGCAGTGAAATAAAACAACGCTTTTTTTACTGTAATCGATTGAATATTAGTAGCATGCCTACAGGCGTGTGTGTAAGGCCTATTGCATCTAGTCTGCCAACTTTTGCCAGTGCACAGTGACACTCATATCTAGTGCAACCGTAGTGTACAGTGAAATAAAACAACCCTTTTTTTTACTGTAATCAATTAAATATCAGTAGCCTGCCTACAGGCGTGTGTGTGAGGCCTCTTGCATCTAGTCTGCCTACTTTTGCCAGTGCACAGTGACACTCATATCTAGTGCCACCGTAGTGTGCAGTGAAATAAAACAACCCTTTTTTTACTGTAATCAATTAAATATCAGTAGCCTGCCTACAGGCGTGTGTGTGAGGCCTATTGCATCTAGTCTGCCAACTTTTGCCAGTGCACAGTGACACTCATATCCAGTGCAACCGTAGTGTGCAGTGAAATAAAACAACCCTTTTTTACTGTAATCGATTGAATATCAGTAGCCTGCCTACAGGCGTGTGTGTGAGGCCTCTTGCATCTAGTCTGCCTACTTTTGCCAGTGCACAGTGACACTCATATCTAGTGCCACCGTAGTGTGCAGTGAAATAAAACAACCCTTTTTTTACTGTAATCAATTAAATATCAGTAGCCTGCCTACAGGCGTGTGTGTGAGGCCTATTGCATCTAGTCTGCCAACTTTTGCCAGTGCACAGTGACACTCATATCCAGTGTAACCGTAGTGTGCAGTGAAATAAAACAACCCTTTTTTACTGTAATCGATTGAATATCAGTAGCCTGCCTAAAGGCGTGTGTGTGAGGCCTATTGCATCTAGTCTGCCAACTTTTGCCAGTGCACAGTGACACTCATATCTAGTGCAACCGTAGTGTGCAGTGAAATAAAACAACCATTTTTTTACTGTAATCGATTGAATATCAGTAGCCTGCCTACAGGCGTGTGTGTGAGGCCTATTGCATCTAGTCTGCCAACTTTTGCCAGTGCGCAGTGACACTCATATCTAGTGCCACCATAGTGTGCAGTGAAATCAAACAACCCTTTTTTTACTGTGATCGATTGAATATCGGTAGTCTGCCTACAGGCTTGTGTGTGAGGCCTATTGCATCTAGTCTGCCAACTTTTGCCAGTGCACAGTGACACTCATATCTACTGCAACCATAGTGTGCAGTGAAATCAAACAACACTTTTTTTACTGTAATCGATTGAATATCAGTAGCCTGCCTACAGGCGGGTGTGTGAGGCCTATAGCATCTAGTCTGCCAACTTTTGCCAGTGCACAGTGACCCTCATATCTAGTGCAACCGTAGTGTGCAGTGAAATCAAACAACCCTTTTTTTACTGTAATCGATTGAATATCAGTAGCCTGCCTACAGGCGTGTGTGTGAGGCCTATAGCATCTAGTCTGCCAACTTTTGCCAGTGCCCAGTGACACTCATATCTAGTGCAACCGTAGTGTGCAGTGAAATCAAACAACCCTTTTTTTACTGTAATCGATTGAATATCAGTAGCCTGCCTAAAGGCGTGTGTGTGAGGCCTATTGCATCTAGTCTGCCAACTTTTGCCAGTGCGCAGTGACACTCATATCTAGTGCAACCGTAGTGTGCAGTGAAATAAAACAACCCTTTTTTTACTGTAATCGATTGAATATCAGTAGCCTGCCTACAGGCGTGTGTGTGAGGCCTATTGCATCTAGTCTGCCAACTTTTGCCAGTGCGCAGTAACACTCATATCTAGTGCAACCGTAGTGTGCAGTGAAATCAAACAACCCTTTTTTTACTGTAATCGATTGAATATCAGTAGCCTTCCTACAGGCGTGTGTGTGAGGCCTATTGCATCTAGTCTGCCAACTTTTGCCAGTGCGCAGTGACACTCATATCTAGTGCCACCATAGTGTGCAGTGAAATAAAACAACCCTTTTTTTACTGTAATCGATTGAATATTGGTAGCCTGCCTACAGGCATGTGTGTGAGGCCAATTGCATCTAGTCTGCCAACTTTTGCCAGTGCACAGTGTCCATCATATCTAGTGCCACCATAGTGTGCAGTGAAATAAAACAACCCTTTTTTTACTGTGATCGATTGAATATCGGTAGTCTGCCTAAAGGCGTGTGTGTGAGGCCTATTGCATCTAGTCTGCCAACTTTTGCCAGTGCGCAGTGACACTCATATCTAGTGCAACCGTAGTGTGCAGTGAAATAAAACAACCCTTTTTTTACTGTAATCGATTGAATATCAGTAGCCTGCCTACAGGCGTGTGTGTGAGGCCTATAGCATCTAGTCTGCCAACTTTTGCCAGTGCCCAGTGACACTCATATCTAGTGCAACCGTAGTGTGCAGTGAAATCAAACAACCCTTTTTTTACTGTAATCGATTGAATATCAGTAGCCTGCCTAAAGGCGTGTGTGTGAGGCCTCTTGCATCTAGTCTGCCTACTTTTGCCAGTGCACAGTGACACTCATATCTAGTGCCACCGTAGTGTGCAGTGAAATAAAACAACCCTTTTTTTACTGTAATCAATTAAATATCAGTAGCCTGCCTACAGGCGTGTGTGTGAGGCCTATTGCATCTAGTCTGCCAACTTTTGCCAGTGCACAGTGACACTCATATCCAGTGCAACCGTAGTGTGCAGTGAAATAAAACAACCCTTTTTTACTGTAATCGATTGAATATCAGTAGCCTGCCTAAAGGCGTGTGTGTGAGGCCTATTGCATCTAGTCTGCCAAATTTTGCCAGTGCACAGTGACACTCATATCTAGTGCAACCGTAGTGTGCAGTGAAATAAAACAACCATTTTTTTACTGTAATCGATTGAATATCAGTAGCCTGCCTACAGGCGTGTGTGTGAGGCCTATTGCATCTAGTCTGCCAACTTTTGCCAGTGCGCAGTGACACTCATATCTAGTGCCACCATAGTGTGCAGTGAAATAAAACAACCCTTTTTTTACTGTGATCGATTGAATATCGGTAGTCTGCCTACAGGCTTGTGTGTGAGGCCTATTGCATCTAGTCTGCCAACTTTTGCCAGTGCACAGTGACACTCATATCTAGTGCAACCATAGTGTGCAGTGAAATCAAACAACCCTTTTTTTACTGTAATCGATTGAATATCAGTAGCCTGCCTACAGGCGGGTGTGTGAGGCCTATAGCATCTAGTCTGCCAACTTTTGCCAGTGCACAGTGACCCTCATATCTAGTGCAACCGTAGTGTGCAGTGAAATCAAACAACCCTTTTTTTACTGTAATCGATTGAATATCAGTAGCCTGCCTACAGGCGTGTGTGTGAGGCCTATAGCATCTAGTCTGCCAACTTTTGCCAGTGCCCAGTGACACTCATATCTAGTGCAACCGTAGTGTGCAGTGAAATCAAACAACCCTTTTTTTACTGTAATCGATTGAATATCAGTAGCCTGCCTAAAGGCGTGTGTGTGAGGCCTATTGCATCTAGTCTGCCAACTTTTGCCAGTGCGCAGTGACACTCATATCTAGTGCAACCGTAGTGTGCAGTGAAATAAAACAACCCTTTTTTTACTGTAATCGATTGAATATCAGTAGCCTGCCTACAGGCGTGTGTGTGAGGCCTATTGCATCTAGTCTGCCAACTTTTGCCAGTGCGCAGTGACACTCATATCTAGTGCAACCGTAGTGTGCAGTGAAATCAAACAACCCTTTTTTTACTGTAATCGATTGAATATCAGTAGCCTTCCTACAGGCGTGTGTGTGAGGCCTATTGCATCTAGTCTGCCAACTTTTGCCAGTGCGCAGTGACACTCATATCTAGTGCCACCATAGTGTGCAGTGAAATAAAACAACCCTTTTTTTACTGTAATCGATTGAATATTGGTAGCCTGCCTACAGGCATGTGTGTGAGGCCAATTGCATCTAGTCTGCCAACTTTTGCCAGTGCACAGTGTCCATCATATCTAGTGCCACCATAGTGTGCAGTGAAATAAAACAACCCTTTTTTTACTGTAATCGATTGAATATCAGTAGCCTGCCTACAGGCGTGTGTGTGATGCCTATAGCATCTAGTCTGCCAACTTTTGCCAGTGCCCAGTGACACTCATATCTAGTGCAACCGTAGTGTGCAGTGAAATCAAACAACCCTTTTTTTACTGTAATCGATTGAATATCAGTAGACTGCCTACAGGCGTGTGTGTGAGAACTATTGCATATAGTCTGCCAACTTTTGCCAGTGCGCAGTGACACTCATATCCAGTGCCACCATAATGTGCAGTGAAATAAAACAACCCTTTTTTTACTGTAATCGATTGAATATCGGTAGCCTGCCTACAGGAGTGTGTGTGAGGCCTATTGCATCTAGTCTGCCAACTTTTGCCAGTGCACAGTGACCCTCATATCTAGTGCAACCGTAGTGTGCAGTGAAATCAAACAACCCTTTTTTTACTGTAATCGATTGAATATCAGTAGCCTGCCTACAGGCGTGTGTGTGAGGCCTATTGCATCTAGTCTGCCAACTTTTGCCAGTGCGCAGTGACACTCATATCCAGTGCCACCATAATGTGCAGTGAAATAAAACAACCCTTTTTTTACTGTAATCGATTGAATATCGGTAGCCTGCCTACAGGAGTGTGTGTGAGGCCTATTGCATCTAGTCTGCCAACTTTTGCCAGTGCACAGTGACCCTCATATCTAGTGCAACCGTAGTGTGCAGTGAAATCAAACAACCCTTTTTTTACTGTAATCGATTGAATATCAGTAGCCTGCCTACAGGCGTGTGTGTGAGGCCTATTGCATCTAGTCTGCCTACTTTTGCCAGTGCACAGTGACACTCATATCTAGTGCCACCGTAGTGAGCAGTGAAATAAAACAACCCTTTTTTTACTGTAATCGATTGAATATTAGTAGCCTGCCTAAAGCCGTGTGTGTAAGGCCTATTGCATCTAGTCTGCAAACTTTTGCCAGTGCACAGTGACACTCATATCTAGTGCAACCGTAGTGTGCAGTGAAATAAAACAACCCTTTTTTTACTGTAATCAATTGAATATCAGTAGCCTGCCTACAGGCGTGTGTGTGAGGCCTATTGCATCTAGTCTGCCAGCTTTTGCCAGTGCGCAGTGACACTCATATCTAGTGCCACTGTAGTGTGCAGTGAAATAAAACAACCCTTTTTTTACTGTAATCGATTGAATATCAGTAGCCTGCCTACAGGCGTGTGTGTGAGGCCTATTGCATCTAGTCTGCCTACCTTTGCCAGTGCACAGTGACACTCATATCTAGTGCCACCGTAGTGAGCAGTGAAATAAAACAACCCTTTTTTTACTGTAATCGATTGAATATTAGTAGCCTGCCTAAAGGCGTGTGTGTAAGGCCTATTGCATCTAGTCTGCCAACTTTTGCCAGTGCACAGTGACACTCATATCTAGTGCAACCGTAGTGTGCAGTGAAATAAAACAACCCTTTTTTTACTGTAATCAATTGAATATCAGTAGCCTGCCTTCAGGCGTGTGTGTGAGGCCTATTGCATCTAGTCTGCCTACTTTTGCCAGTGCACAGTGACACTCATATCTAGTGCCACCGTAGTGTGCAGTGAAATAAAACAACGCTTTTTTTACTGTAATCGATTGAATATTAGTAGCATGCCTACAGGCGTGTGTGTAAGGCCTATTACATCTAGTCAGCCAACTTTTGCCAGTGCACAGTGACACTCATATCTAATGCAACCGTAGTGTGCAGTGAAATAAAACAACCGTTTTTTTACTGTAATCAATTGAATATCAGTAGCCTGCCTACAAGTGTGTGTGTGAGGTCTATTGCATCTAGTCTGCCTACTTTTGCCAGTGCACAGTGACACTCATATCTAGTGCCACCGTAGTGTGCAGTGAAATAAAACAACCCTTTTTTTACTGTAATCGATTGAATATTAGTAGCCTGCCTAAAGGCGTGTGTGTAAGGCCTATTGCATCTAGTCTGCCAACTTTTGCCACTGCACAGTGACACTCATATCTAGTGCAACCGTAGTGTGCAGTGAAATAAAACAACCCTTTTTTTACTGTAATCAATTAAATATCAGTAGCCTGCCTACAGGCGTGTGTGTGAGGCCTATTGCATCTAGTCTGCCTACTTTTGCCAGTGCACAGTGACACTCATATCTAGTGCCACCGTAGTGTGCAGTGAAATAAAACAACCCTTTTTTTACTGTAATCGATTGAATATCAGTAGCCTGCCTACAGGCGTGTGTGTGAGGCCTATTGCATCTAGTCTGCCTACTTTTGCCAGTGCACAGTGACACTCATATCTAGTGCCACCGTAGTGAGCAGTGAAATAAAACAACCCTTTTTTTACTGTAATCGATTGAATATTAGTAGCCTGCCTAAAGCCGTGTGTGTAAGGCCTATTGCATCTAGTCTGCAAACTTTTGCCAGTGCACAGTGACACTCATATCTAGTGCAACCGTAGTGTGCAGTGAAATAAAACAACCCTTTTTTTACTGTAATCAATTGAATATCAGTAGCCTGCCTACAGGCGTGTGTGTGAGGCCTATTGCATCTAGTCTGCCTACTTTTGCCAGTGCACAGTGACACTCATATCTAGTGCCACCGTAGTGTGCAGTGAAATAAAACAACGCTTTTTTTACTGTAATCGATTGAATATTAGTAGCATGCCTACGGGCGTGTGTGTAAGGCCTATTGCATCTAGTCAGCCAACTTTTGCCAGTGCACAGTGACACTCATATCTAGTGCCACCGTAGTGTGCAGTGAAATAAAACAACCCTTTTTTTACTGTAATCAATTGAATATTAGTAGCCTGCCTAAAGGCGTGTGTGTAAGGCCTATTGCATCTAGTCTGCCAACTTTTGCCAGTGCACAGTGACACTCATATCTAGTGCATCCGTAGTGTGCAGGGAAATAAAACAACCCTTTTTTTACTGTAATCAATTAAATATCAGTAGCCTGCCTACAGGCGTGTGTGTGAGGCCTATTGCATCTAGTCTGCCTACTTTTGCCAGTGCACAGTGACACTCATATCTAGTGCCACCGTAGTGTGCAGTGAAATAAAACAACCCTTTTTTTACTGTAATCAATTAAATATCAGTAGCCTGCCTACAGGCGTGTGTGTGAGGCCTATTGCATCTAGTCTGCCAACTTTTGCCAGTGCGCAGTGACACTCATATCTAGTGCAACCGTAGTGTGCAGTGAAATAAAACAACCCTTTTTTTACTGTAATCGATTGAATATCAGTAGCCTGCCTAAAGGCGTGTGTGTGAGGCCTATTGCATCTAGTCTGCCAACTTTTGCCAGTGCACAGTGACACTCATATCCAGTGCAACCGTAGTGTGCAGTGAAATAAAACAACCCTTTTTTACTGTAATCGATTGAATATCAGTAGCCTGCCTAAATGCGTGTGTGTGAGGCTTATTGCATCTAGTCTGCCAACTTTTGCCAGTGCACAGTGACACACAAATATCTAGTGCAACCGTAGTGTGCAGTGAAATAAAACAACCATTTTTTTACTGTAATCGATTGAATATCAGTAGCCTGCCTACAGGCGTGTGTGTGAGGCCTATTGCATTTAGTCTGCCAACTTTTGCCAGTGAGCAGTGACACTCATATCTAGTGCCACCGTAGTGTGCAGTGAAATAAAACAACCCTTTTTTTACTGTGATCGATTGAATATCGGTAGTCTGCCTACAGGCGTGTGTGTGAGGCCTATTGCATCTAGTCTGCCAACTTTTGCCAGTGCACAGTGACCCTCATATCTAGAGCAACCGTAGTGTGCAGTGAAATAAAACAACCCTTTTTTTACTGTAATCGATTGAATATCAGTAGCCTGCCTACAGGCGTGTGTGTGAGGCCTATTGTATCTAGTCTGCCAACTTTTGCCAGTGCGCAGTGACACTCATATCTAGTGCAACCGTAGTGTGCAGTGAAATCAAACAACCCTTTTTTTACTGTAATCGATTGAATATCAGTAGCCTGCATAAAGGCGTGTGTGTGAGGCCTATTGCATGTAGTCTGCCAACTTTTGCCAGTGCGCAGTGACACTCATATCTAGTGCAACCATAGTGTGAGTGAAATAAAACAACCCTTTATTTACTGTAATCGATTGAATATCAGTTGCCTGCCTACAGTTGTGTGTGTGAGGCCTATTGCATATAGTCTGCCTACTTTTGCCAGTGCACAGTGACCCTCATATCTAGTGCAACCGTAGTGTGCAGTGAAATAAAACAACCCTTTTTTTACTGTAATTGATTGAATATCAGTAGCCTGCCTACAGGCGTGTGTGAGGCCTATTGCATCTAGTCTGCCAACTTTTGCCAGTGCGCAGTGACACTCATATCTAGTGCAACCGTAGTGTGTAGTGAAATCAAACAACCCTTTTTTTTACTGTAATCGATTGAATATCAGTAGCCTGCCTAAAGGCGTGTGTGTGCGGCCTATTGCATTTAGTCTGCCAACTTTTGCCAGTACGCAGTGACACTCATATCTAGTGCAACCGTAGTGTGCAGTGAAATAAAACAACCCTTTTTTTACTGTAATTAATTGAATATCAGTAGCCTGCCTACAGGCGTGTGTGTGAGGCCTATTGCATCTAGTCTGCCAACTTTTGCCAGTGCGCAGTGACACTCATATCTAGTGCAACCGTAGTGTGCAGTGAAATGAAACAACCCTTTTTTTTACTGTAATCGATTGAATATCAGTAGCCTGCCTAAAGGCGTGTGTGTGAGGCCTATTGCATCTAGTCTGCCAACTTTTGCCAGTGCGCAGTGACACTCATATCTAGTGCAACCGTAGTGTGCAGTGAAATAAAACAACCCTTTTTTTACTGTAATTAATTGAATATCAGTAGCCTGCCTACAGGCGTGTGTGTGAGGCCTATTGCGTCTAGTCTGCCAACTTTTGCCAGTGCACAGTGACACTCATATCTAGTGCCACCGTAGTGTGCAGTGAAATAAAACAACCCTTTTTTTACTGTAATCGATTGAATATCAGTTGCCTGCCTACAGGCGTGTGTGTGAGGCCTATTGCATCTAGTCTGCCAACTTTTGCCGGTGCGCAGTGACACTCATATCTGGTGTCACAATAGCTTGCACGCATAGTACCACTAATCGTTAAAAAAAATGACAGGCAGAGGCAGGCCACCCCGCAGGGGCCGTCGTGGTCGTGGTGCTGTGATTCCCTTTGGCCCTAGAAAAATTGCCCAGTTTTCAGAGGCAACGTACCCTGCACTTAAACAGTTCTGAGGACATGGTTGACTGGCTAACACAGGACACCCAATCTTCTACAGCTTCTGCTCGGAACCTAGACGCACCATCCTCCTCCAGCTTAGCTTTGGGCACCTCTCCAGTTACCACAGCCGCTTCACTTGATCCGTCAGCAGAGTTATTTACAGATCCTTTGGAAGAAATGAGTGATGTACAAACATTAATGCCAGAGGATGTAGATAACAGGGATATGTCCCAGTCAGGCAGCATTACACACATGGACGTACGGTCTGATGATGATGATGATGTTGTACCCGGTGCTGCTTCCTTTGTTGAGTTGTCAGATACAAGTGAAGCGGTTGATAATGACGATGCGTCCGTGGATGTCACGTGGGTGCCCGCTATAAGAGAAGAAGAACAGGAGGAAAGTTCAGATGGGTAGACAGAGAGGAGGAGGAGACGAGTTGGAAGCAGCGGGAGGTCGTCGAAAGTAGCTAGTGGCACAGTCAGACAGCATGCATCGCACCCGGGGTCAGCCAGACAGTACGCCAGTCAACGCATGCTTTTGCCACCACCAGAATGCCGTCATTGCAGAGCTTAGAGTGTGGCAATTTTTTTGTGTGTCTGCCTGTGACAACAGTGATGCCATTTGCAACCTGTGCGAAAAGAAAGTCGTGGGAAGTCCAACACCCACCTAGGTACAACTTCTTTGCGAAGGCACATGATGTCACATCACAAACGCCTATGGGATCAACACATCAGTACAAGCAGCACACAAAGTCAAAGCCGCCATCCTCCTCCTGGTCCAGCATCTTCAGCCACGTCAACCACTGCTGCCCTGCTTGCCCCCTCTCAACCATCCGCCACTCCGTGTCTCGCCCTGAGCAGTCCCTGCTCATCTGCCCACAGTCAGGTGTCTGTCAAGGACATGTTTGAGCGTAAGAAGCCAATGTCACAAAGTCACCCCCTTGCCCGGCAACTGACAGCTGGCTTGTCTGAACTCTTAGCCCGCCAGCTTTTACCATACAAGCTGATGGAGTCTGAGGCATTCAAAAAATTTGTAGCTATTGGGACACCGCAGTGGAAGGTACCCGGACGAAATTTCTTTGCACAAAAGGCAATCCCCAACCTGTACTCGATTGTGCAAAAGGAAGTAATGGCATCTCTGGCACACAGTGTTGGGGCAAGGGTCCATCTGACCACGGATACCTGGTCTGCAAAGCATGGTCAGGGCAGGTATATCACCTACACTGCGCATTGGGTAAACCTGGTGACGGCTGCCAAGCATGGAATACGTGGCTCTGCAGAGGAGTTGGTGCCACCGCCACGACTTGCAGGCAGGCCTGCTGCCACCTCCTCTACTCCTCCTACTCCATCCTCTTCCATAACCTCCTCGGCTGAGTCCTCTTCTGCTGCTGCTATGTCTTGCTCCACATCAACGGCACCCCCCCCCCAGCTCCACAGGTACGATTCCACATCCCGGATACGGCAGTGTCACGCCGTCTTGGGGTTGACTTCTCTGAAAGCAGAGAGTCACACCGGACCAGCACTCCTGTCCACCCTGAACGCACAGGTGGATCAGTGGCTGACTCCGCACCAACTGGAGATCGGCAAAGTGGTTTGTGACAACGGAAGAAATTTGTTGGCGGCATTGAATTTGGGCAAGTTGACACATGTGCCGTGCATGGCACATGTGTGTAATCTGATTGTACAACGCTTTGTGCATAAGCACCCAGGCTTACAGGACGTCCTGAAGCAGGCCAGGAAGGTGTGTGCCCATTTCAGGCGTTCCTACACGGCCATGGCGCACTTTACAGATATCCAGCGGCGAAACAACGTGCCAGCGAGGCGCTTGATTTTAGACAGCCCGACACGTTGGAATTCAACACTCCTAATGTTTGACCGCCTGCTCCAACAAGAAAAGGCCGTTAACGAGTATTTGTATGACCGGGGTGCTAGGACAGCCTCAGCGGAGCTAAGGATTTTTTTGCTACGTTACTGGACGCTCATGCGCAATGCCTGTAGGCTTATGCGTCCTTTTGAGGAGTTGACAAACCTGGTCAGTCGCATCCAAGGCACCTTCAGCGACATCATACCATTTGTTTTCTTCCTGGAGCGTGCCCTGCGAAGAGTGCTGGATCAGGCCATAGATGAGCTTGAAGAGGAAGAGGAAGAGTTGTGGTCACCATCACCGCCAGAAACAGCCTTATCAGCATCGCTTGCTGGACCTTCGGCAACGCTGGAAGAGGATTGTGAAGAAGAGGAGTCAGAGGAGGAATGTGGCTTTGAGGAGGAGGAGGAAGACCAACCACAACAGGCATCCCAGGGTGCTCGTTGTCACCTATCTGGTACCAGTGGTGTTGTACGTGGCTGGGGGGAAGAACATACCTTCAGTGAGATCACTGAGGACGAGGAACGGGACATGACTAGCTCGGCATCCAACCTTGTGCAAATGGGGTCTTTCATGCTGTCGTGCCTGTTGAGGGACCCTCGTATAAAAAGGATGAAGGAGAACTACCTGTACTGGGTGTCCACGCTACTAGATCCCCGGTATAAGCAGAAAGTGCCTGAAATGTTACCGAATTACCACAAGTCGGAAAGGATGCAGCACTACCAAAATAAATTAAAAAGTATGCTTTACACAGCGTTTAAGGGTGATGTCACAGCACAAAGACAATCTAACAGCGGAAGAGGTGAACATAATCCTCTTCCTCCCCCGACCACGCCGGCAAGGAGAGGACGCTTTACAGACGTGTTGTTGATGGAGGACATGCAGAGCTTTTTAAGTCCTATCCATCGCTACAGCCCTTCGGGGTCCACCCTCAGAGAACGACTCGACCGTCAGGTAACAGACTACCTCGCCATAACTACAGATATCGACACTATGAGGAGCGATGAACCCCTTGACTACTGGGTGTGCACGCTTGCCATGTGGCCTGAGCTATCCCAATTTGCCATAGAACTTCTGTCCTGCCCCGCTTCAAGTGTCCTGTCAGAAAGGACCTTCAGTGCAGCAGGAGGTTTTGTCACTGATAAGAGAAGTCGCCTAGGTCAAAAAAGTCTAGATTACCTCACCTTTATTAAGATGAATGAGGGATGGATACCAAAGGGACTGACAGTGGGCGATACATTCGATTAAAAAAGGCCTGATAGATGAGCTGCCTTGAGCTAATAATGGTCCACACGCTGTTATATTTTATCCCTGAATGCCGGATGACTTGCGTGACTTATCCGCCACCAACTAGGGTTCAAGACGCAATGTTTTAGGGCACTTTCTGCCTGGCAAACTAACATAAATTTTTCTGGTTGCTGCAACAAAACCGAATTTTTGCATTTAAATTATTTTATTTTAGAAGGCGTACAGCATGTAATAAAAAATAAAGCATTTTTGAACAGTCTTGCATAACAGTTGTGCAAAAATACATATTTACAATAGAGACATTTTGTGAAAGTTAGCTGGCTATTCCTTCTTATTTTTACTTTTTAGGTTAATAATTTTTCTTATTTTTTACTGTGATTGCAATTTAAGAGATACCTAAAACATGGTAAAACAGACAATAGTAAAGAGTATATCTGCAGGAAACATCAAAGTCCTATTAGCTATCATCCCTCCAGCAGTATTAGCTTATTATTTACAATATCTAACCTGGGCAATCACCCTTGGGTTACCTTAGGGCAGGCTTCAGTAAGCGACCTCTCCTTTCCTGGGATGATTTTGCCTCCGGTTGCTTCTGAAGGGTCTCCAGGGCTCCCCCACTCCGGTCCTTCCCCCAGTGTCGTTTCAACCAGTAACAAATGTTTTATATTTGTAAAGCGACCCAATGAACCCCCTTGATAGAGGTTTACCGTTCCAAATTTTGGAGAACCAATTTAAGACCCGTGTCCCCTGTTTCTGGGTCAGGGAGTGTGTGAAATGCCTCAGCCTACAGTAAGTGTAATGTTCTGACAGCGGTAGCTCATGCTTGTCCCTCAGTTCCTCATAGGTGAGCATCTGGCCCTTTACTAACCAGTCTCCAAGTCTTGCGAGTTTCCTTGACCTCCACCAGTGTTGTGATGTTGTGCTCATGTGTTTCGGAGCCTGAGGGTGGTCAAGAATTGGGGTCATTTGGGTGGATCCAGGGAGCAAACCCGTGTTTTTCTTGGCCCATTTCCAGTATGATAGTGAGTGTCTGATTAGGGGGTTTGGCGAGTTTTTAAGGCTCTGAGGCAATTCTGATAGCCAAGCCACCTTGTCCCAGGTTAAGGGCCTTAAAGTGTGGTTCTCTAAATACACACAGGCCGGTTGATGACATATAGAATGTGCTATTGGGAGGAAAGATAGGTGACGGAACAGGTATTAAACTGATAGGAATGAATAGTACAACTTAATACGCCACTCCTACCTGGTGGCACCTTAGATTGCATGTGCAGTGCCCCAAATTCGAAGTAGGAGGTCCAACCAAGCATCTTTTTCCATCTCCCTGTTCCAAAAATCCATGCCATATACACGTCCCCTGATAGGTAACGTAACAGGTATTAAACTGATAGGAATGAGTAGTACAACTTAATACACCTCTCCTATCTGGTGGCACCTCACATTGCACGTTCAGTGCCCCAAATTTGAAGTAGGAGGTCCGACCAAGCATCTTTTTCCATCTCCCTGTTCCAAAAATCCATGCCATATACATGTCCCCTGATAGGTAACGTAACAGGTATTAAACTGATAGGAATGAGTAGTACAACTTAATACACCTCTCCTATCTGGTGGCACCTTAGATTGCACGTGCAGTGCCCCAAATTCGAAGTAGGAGGTCCGACCAAGCATCTTTTTCCATCTCCCTGTTCCAAAAATCCATGCCATATACACGTCCCCTAATAGTGGACGTAACAGGGATTAAACCAATAGGAATACCTTACCTCAAAGAAAGAAAAGGGTTCTTCAAAGTAAGGGTGGTTAATCTGTGGAATTCTCTACCAGAGGAGGTGGTGACAGCGGATTCGATAGATAACTTTAAAAGGGGACTAGATTTATTTCTAATTAAAAAGGGTATTCAGGGTTATCATGGATAATTAGAGAGACAGTAATGATCCAAATTTTTTACATTTCCCCTTGAGACAATTGGCTAAGTCTCGCTTGTTTTTTTATTTTTTTATTTTTTTCTATTTGCCTTCCTCTGGACTAATTAATAATAATAATAAAAAATAAAAAAAAACATTAAATAATTAATAATTAATTAACAACTAATGAATTAATAGTTAATCCGCATATTGCAGATCAGAGGAGATCTTAAAAGGTTGAACTTGATGGACTGAAAGTCTTTTTTCAACCTTTAATACTATGTAACTATGGAATTATGTAATAGTACTACTTAACAGTACACACCTTATAATAACGTAGACAGAGGCAACGCGTATAATCTTCCATGCTGTGCAGTGGAAGCCCCCAGACTCTGACCTGTGTATAATATTCCATGCTGTGCAGTGGAAGCCCCCAGACTCTGACCTGTGTATAATATTCCATGCTGGGTAGTGGAAGCCCCCAGACTCTGCCCTGTGTATAATATTCCATGCTGGGCAGTGGAAGCCCCCAGACTCTGAACTGTGTATAATATTCCATGCTGGGCAGTGGAAGCCCCCAGACTCTGACCTGTGTATAATATTCCATGCTGGGCAGTGGAAGCCCCCAGACTCTGAACTGTGTATAATATTCCATGCTGGGCAGTGGAAGCCCCCAGACTCTGACCTGTGTATAATATTCCATGCTGGGCAGTGGAAGCCCCCAGACTCTGACCTGTGTATAATATTCCATGCTGGGCAGTGGAAGCCCCCAGACTCTGACCTGTGTATAATCTTCCATGCTGGGCAGTGAAAGCCCCCAGACTCTGACCTGTGTATAATCTTCCATGCTGGGCAGGGGAAGCCCCCAGACTCTGGGAGTCTGAAGAAGAGGAGTCAGAGGAGGAAGGTGGCTTTGAGGAGGTGGAAGACCAAACACAGCAGGCGTCCCTTGGTGGCTGGGTGGAGGAAGAGACCTTCAATGACATCAGTGAGGACAAGGAACGGGACATGGCTAGCTTGGTATCCAATCTTGTGCAAATGGGGAGTTTGCGGTTGAGCAAAGGGACTGTTTGCGGTTGTTTGCGGTGCATTAAACGGGGATATTGGTCTGTTACTGTGAAGCGGGTGTAACCCTTACACTACCTGATCGATACAACATCATACCTGATGTTTTAAAGCATGTTATTCCAAACAATTTAGGAATGTTAGGTGATTTATGCCCTTTATGGCTTAAAACCAGACTCTGCATCAACTATGTAATTTTCCGTGGGAGTTTTGCAATGGATCCCCCTCCGGCATGCCACAGTCCAGGTGTTAGTCCCGTTGAAACAACTTTCCCATCACTATTGTGGCCAGAAAGAGTCCCTGTGGGTTTTGAAATTCGCCTGCCCATTGAAGTCTATGGCGGTTCGCCGATGTTCGTCCGTTCGCGAACATTTGATGGAATTTGCGTCCGCGGTTCGCGAACCGAAAATTTGATGTTTGCGACATCACTAGTCTCTACCCTTTTTTTAACATATTCTGGTATTGCTCCTGCAACTTGCAGACTGGATCTTACTAATCCTGCGAAATTCCCAAGAAGGCTTGACTACAGCATGTTGAATAACTGTACCATAATAGACACATACAGCATGCCCTTTATTGATGACTTATCAAATGAGTCATAGTTTTCCTCCTATCTGACCACCTTTCATCTGAACCATAACCTACCATGAATCATTCAGGACACTGAATATGAATGCGATAATGTCGATAGAGCTTTTGAAGTTAGAAGGTTTGAATTCTAATACCTCCTATATATCCATTGTATTGAGTTCAATTCAGATGCACAAAAATTACTGAGCCAGCTGATGACATCAAAAGCATGGTTGCTAATTCCTCCAATCAGTAGCATATTATATTACCTTCAATGGTTTTGGATGTTTAGAGACCAGGATTGAAATCTGGCCTGGCGAGTTTAAATAAATTACTGTACGCTTTTGTAAAATGTACGCTTTTGTAAAATTGTAAAAAGGATTTTACATATAAGATAGAATTATATTATTATTTTTTTACTGTACTGTTTTTATAATTTTTGTTATGTATTTTTATTTGTGTATGTCTCTCTCTATGATGTATTTCTGCATGAGACTTTAATGTATGGCAGGAAAAGATCCTACTTATTGCTGAAAAGTGTACAGTAAAATATTAAAAAATACAGTCAACTTACCAGACATGATTTGTACTCCATTTTCTGCCATGACAGTTGATAATACCGGAGGCCATTAAAGTCGAATACCGTGCTGAGTTAGAAAGAGTAAAAAAATATGTCATCACATATTGTTCAGGTCATATTATATTAGAAAAGGAAAGCATTGTGGGGTAATAATGATATGATTGGAAGAATTAGAAATAACAGATTTTACATTTTCCATCCATTAAAGGTACAGTGCCTTACAAAAGTATTCACCCCCCTTGGCATTTTCCGTGTTTTGTTGCAACCTAGAATTAACATGGATTGTTTGAGGATTTGCATCATTTAATTTACAGAACATGCCCACAACTTCGAAGATGTTTTTTTTTTGTTATTGTGAAGCAAACAACAAATGGGAAAAAATAACAGAAAAAGTCAATGTGCATAACTATTCAGCCCCCTAAAGTCAATACTTTGTAGAGCCACCTTTTGTGGCAATCACAGCTCCAAGTCGCTTTGAATAAGTCTCTATGAGCATGCCAAATCTAACCACTGTAATTTTTGCCCATTCCTCCTTGCAAAACTGCTCCAGCTCCTTCAAGTTGGATGGTTTGCACTTGTGAACAGCAATCTTTAAGTCTGACCACAGATTTTCTATTGGATTTAGGTCTGGGCTTTGACTAGGCCATTCCAACACATTTACATGTTTCCCCTTAAACCAGTCAAGTGTTGATTTAGCAGTGTGTTTGGGGTCATTGTCCTGCTGGATGGGGAACCTCCATCCTAGCCTCAAATCACGCACAGAGTGGAACAGGTTTTGCTTAAGAATATCGCTGTATTTAGCACCATCCATCTTTCCCTCAACTCTGGCCAGTTTCCCAGTCCCGGCTGCTGAAAAACATCCACACAGCATGATGCTGCCACCACCATGTTTCACTGTGGGGGTGGTGTTCTTTGGGTGATGTGATATTTTGGGTTTGTGTCAGACATAGCGTTTTCTTTGACGGACGAAAAGTTAAATCTTAGTCTCATCAGACCAGAGCACCTTCCTCCATACATTTTGGGAGTCTCCCACATGCCTTTTCGCAAACTCAAAACGTGCCATTTAGTAATGGCTTTCTTCTGGCCACTCTGCCATAAAGCCCAACTCTATGGAGCGTATGGCTTATTGTCGTCCTATGTACAGATACTCCAGTCTCTGCTGTAGAACTCTGCAGCTCCTCCAGGGTTACCTTAGGTCTCTGTGCTGCCTCTCTGATTAATGCCCTCCTTGCCCAGTCTGTGAGTTTTGGTGGGCGGCCATCTCTTGGCAGGTTTGCTGTTGTGCCATGTTTTTTCCTTTTGGTTATGATAGATTTGCTAGTGCTCTTGGGGATCATCAAAGATTTGGATATTTTTTTAAACCTAACCCTGACTTGTACTTCTCAACAACATTGTCCCTTAGTTGTTTGGAGAGTTCCTTGGTCTTAATTGCAGTGTTTGGTTAGTGGTGCCTCTTGCTTAGGTGTTGCAGCCTCTGGGGCCTTTCAAAAAAGGTGTGTATATGTAATGACAGATCATGTGACACTTAGATTGCACACAGGTGGAAATCATTTCACTAATGTTGGGACTTTTAAAGGTCATTGGTTGCACCAGAGTTTTTTATGGGCTTCATAACAAAGGCAGTGAATACATACGCACATGCCAATTTTCTGTTTTCTATTTCAAAAAAATAGTTTTACATATATATTTTTCTCATTTCACTTCACCAACTTAGACTATTGTGTTCTGATCCATCACATAGAAATTCAGATTAACAAAACATTGAACTTAATGCTGTAATGTAACAAAATAGGTAAAAAGTCAAGGGGGTAAATACTTTTGCAAGGCACTGTATATTTAATGTTCCTTTATTTGACTTGGTTATACAATATACCTGTGTGTCTTATTACTTTCATATACCAGATTTCATTAAGAATTAAATATTATAAGTGAATAAAAATCAAATAAACAGTGAGCTGCAGAGGGCATTCCCAAGCAGGTAATATTTGTTTGATTTTAGGCAGTAAAAACAGAACTTATATGCACTTCTTAATACAATAAAGTACATAAAAGTAAATAGATACACAGATATGTTATATACCTAGTAAATCCAGAAACCTTCCATAGCCCTGTAAAATCTCTGTTTTTCTCACTGAAACCTTCCAATCAGTCCTTGCAGATCTGTCCCTTGTAGCTCATACTTGCAATGTTTCTATAGTACTAAATGTACTAGCCAATCACAGATTGTATCTCAGATGCAATTCAGCAACATGCAGCTGAGACACAGTATTCCATTAGCTAGTACTAGTACTACAGAAATACTGTATGCATGAGCTACAGATGATGACTATTCAGAGGGTTTTAGTGAGTAAAAACAGAGCTTTTAAACACTTGTTAATAAAATTATAGTTTATTTTAATATTAACAGGAAACTTTCCATGAACTTTTAATGTTATGTGTTAAAACAATTGAATTTTTTTTTTTTACAGAGTCCCTTTAAGTGAATAGTCACAGTAGTGGAGGTTAGCTATAGATGTCTAAAATGCATTCATACACATCAATATCACAGTACATATAATACCCCAAATATCATTGAAAACATTTGCTCAATTACTGTATAACTACTGTAGCTCTGCAGGGCTGGATTCCCCTCTGCATTTCTGGTGAGTTGCCACAAGAGGGTGCTATTCATATAGGCATCCATTTGTCACACTTCCATGCACACTTAGGATCCTCGCCATCCCATAGTGTGGAGCAGACAGCAACGAAAATAATGCTTTTTATTGTAGCGATTCTCTTTTTTTATAATTGAGGTACTGCCGGATAATCTGAGCCTGTCCATATAATCTGCAGTCAGGTCACCCTATATATTACAGGACCGTCTGTTCCTATATCCTGATGCTGTCATGTCACCCTTCATTAAATGTACCATTTTTTTCCCCATGAGATCAGGGTAATTTTTTAGCAATTGGTGGTGGAGTAAAAAAGATTAAAGTTAAATCAAAGTGCATTTTATACATAATTATGGCTAATTTGAATCTACCATATTTCTCAGTCATAAGATCTTAAACAAGATTAGAACCTCTGCAATAAGATGCTTTATAATGTAGGGGCCATATTCAATTCGAAGCCCGCAACTCAATCGCAGACAGCCGGATGTCTGAGAGTGTGTTGAGGGCTCCCGTTCGTCTCAGATTACGATGCTATGAAATTGCTCAAGCCCGCAAGTTGCAGGTACAAAGCCATAACTATAAACCATGCACTGGTTCGTAGCACTTCAGGGCGGGAACATGATCAATTAAGCAAGACCGTAACCTCTCATTTCGAATCAGCCATGAGTCATTATTATAGCAGTAAAACATGGAGGTTACATGTCAATCAATTAGGATCCGGGGTCCGATATGCGATCAGACTCGCCAACCCGCAAAATAAAGAATAATGAAAATTAATGCCAATACTGTTCTAGTCCATATGGGTGGCCTGACATGTATGAACTCATTGATAACCGAGATCGATTTAACCCCTTAATTTAACATAAAATGAAATGTTATATACTGCCGATTTGCGGGCTTGAGACTATTGTGCAATTAATTCTAATGTCTATCATTGCTTTCCCCTTTATTTACAGAGCAGTATTGATTTTTTATTTGCATTTACAGTGCTATGAACAGGTGTTTAACCCCCTTGCGGGTCCTCCCTAGCACTCGCTAGATTTTCTCCTTTATCTGCCCTTTACGGGTGTGACAACATTTGCAGGCTTGGGGAAATTAAGCAATTGAATAGCGAATTGTGATTTTAGCCTTGCGATAGTGACAGATCAAAGGCTTCTGGAGACTGTAAGTTATGAGGAAGGCGGTCGGGGCCCGCAAAAAGATGCCAATTGAATAGCAAATTAGCTTGCAACCTCAGTTAGGGGCTCCTGGATCTCCCGAAAGCTCAATTGAATGTGGGCCTAGGACATTATAATGCACAAGGCATATGATAAAATATTTAATACAATAACTCCCAATATTCAAATGGCCAGAGAGACATGTCAATTTTCAAATAATATTGCTAGCGTCCAGAAAGTGTCCAAATATTAGAAATACTTTTGTTTACACTCTAGAACAACATAATTCACACTTCTGAGGGTATACCTTCTCTTGGATTTGTGGCAAAATTGTGAGGAAATTGAGATAGAAGGTACATGAGGGGTTTGTGCAGGGGGCAGTGTGGCTGTCCAAACAAAAGAGGAACATTTGAGAGATTAGGTTGGTTATCTCCAAAAGAGGAGACAGTTAGAAAGTATTGTAGGACAGAAACCGTTGCCAGGTCAACCAGTCCTTCCATTAATTGAGTCTCCAACACTGGATTGCAAGTGGTACACCAGCTGTCTGTAGCACACAGACGCATATACACAGTGCAAATAACTGAGCACACATTGGGCACCTACACAGTAGCGAACACTGAGCACAAATTTTGGAAAACACAGCTGCTTGTACTGGTCATATGAATTAGACATAGAAAAAATCCACCCCTACTGCATTGAATTGCAAAATACTTATTTTTCATAACAGAGCACCTGATGAAAGAGGTTATCCTTCTAAAAAGTTACACAAATCATATGTTTTCTTTAAGAAATACTTTGCAATAAAAATGGGTAAATAAATGCTTTGCATTGTAATGAGTGGAGGTGGGTTTTAAATGGAAGATTATAAATCCTGATCCTGCTTATTACAGGAAGTGGTGAATCCTACCTGCACCAAAGCTGAGGACCTCTGGTTGAGCCAAGGAACTGCTTGCATGCTGCACATATAGACATGCACACAATAAAATATGCAAGCCTGTTACAACCTGTGGTTGTAAAGGGGCTAACCAAACTAAAGTTATCAGTAGTTTTGCAATATGAACTTGCATTATAGTTTATGTTCAAATGCATACACCCCACAGCCTATTGTGTCATTTTGGGAACTTTCGATCTAAAAATATATAGTGGTTACAGACAGGGATCTCAGTCAGGGCCCTGCTGTCAGAAACTAGAAACATCAACAGAAATGTCTCAGCCTGTTTTTATAACCTGAAGTCAGGAGGTCACCCAATATATCCCGGTACTGTCTAAGCCTGTGCCTATAACCTACAGTCAGGAAGTCATCATATATACCACAAGACTATAGATCCTGTCCATTTAATCCACAGTCAGGAGGGCACACTATATACCCCATTGCTGTCTAAGCCTTTTCCTATAATCTACAATTAAGGATATCCTATATTATCCTATATACCCCAAAGACTGAGCCAGCCCCTTTATTGTGCAGTACTTCACGTTCCTCTGCCTGTCTCTCAATAATGTGTTTCTGTGCTCACTAGTTGTGACATGTGACAGAGATGCCCTTGGGGACAGGTAATTGGTGGTGACTCTATATCACAGGCATCATGTTCTCTCGGTCTGTAATTAGCCCAGAATGATTTTAATGACAGGGAGACAATTCTGTCACTCTGTGTGGTTCTTTTTACCTTTACTTCCTCCTTTACACATCACTCACTCTTCTTCCTTTCTCACTTTCCTTGCAGACTCTTACTCTCGACGCTCATCCCTCTCTATCATATTCTTTCCTTCCTCTCACTACTTAATTTCTCTGTCTTCTGCCTCACTCTTACTCTCCTACTTCTCTAATCCCCTCTTTTTTCTCTCATCTTTCCTTCAATCCTCACACTCTTTATTTCCTCTCTCAGTCTACTGAGTATCTCTCCTGTCCCTCCCTCTTTCTCAATATCTGTCCTCTTTCTCTCTCTTCTCTCTATCATTGTTTCCTCACTCTCTTTCCTATCATAGGTCTCTCTCTCTCCCTATTTCCTCTATCATTTCTGCTTTTCTCTCCTTTGACTCACCCTTATTTCTCTTGCACTCTACTTCCTCACTCTCTACCTCTCTCCTCTTCTTTCTGTTATCTCTCTTCACCCCTTTCTTCTTCTCTCATTCCTCTCCTTCACTTTCATTTCCTCTTTTCTCACACTTCTAGGTCCTCCTCATTCCTCTTATTTCTTCACTCCTCTATTCGTCAATGTCTCTTCTTCCACTCATTGTTCTATCTTCATCTCATTTCTCACATTCAAGATCCTTTCATGTTCTACTTCCTGCCTCTACTTCCTGCCTTCGTACCTCTATCCCTAACTCTCTTTTCTCTATAATTTCTTTCACTCTTTTCTCCTTTCTTTCTGTTTCATTACTATCACTCTCTCCTCTCTCTCTCTCTCTGCTACCTCCTACTCTGTTTAGCTCTCCTCTTCCTCCCTTGTTTTCCTCTCAATTTTCCTCTTTCCCTCAGTCTCCTTGCATTCTTTTTTATTCTCTCCTCCTCTATTGCACTCTCTTGTGTCTGTTTTTCCTCACATTATTTATCCTTCCTTCCAATCTTCCTTTCTCTCTCTCTCTCTCTCCCATCTCTTTTCTTGTTTCTTACATCTCTCACACAATATCTATTTTTTTCCTATTCTTCCTCCTTAAAGAAAATATAATCATATAAAAAATCTGTATTTATTTCTCAAGGTGCTGAGAAATAAAACTACTAAGAAGTCCCATGTGTCCTAGGTGCCCTCACTCTGCTCCTATTCACCTTGTGTACCCCCCCCCCCCCCCCATCTGCTCGTACTGTCCCAGGGGAGTATCCTAACATGGGGACACATTAGGCTACAGTGTCACTCATTATGAGTTCAAAGACCATGGGGCACATTCAGCTATCACACAGCAATTACACATATCATTGGGGCAATATATGTTCTACCATGAGACTGAGAAGCAACTGATCCACAAGACACACAATAAGACAGAAAGAACACAACGTTGAAGGTGTATCCTGCACCCTATTTGTGAGAGGATGCTAAAAGATGTGTTCCTCATATAGAGGCATAATTAGCTTGTCGTGGCACATTCCCATTAAGTACGCCAGCAGTTTAGGGGTTACAATTTCCTTAGGGCAGTATATAATTGTTCCCACTGGATATCCTCAGAGCTGATTCCCTAATTATCCAAGCCTCTCAATTTGCTTTTTGGTTTAATCCCAAACACTGAGAGATTATCAGACACACACCCTCCCAAATACAGTGCAGGACTAAGGAGGGGGTATACAGATAAGAAACAGCTCTGGGGAGAGACATTTACTTTGATATATCCTTAATCTAATATCAAAGAAGGATCTTTACACTAAGAGTGGTGTTAAGGATATTTCTGGTTCGTACTGAGGGCTGCAGTTTGTAGAGGTATGTCTATAAATACTGTGTCATACAGAGTAAACCATCAAATGCACATTGCAGGGATAGATTCAGACAGTCCTGTGGTATATACAGTGAACTTCTGACTGTAGATTTTAGGGACAGGCTCAAACAGTCCTGGGGTATACAGGATGCACTTCTAACTGCACTTTGCAGGAACAGGTTCAGACAGTCCTGCAGTATATAGAATGCCGATTTGTGATTCTCTATATAAGTTTATATTGGTTAATAAATATAGCAAGGGATAAGAGCTATTTTATACAATGGGATCTAGGAGCACAAATGTGTGGCAGCCTTGTTAATGACTAAAGTGCTCCATTCCATTCTTTCACTCAGCAGTTAATGTGCAAGTTTATAAGTAATTTCGACCCTATCCATTTCATGTATATATATATATATATATATATATATATATATATATATACCATATATATATATATATATATATATATATATATATATACAAAAATGACCTGTGTTATCAATGTGCAGTTAGCTGCTCTACTAATTTTCACTCAAAGCCTATTCCAATCTCATTTAATGGTCCACACGTAAGTTACGTAAAACTTTGCGCTGATGTTTCTCAAAAAACTTATGTGTGATAATACTGAATACCAGAGAGGAGTGGTTGACACAGATTGTGGCTAAATGCAGGATGGTAATCCATGCTGGACCTCAACAGGCAAATTATTGGCATAGCCGAGGGCATGGTCAAGTTCTGTTAATGGGAGATTTAAACAACCCTAAAAAAATGGATGATTGGGACAAAAAACTGTCATGTAAAAATACTGAACATAAATCCACAACATTCCAAACCTTCTTAAATAAACCATATACCACATGGGAATAAATTAAGAAGAGAGCAAGAGCAAACCCATGGAATTATACACCAGTGAGCCTCACTTCTGTAGTGGGAAAGCTTTTAGGGGGGTTAATAAGGGATAGTATACAAGAATATGTCTATTTAAATTAGATTATAAGTAGGAGTCAACACAGATTTATGAGGAATAGGTCATGTGAAACAAATATAATTCGTATCTATGAGGACTTGAGTCAATGGAATTCAGTGGATGTAGTTAGGGAAATGGCCGACTAAATGGCAGATGAGATTTAATACGAAATAAATGTAACATGATGCATTTGGAATATGGGTTAAAAAGAGGCTACATCTTTTATTGGCCAAAGCAGTGAAAACACAGCCCAATACTTCAGAGGCCTCCAGGACCAACCAAGATCTTGGACAATCACCATTGGGGTTCCACCCTACATTGAGCAATAACCCCTGCACCCCCCCCCCCCCCAGCTGTGATAACAGATAAAATAACACAAACAAGGGAGGGAGGGATGCTCAGCATGTGCTCCTGCATGTTTAGCATGTGTCCCTAGAGGGGAAAACTTTACTTCTAATAACCTGAAACTCCCTTCAATCAAGCAATCCAATAACTTCCCTGCACTGGCTCAAAAGCCCCCTCCTCCATGCAGTATCCAGGGGCTGCCTTTAGAGCTAGAAAAAGTACAGAGAAGGGCAACAAAACTAATAAAGGAATTGGCGGGGGGGGGGGGGGCTTAGTTAGTTGTCTAATACAATTAAACATATTTTGCCTAGAAAAAAGGCATAGAAGAGGGTATATGATTACCTTATATAAATACATCCAGTGTCAACATAAGGTTTTTTCAAGTGTACTTTTTGTGCCAAGAGGTTTTCAACCGACAAGCGGACAGGAGGTGGTGACAACTTTAAATAACTGTAAAAAGGGATTTTTTAATTGAAAGGGAATTCAGGGTTATCATGAATAACTAGAGGAGGAGTAATGGATCCATGTAGGAGCCCAATTGCCAGTATCTGGTGTCAGGAAGGAATTTAATTTTTTTTCCCCTTTTGAGACAATTGCCAATGTTTCAATGTTTTTTTTCTGTTTGTCTTCCTCTGGTTTAAGAAACAATGAATCCACATATGTCAAAGATCAGAGGATATCTAAAAAGGTTGAATATGATGGACTAAAAGTATTTTTCAACCTCTATTTCTATGTAACCATGTAACTATATAGTAAAAAAGGCATTGCACATGATAGGTTGTTATAAGCACAGGGACATTGGGATATAGGGCCAAATGCTGACAAGGAGAATCACATTGATGTGGATGTATCACTGTTGAGAAAGGCCTTCAAGAGTACAAGGAGGCTGTGGAAAGACCCTAGGAGCCCCAGGATACTTACTTCCATCAACAATAATAATGTGTACACATGTCCTGTTAAGTCACCGGCATTGCTGTTGTGCATGTGAGAATATATATATACATATAATAAATATGTGAAATTCAATCTACTGTTTGTTTATTAATATATTATGATAATAACATGTAATTTGTTAAAAACATTGTCAGCGGAATGGTTATTCAGAACACTGTTATGATGTAATGATTTAGTAATATTACCTCCACAAATAAGTATTTCTGTTATTAATGCATAATGTAGAAATAAGTGCTAACAATGTATAAAACGTACACTTCGGGCACATTAATTATGGCAACATCTTAACAACCATGCATTTGTCAATGTTATGGCCTGTACTGTTCACATGAACATGCTTTTGACAGAAAATATGGCTAATTTCATCATGATATTACACTTAATGCATATTTCTCTAAATGAGCATTAGTTTAGTTTTATCACACTAAGGGTGATAGAGGGCACCAAACATGGACTCCTTGCCCGCAGTGCCTTAGAGAGTGTAGCTACACATCACTGTTGATGCCCAGAAGAGGATGCAATGCAAGAAATATCAGCAAAATCTCTGCACTATAAGGGATATTATTTATTATATTTTAGATAGAAAACAAGAATTAGCTTTAATTCATTTTGATTTTGAAAAAGCTTTCGATAGGATTTCCCATACATTTTTATTTAGGGTTTTAGAAAGAATGGGTGTGCCAGAAAGAATGTTGAAACAAATCCAGAGTGTGTATATGATGGATTAGCATAAATGCTGGAGTGAAACAAGGTTGTAACCTTTCCCTGATTTTATTTATTTGTTGTATAAAACCTTTTTTAAATTAAATTAAAAAAAAAGATAAAGTAATAAATATATTTGCTTATATGGATGATGCAACAATACTGTGTAGGGATCCTATTTCTATTAAAAGAGCAGTAAGAGAAGCTGAATGGTTTTGTAGTGTGTCTGGTTTGAAGCTGAATGTTGAAAAATGTATTTTATTCAGTGAATGGAAAAGTATTTTAGATATTAAAATCCAAAATGAAAATTGTAGGTGTTTATTTCACAAAGAACATGAAAAATTATATTAATTGGGAAGATATGAAGAAAATAAAGAAAAAAATAAAGCTATGGGGTTTTATAAAACTCACATTAAAAGAAAAAATTGTAATTATAAAGCAAATTATTTTACCTATAATTCTATATACTTCCATGGTTTTATTTCCTCCTATTTTATGGCTAAAGCGTATAAGAGAATAAGAGAATGTTTTATATTTTTATTCTAAAATGGAAAGATTCAAAAGGGTAGAATTATGTAAATTGCATATTAATGGAGGAAAGAATTGTATTGATCTAAACATGTTGTCCTTTACATTTCTTGCCTATGGCGCTCATAAATCTCTTGTAAAAACACCTATATTTGTCCCTTTCTTTTCCCGTCTTGCTACCTATCCCTTATTCTAATGATAAAACCCTATAAAACCCTTTTTCTAAAAAATAAAAAAGGTAACTAAAAATAAAACCATGGAAGTATATAAAATTAAAGGTAATATAATTTGCTTTATAATTAATTAATATAATTCCCAAAGCCCTCAAATTTTTTCACACCCGTAAATGGCAAAAGGAGCACAGGGATGGGGGGGGGGGACAAAAGACAAAGGGGAGGAAGTGTGGGGGGGGAGAGACACAGGGGTGGGAGAGCAGGGCAAAGGGACACAGGAGAGGGAGAGCAGGGCAAAGGGACACAGGGGAGGGAGTGGGGCGAGACACAGGAGGGAGATGGGGAAAGAGGCACAGGAGGGAGAATGGGAAAGAAAAACAGGGGAGGGAGGGGGAAAAGAGACACAGGGGTGGGAGAGGAGGGAAAGAGACACAGGGGTGAGAAATGGGGGTGAGGAGCGTAATGAGACACCGGAGGGAGTGGGGGGGAGACACAGGAGGGAGAGGGAGGGAAGAGGGAGAGGGAGGGAAGAGACACAGGGGTGAGAGAGATGGGAAAGAGACACAGGGGAAGGAGAGAGGGAAAGAGACACAGGGGTGAGAAATGGTGGAGAGGGGGAAAGGAGACATGTGAGGGAGTGGGGGGAAAGAAACACAGGGGTGAGAGAGGGGGAAAGAGACACGGGGAAGGAGAGTGGGGCAAAGAGACACAGGAGAGGGAGAGGGGGGGAGAACACAGGGGAGGGAGAGGGGAGCAAAGAGACACAGGGGAGGGATAGGGGGTAAGAGACAAACAACAGATAGTATATAAACAGACAGAAAACACAATGTATAACACTATATCAGGGGTGGGAGAGCAGGGCAAAGGGACACAGGAGAGGGAGAGCAGGGCAAATGGACACTGGGGAGGGAGTGGGGTGAGACACAGGAGGGAGATGGGGAAAGAGGCACAGGAGGGAGAGTGGGAAAGAAAAACAGGGGAGGGAGGGGGAAAAGAGACACAGGGGTGGGAGAGGAGGGAAAGAGACACAGGGGTGAGAAATGGGGGTGAGGAGCGAAACGAGACACAGGAGGGAGTGGGGGGGAGACACAGGAGGGAGAGGGAGGGAAGAGGGAGAGGGAGGGAAGAGACACAGGGGTGAGAGAGATGGGAAAGAGACACAGGGGAAGGAGAGAGGGAAAGAGACACAGGGGTGAGAAATGGTGGAGAGGGGGAAAGGAGACATGTGAGGGAGTGGGGGGAAAGAAACACAGGGGTGAGAGAGGGGGGAAAGAGACACGGGGAAGGAGAGTGGGGCAAAGAGACACAGGAGAGGGAGAGGGGGGGAGAACACAGGGGAGGGAGAGGGGAGCAAAGAGACACAGGGGAGGGATAGGGGGTAAGAGACAAACAACAGATAGTATATAAACAGACAGAAAACACAATGTATAACACTATATCATGTCGTCATTTTTGACGAGCAAGTCGCTAGTATAATATAATTTTTATTTTTCTTAATATGCTAATGGGAAGAAGGCCAGGAAGGAAGCTATAGGAACATTACAATGTGATACAGGTTGTCTGAAAACTAGTGACCAGGAAAAGGCAGATGAGCTAAACAGGTTCTTTTCTTCGGTATACACAAGGGAGGTACCAGTGGTTGGGACACTGCTACAAAATGTGGCTACACTACCTTCACCAAATAATTGGTTAACGCAGCAAAAAATCCAAAAGAGGTTGGAAAAAATAAACGTTAATAAAGCCCCAGGCCCTGATGGAATACATCCAAGGGTACTGAGGGAACTGGGCTCTGTATTAGCAAAACCATTATATCTCATTTGTCAAGATTCACTCAACACAGGGTCTCTACCAGATCACCAAAGAAAAACAGAGGTGATACCTATATTTAAGAATCGAGCAAGAACAAATCCAGGAAATTATAGACCTGTAAGCGTCACTTCTGTAGTAGGAAAGCTTTTAGAAGGGTTAATAAGAGATAGTATACGAGAATATGTATATTTAAACAAGATTATAAGTAGGAATCAACATGGATTTATGAGGGATAGGTCATGTAACAGAACCCATCACTGTTTTACCCTGTTTTATGGTTATTTAATTATTATGGTTAAAATATGATCACATTGCTGTACTGTAGATATGTTGTTTTATGTTCTACAGAATATATTGGCTCAGAATGTTACAGCTGCTGGGCTAATAGATAATTCTATTACAGAGACTCCTTTATAAGATAAGGAAGTCTATTGTATAAAGTGTTTTATTATGAGACATAGAACAAAGAGTATAATCTAATCCATGTCTGATTGCATCAAAGTAGCCAGGTAGCCTAGGGGAGGTGTGACCACACCTATTGTTCTCTTTATGTGTATTGTGTGGCCAAATATGGGCATGTGTATTGCCTGTGGGAAGAGATGTGTATAAATATTTCTGCACAACAAAATAAAGAGAGTATTCTTTGACTCCCAAGAAAGTGTCGTCCAATATGGGTGGTCTGGGCTTCTGAGACTGCGCAGTGCTTCTATATGGATATTTAATGCTGAACCTGACTCTCCCTCTGGAACTCTTGGATGGGATTATACCAACTTCACTTTTACACAGCAGCTTGCCAGGGAAAAGGACGTCTCCAACTGCTGATACCCTCTCACTATCGGGGTAGCCGTTACAGGTCATGTCAAACAAACCTAATTAGTTTCTATCAGGAGGTTAGAAGGAACTTGGATGAAGGCAACTCAGCGGAGGTAGTCTTTTTGGATTTTGCAAAGGCTTTTGATATAGTGCCACATGGGAGACTATTGAGCAAACGAAGGGATACAGGAATTGCAGTAAATATCCGCTCATGGATCGAGAGCTGGCTAAAAACAGGAAGCAAAGGACTGTTGTAAATGGAACACACTCAGATTGGACTAATGTGATAAGTAGAGTTCCTCAGGGTTCAGTATTTGGCCCTCTCGTTTTTAACATATTTATTAATGACTTAAGTAGGATTGGAAAGTATTGTCTCCATTTTTGCTGATGACACTAAGTTGTGCAAGGTAATTAAATCAGATAATGATGTACTTTCCCTCCCAAAGGATATGCATAAATTAGAGAAATGGGTGACTAAACGGCAGATGAGATTTAATACTAATAAATGTAAAGTTATGCATCTGGGAAGAAAAAATAGCCATGCAATTTATAATCTTAATGGAGCAAATCTAGGGCTATAAGATACTGAAAGGTATTTGAGAGTGGTTGTGGACAACCACCTAGGTAACAGTGCTCAATGCCAAGCAGCATTTGCAAAGGCAAGTAAAATATTAGCATGTATTAATAAGAAGCAAGGGAAGCAAATATAATGTTGCCACTATACAAATCCCTAGTACACCCTCATTTGGAATAAGGAATACAATTTTGGGCACCACTACATAAAAAGGACATTTTAGAGCTGGAGAAAGTACAGAGAGGGGCTACAAAACTAATAAGGGGAATATAGGGGCTAAGTTATGAAGAAAGACTAAACAAATTAAACATTTTTTTCTCTCGAAAAAAGTGTCTAAGAGGGGATATGATTATTTCATATAAATATATCCAGGGTCAATATAAGGCTTTGTCAAGTGAACTTGTTGTGCCAAGGGGTTTTCAAATGCCAAGGAGACATCCTTTGAGATTAGAAGTAAAAAGATTTCACCTTAAAGAAAGAAAAGGGTTCTTCACAGTAAGGGTGGTTAATCTGTGGAATTCTCTACCAGAGGAGGTGGTGACAGCGGATTCGATAGATAACTTTAAAAAGGGATTTGATATATTCCTAAATAAAAAGGGCATTCATGGTTATGCTGGATAATTAGAGAGGGAGTATTGATCCAGGGAGGAGTCCGATCGCCAGTATCTGTGGTCAGGAAGGAATTTTATATATTTTTTCCCCCTTTTGAGACAATTTGTAAAGTTTCACTGGGGTCTTTTTCTGTTTGCCTTCCTCTAGATCAATTATCTATTGAACAAGGTTGAACTTGATGGACTAAAAGTATTTTTTCAACCTCGAATACTATGTAACTATGTAACTTTCCCAGTTGAATGTTATTAAAAATGCATTTTTCTACAGTAAACTGACATTAAAGTTTGTATATTTTATCCAATCACAAAGCAGTCATAACTCTTCTTAATGAGAGATCATTGCCAGTTAAACCCCTTGTTCTCTGAATCTATTGTCGTTGGTGTAAACCATGTTCAAATAAGGGTATGAACATGCCTGGTATTTTATTTTAAACATGGTTTTCATTAGTAAATAATGGCAATTATCTCCCATTAACAACGCATATTACTCTTTATGAGTCAGAAGGGCTGAATTACAGGTAGAGATTTCACATTTCAATGTAAGTTTAATGTAGGTAAAAAATGTTGTTATTAACATTCAACTCATAAAGTACTTGTTATTTTCTGTAGTTTTAAAATACACCGTATTTGAAAACTACACGTGTCACTTTAATCGTAATTGACAATAGCAGCTGAAGTAGAATCAGACTTGTGGGTTACTTTTTCCCATTAATTAAAAGTAGAAACAAATTCAACAAAGATGCAGGAAAAGCCAGTGGGGTGCTTGGTTGTATTGGAAGAGGAATTAGCTACAGAAATACTAATGTCACTCTATGTGTACAGATTTGGAGACAGTATCTTCAAAAGACTATCAACAAATAAGAAACCATTCAAAGAAGACAACTAAAATTATTCATGGTCTAAACGACCACACTAAAAGAAAAGCACAGACTTCATAACTTCAACATGTATAGTTTAGAGGACAGAAGAGAGAGGGGTTATATGATAGAAACATTTAAATATATCAAAGGATGTAATAACATTCAGAAGGGAAGTGTCTTCAAATTATGATACCTTGTTCTTGCATTACTCTTTTTCTTGAAGGTGGAATGTTTAATCATAATGTATTACTTTACAGAAAGGGCAGAGGAACAACCTTCCAATGGAAAAGTACAGTTAAAGAATTCAAGAAGGTCTAGAATAAAGATAAGAGAATCACAAGGTCTAATTAAGTGTAGACAGATTGAGCAGTCTAGATGGGCCTTATGGTTCTTATCTATTGTCAATATTTTTTTGTATATTGTGATAAGGAAATAGAACAGGTGCACAATATTACAGCAGTTAATAAATCCTATCTTCCCATAGAAACATGCAATATAGTCATTACACTATTCCCTGATACAGAGATACATAAAGAGAGCTATGTATAACCCCATTCTTGCTGCAGACCTCTGCATAGCAAAGTTAAAGAAAGCCAGGTACCCAAAACTAATTTATTTAAACAAAAAATTGATTTAGCCCCCAATGCTTTATCACATTAAAAATCATTTAAAAAGTGTTGTTTAGACAGAAACAACCCAAAATTCATCACTCACCAAAGCTTTCTACTAGGCAATGTTATACTAGGGGGAGAGTTAATCAGTTCAAGATGGTTTTATACAGTCTGAAGCCCCAGCTAATGAAACAGATAAGTGAGATTCAAACTAAAGACACATTTTACTAAGAAGCCAGATTCGATTTAAGACTGTTCCATTTCACAGAGAGGTATTAGGGTATGAAACAGAGTTTTGGATTTTCAAGAGTTGAAATTACACCTTCTGGACAAAGAAAAGATTATCTTCTTAGTATATATATGTAACGGAGTTGGAACATGCAGTCCAATATCTCCGCTGGTATACGGTAAAATATCCAAGAAGCACTACAGTCTCATCATCCCCAACCTCCCATATTGGACGACACTCAATTGGGAGTCACATGAATACTGACTTTATTTTGTTGTGCAGAACTATATATACACATCTCTTCCCACAGGCAATACACATCCCCCATAGTTGGCCACACAATACACATAGAGGGACAATAGGTGAGTCACACCTCTCTGAGGCTACCTGGCAACTTTGATACAATCAGACATTGATTAGATTATCCTTCTTTGTTCTTATGTCTGAGAATGAAAACACTTTATACAATAGACTTCCTTATCTTATGAGGAGTCTGTAATAGGATTATCTATTATGCCAAGGTCTGCAATAGTCTGGGCTAATAATCTGCAGAGCATAAACCAACATACATACAGTATAGCAATGTGATCATATTTTAACCAAGAATTAAATAACCATAAAACAGGGTAAAACAGTGATGGGTTCCGTTACACACCTCCCCTGTGACCATAAGCCGGCATACACGGTCTGATCCCAACGGATCGGCCTGGGGATGTCCGGACAAAAGTATTTGTTGGTCAATTCTCTAGTTTGACAACCCATCAGCATTACTGCAATTCACCTTTACTCACATTTCACATAACCCCAGATAGCTGGGATCTGAGCGCACAAAACTACCGAATAGCGCTCAGATCCTATTCACACAGTTCAATTGCCATGTAGCTAAAGTCTTTCCCATAGTCTTTCATTATATGAATGGGCTCCATGGCATAGCTATCTGGGGTATTACCGCTTCCACAGGGCAAGTACCGAATGACCCCCCTGTATTTAAAGGGCCAGAATGAGGGACATACACTCTGGTATGGCCGAATACGGTTTTTAAAGGGCAATATGTCCCAGGGCCATAGTCGCAGGGCAGGAGGCTGGCAATAAGTCCTCTCCAGGACAAAGTGGCAAAAGGCACTTCGTCACCCATCTCCCCTTTGGGGGGAAGTCTAACCAGGCACTTGGATATTTTGCTGTGGGGATGGGGCAACACGCTGAGGGGACTTGAGGGGCAGAGGCCAGCGGCACTCTGCCCTGATGCCAGCTCTTCTGCTGGTATAACCTGCAGGACATTCTGCTCTGTACAAGGGACAAAGGGAGGGCAGAGGCCGACTGCACTCTGCCCCGCTGTCAGCTCTTCTGCTGGGGTACTTGGGACATATTCTGGCTCAGTAGCCAGAGAAAGGTGGGGGTCAGTGGGGGTTAGCATTTCCTCTGTTAACCCTGGGGCCACATTAGGAGTTAGCTGGGGAGGGGAATTTGTACTTACCCCCTCCTCCGGTTGTCCCAGTGAGGGTAGTTGGGGATCTGGACAATAGGTGAGTCACACCTCTCTGAGGCTACAGAGAGGTGTGACTCACCTAGGCACAGAGACCACGGTCCCATCTGCGCCGTCTGGAAGATTGGTGTCTCCCCTTGTTAGGCTAAGCTGTTGCTGGGGGGAGAGGGCGACACCTTCAGTTCCCTGGGGTTCACACTGCCGCTGGGGGGGAAGGACGACACCTTCGTCCCCCTGGGGTACACACTGCCGCTGGGGAGGAAGGACGGCACCTTCTGCTCCCTGGGGTACACACTGCCGCTGGGGAGGAAGGACGGCACCTTCTGCTCTCTGGGGAACACACTGCTGTTGGGGGGGACGGACGGCACCTTCGGCTCCCTGGGATACACACTGCCGCTGGGGGGAAGGACGACACATTCTGCTCCCTGGGATACACACTGCCGCTGGGGAGGAAGGACAACACCTTCGGCCCCCTGGGGTACACACTGCCGCTGGGGAGGAAGGACGACACCTTCTGCTCCCTGGGATACACACTGCCGCTGGGGAGGAAGGACGGCACCTTCTGCTCCCTGGGGTACACACTGCCGCTGGGGAGGAAGGACGGCACCTTCTGCTCCCTGGGGTACACCTTGTCATAACTCAAGTTGGCCACTAGTTGTGCCTACCAGGAGGGACTGTTATATACCATTCGCCGCCATCTTGGGGCTGGTATAGCATCCACAGTTGGTGCCATATGGAGAGTAAGAGTTCTGGGTTTAGGAGACCCACTGTATATTGTGTTATGGGTTATAATATGTTAGTATTATATTGTATATTGTATTATGGATATATTGTTATGTTGTGGTCTAGGGGATAAAGTATTATAAGTTTATCCCTTAGCATATTCCCATCCCTTCCATGTTTAGGCTTATTGTAATGGGTATCCTGTGAGGGATCTAATGGGATATATTGGTTGAATGTGGGTGAAACATTGGGTGTTGTATTTGTAAATATGAAAGTATGTTATTATATTAGTATGTTATTATATTGTAGAGGGGAAGCCCATTGAACACAGCCAAAACCTCCTTTGTTCTCAAAGGCCTGTTAATCCCATTAGCTAAGTGTCCAGCAGAGAACTACACAATGGGGAGTTCACAGCTGGAGAGCAGACAGGCAGGCACCCAGAAACAATGGGATGCCCTGAGGCTTCTCAGCCTTCATAGCATGGGCAAAGGAGAGCCAAGACATGCTTTGCCCTGGAGATTCAGAGCCCAAATGAATTAGTTGGCGTCGCCTAGTGGGCGGACCTGGGAGGGGACTATTGGTTCACACACAGTTCCCCTTCATGATTGGCCAGAGGTCATTTGGGGCTGGCTAACGGTAGCCACTTCCCCCATTCTTGTGTGATGTGGTTAAATATGCTGTTCTAAAATAAAACATGGTTCATAATTTTCATCAAGACGTGGCGTGTAGATGTATTATTTACCCGGGGACACATGCTTGCAGTAAGACTCGTCAGACTTACTGTCAATATTGCTCAGTCTAACCCAAGGGCTGAGACATGATGTTCCTGTAATCCAAAAGTCCAGAGTCACCCAAATCCGATCAACAGACCCCAGCCAGAGAGTGGGTCGTGATAACTGGTGGCAAGTGGTGGGAGACTCTAGAGGAAAGGACTGAGGATGGAACAGCAGTATGAGGACATGTCCTCAGCAGAACTGAGAAAGGCGCAGAAACTAAAAGGAATTCCCCGGAAGAAAAGGGACCAACCAGCAGATGTGATAGCAGCCTTGAGAAGGTATGATGCAGAACAGCTGGAACAAGAGGAGTTGGGTGAGGGGATAAGCACACTACCAAGGACCCCAAGATCTCAGCAGGAAGAAGGACAGCCAGATGATATCCTAAAGGAGGCAAGACGCAGGTTCAGTGAAGCCAGGGAGTTTTGCCCCAGGGAGATAAGGCTGGAAGAGGCAATTAAAGGGCTGAACCTAATAAAGCAGCAAATACAGGAAGAACGTACAGGGGTGAGTGTGTAAGCTCAGCAAAGGCTTGGGGTCAACCCTGCAGAGATGCCAGTAAGAGTCAAACTGGCATATCAGAATTTTAAACAGTTCCAGGATGATAAAGACAGCATTGACTGATTTATCCAAGAGTTTGAGCAACAATGTAAGGTACAAGACATACCTCATGAAGAATGGGCCAAGTTACTATTGACTAAGTTGACTGGAAAGGCCAGCGCAGCCTGTCGGGCCCTTCCTCCACATCTAGCCATGGATTACAACCATTTATGTACAGTGTTACTAGGCAGATATGCCGTAACCCCTGCAACTTCTTTGGCCAGATTCAGAGGCACTACCAAGGGGCCAGAGGACACTCATGTTGAGGTAATGTGTAAACTAAGGCGTGCCTGCACTTAGTGGTGGTCTACACAAGCGGCCACCACAGCAGAACAAATTTTGGAGGTGGTGCTAATGGAACAATTTTTGCAACTTTGCGCACCAGAATTGAGGGATTGGCTGCAGGATCAGAAGCCAGTAGATGGGGACCAGGCAGCTAGCCTGGCCGACCATTTTGTTAGTACCAGAACCAAGAGAGTTCCCCAGATTACCAACTCTAATGGGCATACAGTCCGGGGCTCAAGAGACTTGGGGACAACACGACAGGCCCCTATTGCACGCAATGTGCCTAGCCATGTGCCCTGGGCGCAGCCTCAGAACGCATATGGACAGCGGGGTATCAAGTCAGGACCCGTTCCCAGAGCACACCCAGAGCCCAGATTTCCCAATAGAGAGTGCTTCAAGTGCTACCAGCAGGGCCACATAGCAAGAGATTGTCCTCAGCTTCAGAGGTATCAGAGAGGACAGCCTGCAGTGAATTATCTGGGGGAATGGGATGCTGGCGCAGGACCTGCCAACGCAGCTCCCTGGGAGCCAGAAGCAGAGGGATGGTGCCATGGGATCCACACGGTGAGGAGAGCACAGAAGGACTCCAGGGAACAGCACAGACAACCAGTTTGGGTGCGGGGTCACAGGGCTGTGGGTTACCGTGACTCAGGATCCGCAGTCACTGTAGTTCTACCTAAGTGGGTGCGCACCTCAGACTGCATACAGAGGCAAATGTGGGTTATGGTTGCTGGGGGAAAACAATTTTCCATTCCCATGGCTCGCATTCAATTGGACTGGGGCACTGGAAGTAAATGTACAGAGGTAGGAGTTATGGATAACCTGCCTGCGGATGTTTTGCTAGGGAACGATTTGGGTCACATGGTGAGCCAGTATGTACAGCCCTTAACAAGAGCTCAAACCAGAGCCAATGGATGCAGGATGAACCAGGACCAGACGGAATACCCAGAACCCAGGGTAAGTGACTTGCTGGCTACGACATTGACCTTAGGCTGGGCAAAGGGGGAAGAACTTAGAATAGCATTGCAGGAAGATGAAACTTTAGCAGGGGTAAGGGACAGGGCCGCCCAGGGCAAATCAGTTGATGATCTAGATAGTTTCGTATGGGAACAGGGGTTGTTGTACAGAATCAAGGTGCCTGGGAAGGATGAGGTAGAAAGGGAACCACGAAAGCAGTTAGTGGTCCCACAACAGTATAGAGGCAAGGTATTACAAATAGCCCATGAGATTCCTCTGGGAGGGCATTTGGGGCAGAAGAAAACTCTGTGTAGGGTAGTAAAGGTATTTTTTTGGCCAGGATTAAATCAGGATGTAAAAGAGTACTGTCGATCCTGTGATGCGTGCCAAAGGACCCAGCCATTTAAAAAAAAATAGCAGAGCTCCCCTACAGTCACTCCCTGTGATGGAGATACCATTTCAAAGCTAGGGTTAGCAGGACCGGCAAGAAATGTATTCTCACCATGGTAGATTATGCCACCAGGTATCCTGAGGCGGTGGTTTTATCCAGTATCTCAGCTCCTAAGGTGGCAGGGGCATTAATAACTATCTTTACAAGGACAGGGTTTCCTCAGGAAATTTTGTCTGACCGAGGGCCCCAATTTATGGCCAAAGTGACCGAACAGTTATGGTCCATGTGTGGCATAAGACACATTACAGCTTCCCCCTACCATCCCCAAACCAATGGCCTCTGTGAGCGCTTCAATAGGACACTCAAACACATGATCCGTACTTTTACTGTTTAGGAGCCAGACTGGGAACGATTGTTGCCTTGCCTGCTCTTTGCCTACCGAGAGGTACCTCAGGAATCTACAGGGTTTTCCCCTTTTGAACTTCTATATGGTAGGCCGGTGAGAGGACCCTTGAGCGTGATCAGGGAGACGTGGGAAGGGGAGTATAGTCACCACCCTGTACCAGTGGATACCTATGTATTAGCTTTCAGGGAAAATATGGCTAGGTTGGCTGGAATTGTGAGGAGCAATATGCGTAAAGCGAAAGAGAGAGATAGGAGATACTACAAGGCAGGAACCAGTGACAGGGAACTGGAGGAGTGGATGGAGGTGCTCATGTTGGAACCTCAGCCCCAGGATAAGTTACAGTTTTTGTGGAAGGGACCTTATACAATTAGCAAAAAAACTGGGCGACAAGTCATATGTGGTTATGGTAGATCCAGAGAGAGTGGTTACCAGGGTGGCCCACATTAATCGCTTAAAAGCATATGTAAAGCGAGCAGCTCATCTGTTAGCCATTTGCAGGGCCACAGAGGATGACCCAAAGGAAGGGCAGATACCAGACATGTTGCAAAAGGCAGAGCAGAAAACGCTAGAAGAAGGCCTTCACCAGGCCAAAAACCTAAACACAGAGCAGCAGGAGCAGCTTTTAGGCAAACTAAAACCCTTCAAACCCTTATTTACTACTGACCCTGGGTGTACCCACCTAGCAGCTCATGTAGTGGTGACAGGGGAATGTGGCCCATTAAAACAACACCCATACCGAGTCCCTGAAGCTGTTAGGGCAAGCATACAAGCAGAATTACGCAAGATGTTACAATTAGAGGTTATTGAAGAATCCAGTAGTCCATGGGCATCTCCTGTCGTATTGATACCCAAGAAAGACGGCACAACTAGCTTCTGCGTGGATTATCGTAGGCTGAATGATAAAACAAAAACGGATGCCTACCCTGTTCCACGCATGGACGAGTTGTTGGACCGATTAGGTACTGCCAAGTATTTAACCACGCTGGATCTCTCCAAGGGATATTGGCAGATCCCTTTGGAAGAGTTAGCTAGGGAGAAGTCCGCATTTGTCACCCCCTTTGGACTATACCAATTTAAGGTAATGCCTTTTGGGATGAAAAATGCCCCTTCTACCTTCCAGCGACTGGTAGACAAATTGTTACATGGGCACCAGGAGTATGCTCAGGCTTACTTGGACGATATAGCCATCTTTAGTCAGACCTGGGAGGAGCATATAGAACATATTGCTAGAATTATGCAGGCCATTAAGCAAGCCAAGTTGGCCATAAGACCAGATAAATGTCAGTAGGCAAAGGCAGAGGTGCAGTACTTGGGTCACTGGGTGGGCAGTGGGAAGTTAAGGCCAGAACCAGCCAAAGTAGAGGGTATTGCAGCTTGGCCTATCCCTAAGACTAAAAAGCAGGTACTAGCTTTCTTGGGCATCACTGGGTATTACCGCAAGTTCATTCCTGATTTCAGCACTACAGCCAAGCCACTGACCGATTTGACCAAAAAGAAATTGCCCAGGGAAGTCACATGGACTCCTGCGGGTCAAACTGCATTCCAGAACCTCAAGGAAGCTCTGACTTGTTCCCCAGTAATGGTTGCCCCGGACTATAACCGACCCATTGTGGTCCAGACAGATGCCTCCATGTATGGCATAGGGGCTGTGCTAAGCCAGACAGATGATCAAGGAGTGGAGCATCCTGTTGCGTATTTGAGCAGGAAATTGTTGCAGCGTGAAACGGCCTATGCTACTGTGGAGAAGGAATGTTTGGCAGTAGTTTGGGCTTTGCGCAAACTTCAATATTATTTATATGGACGACCATTCACTGTGACCACCGACCATAACCCCTTGTGCTGGCTGTCTAAGGTAGCCGGAGGAAATGGACGTTTGCTAAGATGGAGCCTGGCACTACAGACATTCAATTTCCAAATACAGCATCGTAGGGGTAAACTCCATCAAAATGCAGATTGATTATCACGCCAACTGGAGCTATGAGTATCAGCGTAGCGGAGAAAATCATGGACCCTTGATGTTCTCAGGCTACACTTGGGGGGGCAGTTGTCATAACTCAAGTGGGCCACTAGTTGTGCCTACCAGGAGGGACTGTTATATAGCAATCGCCGCCATCTTGGGGCTGGTATAGCATCCACAGTTGGTGCCATATGGAGAGTAAGAGTTCTGGGTTTAGGAGACCCACTGTATATTGTGTTATGGGTAATAATATGTTAGTATTATATTGTATATTGTATTATGGATATATTGTTATGTTGTGGTCTAGGGGATAAAGTATTATAAGTTTATCCCTTAGCATATTACCATCCCTTACATGTTTATGCTTATTGTAATGGGTATCCTGTGAGGGATCTAATGGGATATATTGGTTGTATGTGGGTGAAACATTGGGTGTTGTATTTGTAAATATGAATGTATGTTATTATATTAGTATGTTATTATATTGTAGAGGGGAAGCCCATTGATCACAGCCAAAACCTCCTTTGTTCTCAAAGGCCTGTTAATCCCATTAGCTAAGTGTCCAGCAGAGAACTACACAATGGGGAGCTCACAGCTGGAGAGCAGACAGGCAGGCACCCAGAAACAATGGGATGCCCTGAGACTTCTCAGCCTTCATAGCATGGGCAAAGGAGAGCCAAGACATGCCCTGGAGATTCAGAGCCCAAATGAATTAGTTGGCCTCGCCTAGTGGGCGGACCTGGGAGGGGACTATTGGTTCACACACAGTTCCCCTTCATGATTGGCCAGAGGTCATTTGGGGCTGGCTAACGGTAGCCACTTCCCCCATTCTTGTGTGATGTGGTTAAATATGCTGTTCTAAAATAAAACATGGTTCATAATTTTCATCAAGACGTGGCGTGTAGATGTATTATTTACCTGGAGACACATGCTTGCAGTAAGACTCGTCAGACTTACTGTCAATATTGCTCAGTCTAACCCAAGGGCTGAGACATGATGTTCCTGTAATCCAAAAGTCCAGAGTCACCCAAATCCGATCAACAGACCCCAGCCAGAGAGTGGGTCGTGATACACCCTGTCGCTGGGGAGGAAGGACGGCACCTTCTGCTCCCTGGGGTACACACTGCCGCTGGGGAGGAAGGACGGCACCTTCTGCTCCCTGGGATACACACTGCCGCTGGGGGGGAAGGACGACACCTTCTGCTCCCTGGGATACGCACTGCCGCTTGGGAGAAAGGACGGCACCTTCTGCTCCCTGGGATACACACTACCGCTGGGGGGGAAGGACGACACCTTCGGCCGCCTTGGGTACACACTGCCGCTGGGGAGGAAGGATGACACCTTCTGCTCCCTGGGATACACACTGCCGCTGGGGAGGAAGGACGGCACCTTCTGCTCCCTGGGGTACACACTGCCGCTGGGGAGGAAGGACGGCACCTTCTGCTCCCTGGGGTACACCCTGTCGCTGGGGAGGAAGGACGGCACCTTCTGCTCCCTGGGGTACACCCTGTCGCTGGTGAGGGGAATTAGTTGGAGTAGTCCACGTGGAGCGGTTTCTGTGTCTGGGACAGTCTCTCTGCATGTGGCCCTGCTGGTTACACGTGTGGCACCTGATGTACCGTGGAGGGATTTGGTAGTTCCCACCACCTGGACGCAGTGCTGTAGGGGGGGTTAATGGTGGGAGGTGGGTTAGCAGCTCCCAAGATGGACCGCTCCCGTGCCAGCTGCTTTTCCATTATGTATTCGTGGACATCTGTCATTAACCATTCCAAGGTTCTTATGGGAAGCGTACCTGGGAAAAAGGCCAGTCTGCTTTGGAGTTCTCTTCCAAACTCAATCAGTGTGCTGTCCGTAAGAGGCACTGTAACCGCTGCCCGGTCTCCCTCCATGAGTTCCTTTCTGTCTGCATCCCTGTAGTCCGCGGCCGCCTCCTCCTCCTCATCATGGAACGCTGTCCGAAAACTAGCCGGTTCCATCCTGCTGTAGCCAGGGGCGCTGTACGGATACTAGCGTTGCCCTCAATTTCTAACTCCACGGAATGGTGTCTCCTGTAGCTGTCCTTCTGACCGTGGGAACAATTCCGCCACTTGCCACCAAATGTAACGGAGTTGGAACACGAATCCAATATCTCCGCTGGTATACGGTAAAATATCCAAGAAGCACTACAGTCTCACCATCCCCAACCTCCCATATTGGACGACACTCAATTGGGAGTCACATGAATACTGACTTTATTTTGTTGTGCAGAACTATATATACACATCTCTTCCCACAGGCAATACACATCCCCCATAGTTGGCCACACAATACACATAGAGGGACAATAGGTGGGTCACACCTCCCTGAGGCTACCTGGCAACTTTGATACAATCAGACATTGATTAGATCATCCTTCTTTGTTCTTATGTCTGGTAATGAAAACACTTTATACAATAGACTTCCTTATCTTATGAGGAGTCTCTGTAATAGGATTATCTATTATGCCAAGGTCTGCAATAGTCTGGGCTAATATTCTGCAGAGCATAAACCAACATACATACAGTATAGCAATGTGATCATATTTTAACCAAGAATTAAATAACCATAAAACAGGGTAAAACAGTGATGGGTTCCGTTACAATATATATTAGCAAAAAATCATATTCTTCACATGAGATTTAGTGTAGTTTGCCTTTATCCATGTCTCCTCTATTCCAATGGTATTTTTTTTCCTTTATTAATCTAGATTGATTAATCATGCACACACATGAGTACAACTGTACCATCTGAGCACCGGGGCCATTCCTTTTGGGTCCGTATGAGTAATTTCACAGGGACAGAGATACAACAATCATCACTAAAACAGTCTTCAGCTAAATGCCTAACAATATTGAGTTACATTTTATTAAACATTTTAAATTTTTGTACAATATCAGCCTTTCAACAAATGTCATCGGCAATCACCTCTTACACATCACCCACCTTCTCTCTGATCATACAGTGCTCACAGGTGTCCTCGCTGATAACTACCACCATTCTGTTCTGTGCCACACCCATATGTTGTGATACTCTGGCTGAGAACCTATGATCTGTGCCCAGATCTTGAGCTAATTAAGGTAAATTCGGGAATTAAAGCGTGACCAGCGGCTCGTATATCCACAGCTATTATATGTGATGTGTCATATCACAATAAATGCTTAGCTGTGACCACCGTCAGTGGTTAAGGTGTACTATACCCTTCGCAATATGTTATTGTTAATCAACATTGATATCACATCCATCAGCTATACAGCTGTTAGCACATGTTAAAGGATACTCATAATATCAGAAATACGAGAAAATACCCATTAATAGGGAGATACTCAAAGGTCAGCAGCCAGATTCAATGTTACTTACATCAGACCAAAGGATCTGTTCTCAGACTGATATTGATACCCCAGGGAGCAGAAGGTGCCGTCCTTCCTCACATGCTTCACCAGTGCACACATTAATTCTGGATGTCATTAACATGTCATTGCAAGACTTTGCAAGTCCACCTCCATAGTGTATTAGTCTATATTTAAGCTAACAACAATCATGTCTTAGTTATCTGGCTTTATGATAGCTTTAATATTGTGGGTTACATGTTAAGGGGGGCTGTCATTGAAGGAATGTGTACCTGAGAGGCACTGTGAAAACCTTACACTTCATAAATTTCCTTCACAATGCTTGCAGATGCGGAAGATACCTTCATGGAGCTGAATTGTACCTAAAACAAAACATAACAACTGCAAAATAAGGCCTTACAAATATAGGGACTGCAGCATCTCTTCTCAACAGCATTCCTCAGTGACCATCAATTGGTGACATGTTCAACAAAACCCTGTCCACAGAGAAGAGGATCATGGACCATGTGATGGGAGGTAGCCATCTGCATAAAAAATATCACTATCACATAGGCCATGATCCAAGACTCTGTAGCCAGGCTAGATTACGTTAACATTTGGACCAATAGATTGTCACTGAGGAGTGCTGTTGAGAAGGGACGAACATATGTGCAGCCACTACATCCTCCTCTGCTTGGCATCAGGGCCCCAATCCCCCGTGGGCGGCCACCATCTCCTTGATGGCGGTGGGGGGCAGGGGGAGCCATCCCCCCCAGGAGGTAGTGGAAACTGCAGTGGCGGTGCTGGTGGCGGTGCTGGTGGTGGTGACATGTTGGGAGGAGAGGAGCGGCCGGACTGCTGATGGGTGAGGGATGCCTCCGTGGTGGAGGAAGCAGGGATGGGAACCAGAGCGCGGAGCATGGGGTCTGCTGTGACTTGCTGGATTGTCCTCTGGTCCGCCATTATCCTGAGCCGCCCTGCAAGGTATGATTCAGTCATTGCCTCCTCTCCTCCCTATTGCACCTGGCCAGGCTGGGCATGACTTCTGCATGATTGGCGGAGATGCTGTCCTGGATCCCCCAAGGGACACTCCATCTGCTGCCAAATGATGGCCAGCATCTCTGCCTGCACAGCCTGGCTTGGTGGTGGGGATGGAGGTCCGTGGGCCGTTGCTTGGTGAGAAGGTAGTGGTGGCCCAGTGGGAAATGTCTGGGGCCATGCTGGAGCCTCGCTCCATGGGGGTGGTGGTGTCGTTGCTGGGCCAGGTAGTGGTGGCCAGTATGCGGCACTCGTGAGGGGAGGAGGAGAAGGGGTCAAGCCCCACTGGACCCTCCAGTAGGAGGGCCCTGGTGAGATGCTCATTCTTTGGAGGAGGGGGACAGTGGGGTCAAATGCCGCTGGTTCAGCCGATTGTCCTGCTGGTGACCCTACAGCTCAGATGACATCCTCCTCCTCTGAACTGGGGCCCTTGGCTCCACTTCTTTCCTCCTCCCTCTGCACTAGATCCTGCTAGGCAGGGGCTTGCTCGCCGACTCCCGGCTCCGATGGAGCCGACTTCACCACTGGACCCAGACCTCCTTGATGCTGAAAGAGAGAAAAAAAAGGTATATGTTATTGGCATGATGAATAATACATTGCTTTGTGTTCATTCCTAACTATCTGACATCTATGCTTGGATGATTCACTTAATTGCAACTATGAGTCGCACGCATTTGCTAGATATGATCTATTCTTTGGTTCTTGATCTTGATTGCTCTTGGCTTCTAACTCTGTCTTAATTCCAGTTTTAGTCTGTAACTGCATAGGCTGCAGTGGGCACACCAATACATGGACTCTCTATTGGTTGATTACTGTTGTTGTGCCCACGAATGACAGTGATTTATCAGCTTCATGGATTTAATGACGTATCCATCTATCCCTTGTTAATTCCATAGAGCTGACATGTCAGTGTCCTTGTTGGTCATCATGTACATGTGTAGTGTGTGTGATGTACATGTGGTGGCATGTTGGTGTATGTGATATTCACCTAACATGGAGGCTGGATCCTGGTGGGCCAACAGGCCGGAAGCTCCAGCAGTGGGCAACTGGCTCAATAGTTCCTTGGCGACCCTCTACCACTTGTTGTAACGGACTGTCATTTTGGGGCCACCACTTGGCAGCTTGCTTGTCCTCCTTGGCACCTTCTCACCATGACCCTGATGTTGTTAAAGTGGTACTCCGCAGACCTCACATCCCTTTCCGCTGTACCCACTGCTATTACTGTGGCCCCTATCTCCATCCTGCCTGGGCCCTAGGGCCAGGCCTAACTTCCCTATCCACAAGGATAATGGGTCATCCAGGGATGGCACCAAGAGGACCACATTCTCCTGATGCGTGTAGTTATGGTTCCTGTACTTGCCCTTAGCCTCTTGCCCTCCACACTGTGGATGGGAATCCTTAGGTTCTAGAACTGTCCCTTAGGCCTGTACCTTTCACGGACTACCACCCCTAGGATCAGGCCCCTCACCCTCTGTCCCTGGACTAGATGTGCCTGTTTCTCGGGGCACCCTGCAACCACCCACCTCCTCCACTCCACTATCCTCCTCTCCTCTGCTCTCCACCTCCTCCACTCACCACCATTCTCCATCTCCTCCACTCGTCCGCCACTCTCCTCCTCCACCTCCTCCTTTCCTCTGCCACTCCTCACCTTTCCCCTCCTACACCACTCCCCTGGTCCACCTCTCTCTCCTCCTCGCCTCTAATCATCTCCTCCTCCCTGCCTCTCTACTCATCTCTCCTCCTCTCTCCCCCCATTTAAATTCCAAAAAGAACATATGGATATAAGAATATAAAAGAACAAAACCGCAACATCTGCTTTTTTATTTTATGTACCTTAGTTTTTTTTATTTTATGTTGTGGCGGGGGGGGGGGGGGGGTTGGGATGTTTTATTTTTTATGTACCTTAGTTTTTTTTATTTTATGTAATTAGAAGGGTGGGGGGTTTAATAGGGGGTTAGGTAGGTAGTGTTAGGTAGGTAGGGGTTAATAGGTTAGGATAGAGGCGGGTTAGTTTAGATTTAGTGGTTTACTGGGGGGAAGTGTAGTGTAGTGTTTGTACTTAGTGTCATGATGGTCCTTGAGGACCCTCATGGCATTTATGGGGTTATTAATATGCTTCTAATTGTCCTATTAGGGACCCTTATGGGACTGATTGGGTTAACTAGAGGCTTACAGGGGTCTGTATAGACCCTCATAAGTGATGGGATTAAATAGGGCTAGATGGGGTTAGATTGGCCCAGTTAGGGTTAGATAGGGGTTAGTATAGGTTAATGGGTTATAGTTAGGGTTAATAGTGTAGTTTAGTGCTTAGACTGTGTCATGAGGGTCATGGAGGACCCTCATGGCACTTGTAGGGTTAACCTAGGGGTTAATTGTGTTCTATAGGGGTCTTTATAGACCCCTATTGGACTGAGGAGGGTAATTATAGTCTCATGAGGCTCTGTAAAGAGCCCTATAATTTATAGGGTTCATTTAAGTGCTCATGGGGCTCTGTATAGTGACACATGAGTTATAGGGTTAATTAAGGCTTATGGGGGTCTGTATTGACCCCCATGAGTGACAGGGTTAATTAAGGGATTATGGGGGTCTGTATTGACCCCCATGAGTGACAGGATTAATTAAGGCTTATGCTGGTCTATATTGACCTCCATGAGTGACAGGGATAATTAATGGCTTATGGGGGTCTGTATTGACCCCCATGAGTGACAGGGTTAATTAAGAGCTTATGGTGGTCTGTTAAGAGCCCCATGAGTGACTTATAGTACCCCTCGCTGCAGGGGTTAATATTTTTTTGTGCGGGTCCGCTGCAAGGGGTTAATGTGGAGATACTTTGGGGGACCTGATGGGGACCCCCAGCATAGAGGAGGGGTAATTTTAGGTGCCACAGCCGGGATTGGCAAATAGTGTGCCGCGGGCCCCTTAAGGAGCAGCGGCTGGGAATTTAAAAGTTTGAAATGCAGCTGGGACCTGCAAGGGGTTAATGTGTGGGGGCTGCTGGGGTCCCTATGGACCCCTGTAGCAAGTGGTTAATGCGGGTCACTTTTGGGGTCCCGATGGGGACCCCCAGCATAGAGGGTGGTTAATTTTAGGTGCCAGGGGGTTGTTGGAGTACCCCCCCCCCCCCCATTGATACGGACAGCCCTGCTGCATAGCTCACACGTTGCTCGCAGCAGGGCTAATTTAATAGTGTGGTAACTTTTATAAACTTGCAGCACGTAGGGTTTAAGTAGAAGCCTTGTATCTACAAGGCTGGAATTTAATAAGGCTGATGGTCTGGATCAAAAGCAGTGCATCTTTAGCACAGAGGGACTTAATTGCTGGGAAGCGTACTCCGTCATTCTAAGTGCACTGCCTCCCTTCTGGTGCTGGAGAGGGAGCACTGGCATTCTCCATTCTGCCTCCCATGAAATCCTGCTGCTAGGGAGTATCTGACTCATATAGGCCACCTCCCATCTGTTGCTCGGGAGAGCTTTCATCCTCCATACCGCCTCCCACCTGCCCCTGGTAGCTCAGGCAATCTCCATGCCCCCATCCCATCTGTCATTGGGGAGCACCAGCATCCTCCATGCCACCTCCCATCTGTCACTGGGGATTACCAATATCTTTAATGCCAGCTACCATGAAATCCTGCTGCTGGGGAGTGCCTGACTCACCTAGGTCACCTGCCATCTGTCACTAAAGAGAGCTGACATCCTCCATGCCGCCTCCCATCTGCTGCAGTGGAGCGCCAGCATTTTCCATCTCCCCTCCCATCTGCCGCTGGGGAGCAATGACATCCTCCATTCCACAGCCTACCTGACATTGGGGATAGCCAGCATCCTACATCTCTCCACCCATGACATCTTGTTCCAGGTGGGAAGTGATAGCGTCAACCACATATGCGCTCACCTGCTACTTGTCTAGTTCCTGCAGAAACAACTGGGGGTAAGCTGGCTCTAAGACAGCATCATTTGAGGTGATCCTTTACATATCAGAAGGGTCATCTGCAAAGGTAAGTGGTTTTATTTATTAGATTTTAGCTTAGATTTAGGGGGTTAGGTATAGATGGGGGGTGTTTACATTGGGGGTTAGGTATAGATGGGGGGTGTTTAGATTGGGGGTTAGGTATAGATAGGAGGGTGTTTAGATTGGGGTTAGGTATAGATGGGGGGTGTTTAGATTGGGGGTATTGTATAGATGGGGGCTTTAGATTGAGGGTTAGGTATAGATAGGGGGTGTTTAGATTGGGGGTTAGGTATAGATGCAGGGGGAGGTTGTGATGCTTTTTTTATTTTATGTACCTTAGTTTTTTTTATTTTATGTAGTGGCGGGGGGGTTTGTGATGTTTTATTTTTTATGTACCTTATTTTTTTTTATTTTATGTAATTAGAAGGGTGGGGGGTTTAATAGGGGGTTAGGTAGGTAGTGTTAGGTAGGTAGGGGTTAATAGGTTAGGGTAGAGGCGGGCTAGTTTAGATTTAGTGGTTTACTGGGGGGAAGTGTAGTGTAGTGTTTGTACTTAGTGTCATGAGGGTCCTTGAGGACCCTCATGGCACTTATGGGGTTATTAATATGCTTCTAATTGTCCTATTAGGGACCCTTATGGGACTGATTGGGTTAACTACTAGAGGCTTTCAGGGGTCTGTATAGACCCTCATAAGTGATGGGATTAAATAGGGCTAGATGCGGTTAGATTGGCCCAGTTAGGGTTAGATAGGGGTTAGTATCGGTTAATGGGTTATAGTTAGGGTTAATAGTGTAGTGTAGTGCTTAGACTGTGTCATGAGGGTCATGGAGGACCCTCATGGCACTTGTAGGGTTAACCTAGGGGTTAATTGTGTCCTATAGGGGACTTTATAGACCCCTATTGGACTGAGGAGGGTAATTATAGTCTCATGGGGCTCTGTAAAGAGCCCTATAATTTATAGGGTTCATTTAAGTGCTCATGGGGCTCTGTATAGTGACACATGAGTTATAGGGTTAATTAAGGCTTATGGGGGTCTGTATTGACCTCCAGAGGGGCAGGGTTAATTAAGTGTACATGGGGCTCTGTATATAGCCCCATGTGTGACAGGGTTAGTTAAGGCTTATGGGGGTCTGTATTGACCCCCATGAGTGACAGGGTTAATTAAGGGATTATGGGGGTCTGTATTGACCCCCATGAGTGACAGGGTTAATTAAGGGCTTATGGGGGTCTATATTAACGCCCATAAGTGACAGGATTAATTAAGGCTTATGCTGGTCTGTATTGACCTCCATGAGTGATAGGGTTAATTAATGGCTTATGGGGGTCTGTATTAACCCCCATGAGTGACAGGGTTAATTAAGAGCTTATGGTGGTCTGCTAAGAGCCCCATGAGTGATGGGGTTAATTTTAGTTGCTTGGGGGGGCACTTATAGTACCCCTCGCGGCAGCGGTTAATATTTTTTTGTGCGGGTCCTTTCAGGACCTTTACGGTCCTTTAAGGACCCACAAGGCGGGACCCCCGCTGCAAGGGGTTAATGTGGAGATACTTTGGGGGTCCTGATGGGGACCCCCAGCATAGAGGAGGGTTAATTTTAGGTGCCACGGCCGGGATTGGCTAATAGAGTGCCGCGGGCCCCTTAAGGAGCAGCGGCTGGGAATTTAAAAGTTTTAAATGCAGCTGGGACCTGCAAGGGGTTGACGTGTGGGGGCTGCTGGGGTCCCTATGGACCCCTGTAGCAAGTGGTTAATGCGGGTCACTTTTGGGGTCCCGATGGGGACCCCCAGCATAGAGGGTGGTTAATTTTAGGTGCCGGGGGGTTGTTGGAGTACCCCCCCCCCCCATTGATACAGACAGCCCTGCTGCATAGATCACACGTTGCTCGCAGCAGGGCTAATTTAATAGTGTGGTAACTTTTATAAACTTGCAGCACGTAGGGTTTAAGTAGAAGCCTCGTATCTACAAGGCTGGAATTTAATAAGGCTGATGGTCTGGATCAAAAGCAGTGCATCTTTAGCACAGAGGGACTTAATTGCTGGGAAGCGTACTTCGTCATTCTAAGTGCACTGCCTCCCTTCTGGTGCTGGAGAGGGAGCACTGGCATTCTCCATTCTGCCTCCCATGAAATCCTGCTGCTAGGGAGTATCTGACTCATATAGGCCACCTCCCATCTGTTGCTCAGGAGAGCTTTCATCCTCCATACCGCCTCCCACCTGCCCCTGGTAGCTCAGGCAATCTCCATGCCCCCATCCCATCTGTCATTGGGGAGCACCAGCATCCTCCATGCCACCTCCCATCTGTCACTGGGGATTACCAATATCTTTAATGCCAGCTACCATGAAATCCTGCTGCTGGGGAGTGCCTGACTCACCTAGGTCACCTGCCATCTGTCACTAAAGAGAGCTGACATCCTCCATGCCGCTTCCCATCTGCTGCAGTGGAGCGCCAGCATTTTCCATCTCCCCTCCCATCTGCCACTGGGGAGCAATGACATCCTCCATTCCACTGCCTACCTGACATTGGGGATAGCCAGCATCCTACATCTCTCCACCCATGACATCTTGTTGCAGGTGGGAAGTGATAGCGTCAACCACATATGCGCTCACCTGCTACTTGTCTAGTTCCTGCAGAAACAACTGGAGGTAAGCTGGCTCCAAGACAGCATCATTTGAGGTGATCCTTTACATATCCTTTAAAGCAAAGGGGACTTCTCTGGGTGATCCAACACCAAGTTAAGTAGTGCCACGAATGTCTTACAGTGCTTGCCTGTATTCGTCCCAAAGCTTGGATGACAACAAGGATGAAAGCTTACTTTAAACTACCACTATAACACAGGTAGCTCTTAGATTCAGCAGGGGAGAGCAGATCAGCATAACTTGGTTCTAGTTCCATTTCTTGCTCCACCACTATCCCACTGCTCTGGATCAGAATTTCTTCCCATGTTGCTATGAGTTACTGCTTATTTCTCCCGGTGACTTCCAGCTGCTCCCTCAGCTTGCTAAGTATCCAATTAGACTGCTGAGAGATTAGGATCCAGAGCTAAGACTTTCTCTGAGGGCATCGGTTCCATTTTGGTTATTCTTCTTGTGCTGGTTGAACCTGCCCCAGTCCTAGGAGAAGAAGGTATAGGTCCCATAGCTGCTGCCAAGTCTGTCATGACACAGAGTCAAATCTCCATCAGGGCACAGGGTTTATTTCTACAGCTCACCAGCTGGAACAGACAGAAGGATTTGGTAGCCTTTCATCAGAACAGACAGCCACAAACAGAGAATGTAAAACCCAGTGCCCAGGAAAAGAACTTAGTTCTACCACCTATATCTTAACCAGAACAGGGCATAGCATATTTATAAAAAAATGCAATGTAACTAAACATATTAACACAAAATAATTAAAAAGCACTATTAAACAAACTTGGTAACATAATTAAGATCATTAGATTAAAAGGCCTGTTAACCAAATTACTCAGAGCTGTTCCAAAATATGTTTAGTAAACTGGTTGTTTACATCTCTCCACAGGCCTTCAGTAACAAACTGTTCTATTTAAAACATTGTATCAGTCCCATAAAGGACGTCTTAGATCTATGTTTGCAAACAATTATTTGATTACACCTCCATAGACCAGATCACACAGCATTACTTGAAATACCACAAAACTACAGTATTTAGAAAACAATACATACCGATTCCAGGCATGCTTAAAATCAACATAATCACTATGTCAAGTTGTTACATACAAGAGTTGAACTTGAAACCACCAGTACAGTAAATCCTTTAGCTTAACGGCCCAGTCCAAAGAGACTACTGGTGCATGGTGGTTTGTGATAGCGGTATTTCCCAGACCTTATAAATTCAAGTATCCTATGAATATCGCCCCTTTTTGTTGACCTTCTTCCAGTATCTGTTGAATAAGTCTCATTCTATCAGCAATAACCTGTTTGGAACAGTCTTCCAAAAAATAATAAACACCATGATAGAGGGTCAAAAAGCGGCTGACACAATTTTCGCAGAAGCATGCCTAAATCATTTCCCACTGAATGGATTAACAAAAACTGAAGCGGACCAAATAAAAAAAGCATAGTTAATAACAATAAGCAATACTTGCTCCCATTGCATGTCATGCAATTCCAGCCATTGCAGATGTATTTTGTCTGGTGAAAATCTCAACTGTAGACTATCATCTCTTATGGCAGCTCTTCTGCATGCCCAGTAAATATAAGAATGTCCCACCAGCCATATTTCTGCAGTGTGGACTGTAAAGCAGTGGTACAAGAAAAAAAAATTATAGCTCCAATATAAAAGAAAAATTTGTACTCCCAGAGGTGTGTAGGTCATGGCAGTCCCTGCAAACTGACATGAGGTACTGCCTCCCAAAATCTCTGCCACAGACAACGAAAGAAAGCATATGTTATTACATTACAGCTAGGTAAATCCTATGCTCTGCAGAGTATGTTACATTGAAGACATGGTAAAATTAAATGACAATATGTCTTTTCCACAGCTAGCGAAGTGTCATTCAAATGATTAATTGCTGGCACCTACCCCAAATTGTTGCAATGAAACAACACATGTTGATCCCATAAGATGTCTCTCCAAATACATAGATCCTCCACAATGGACAATAAATCTAAGGATGCAAGCGTTTTTAACCTAACCTATAGCTTACCAGCTGGCAGCATGTCACTGTCATTGGTCCACACTCCAAACACTTGTGTTTAAACTTGCAAGTGGATTTGCACTTGCAAGTACATTCATTGAAAAGAAAAGAGCATTTTACTTAATGGCTCCCATTTTAATTTTGCTCGTTAAAAGGACGAACCAGACCGCAGGGTTATGACAATTTTCATCTAAATTCCCACATAACTGTCATCCCAATTCATGTTCTGCTTTACCACCATCCACTGACTAAAGCATTCATTGTATAACCACCAGGCCATACCACCCTAAGTTTGGGTATGCTATATATCTTATCTAGGTAGTAAAATAATTATGTTTTTCAACATTAAAACTGTTGGGAATTGTGAAGGCCTGCAACCAGTTGGAGTAGGTCTTAGGTGTTTGCCTATACAGGGAGTGCAGAATTATTAGGCAAATGAGTATTTTGACCACATCATCCTCTTTATGCATGTTGTCTTACTCCAAGCTGTATAGGCTCGAAAGCCTACTACCAATTAAGCATATTAGGTGATGTGCATCTCTGTAATGAGAAGGGGTGTGGTCTAATGGCATCAACACCCTATATCAGGTATGCATAATTATTAGGCAACTTCCTTTCCTTTGGCAAAATGAAGGACTTGACAGGCTCAGAAAAGTAAAAAATAGTGAGATATCTTGCAGAGGGATGCAGCACTCTTAAAATTGCAAAGCTTCTGAAGCGTGATCATCGAACAATCAAGCGTTTCACTCAAAATAGTCAACAGGGTCGCAAGAAGCGTGTGGAAAAACCAAGGCGCAAAATAACTGCCCATGAACTGAGAAAAGTCAAGCGTGCAGCTGCCACGATGCCACTTGCCACCAGTTTGGCCATATTTCAGAGCTGCAACATCACTGGAGTGCCCAAAAGCACAAGGTGTGCAATACTCAGAGACATGGCCAAGGTAAGAAAGGCTGAAAGACGACCACCACTGAACAAGACACACAAGCTGAAACATCAAGACTGGGCCAAGAAATATCTCAAGACTGATTTTTCTAAGGTTTTATGGACTGATGAAATGAGAGTGAGTCTTGATGGGTCAGATGGATGGGCCCGTGGCTGGATTGGTAAAGGGCAGAGAGCTCCAGTCCGACTCAGACGCCAGCAAGGTGGAGGTGGAGTACTGGTTTGGGCTGGTATCATCAAAGATGAGCTTGTGGGGCCTTTTCGGGTTGAGGATGGAGTCAAGCTCAACTCCCAGTCCTACTGCCAGTTCCTGGAAGACACCTTCTTCAAGCAGTGGTACAGGAAGAAGTCTGCATCCTTCAAGAAAAACATGATTTTCATGCAGGACAATGCTCCATCACACGCGTCCAAGTACTCCACAGCGTGGCTGGCAAGAAAGGGTATAAAAGAAGAAAATCTAATAACATGGCCTCCTTGTTCACCTGATCTGAACCCCATTGAGAACCTGTGGTACATCATCAAATGTGAGATTTACAAGGAGGGAAAACAGTACACCTCTCTGAACAGTGTCTGGGAGGCTGTGGTTGCTGCTGCACGCAATGTTGATGGTGAACAGATCAAAACACTGACAGAATCCATGGATGGCAGGCTTTTGAGTGTCCTTGTAAAGAAAGGTGGCTATATTGGTCACTGATTTGTTTTTGTTTTGTTTTTGAATGTCAGAAATGTATATTTGTGAATGTTGAGATGTTATATTGGTTTCACTGGTAAAAATAAATAATTGAAATGGGTATATATTTGTTTTTTGTTAAGTTGCCTAATAATTATGCACAGTAATAGTCACCTGCACACACAGATATCCCCCTAAAATAGCTAAAACTAAAAACAAACAAAAAACTACTTCCAAAAATATTCAGCTTTGATATTAATGAGTTTTTTGGGTTCATTGAGAACATGGTTGTTGTTAAATAATAAAATTAATCCTCAAAAATACAACTTGCCTAATAATTCTGCACTCCCTGTATTATAACTATTATTATCTTCTCTTTTTTTTTGTAACATGTCAACAGAGGTGTCACAACCTACAATGATGATGGAGTATAGAGGATCCTAGTCCTCTTATCTCCTGTAGGTTTTAGACCTAAGATTTGGGTGACTCAGACCAATGGACCTTCTTTGCGGATGCAAGAGCATAAGTCCCAGCTTAAGGTAGTGTGCGCTGAGAACCCTGGAAGGAAGTCAGAAACGATCTCCTCTGCCAGCATATGCCCTTGGGTTAATAATACACCTGCACACAAAGTCTTGATGAAAATTATGAACCATGTTTTATTTTAGAACAGCATATTTAACCACATCACACAAGAATGGGGGAAGTGGCTACCGTTATCCAGCCCCAAATGACGTCTGGCCAATCATGAAGGGGAACTGTGCGTGAACCAATAGTCCCCTCCCAGGTCCGCCCACTAGGCGAGGCCAACTAATTAATTTGGGCTTTGAATGTCCAGGGGAAAGCATGTCTTTTACTCTCCTGTGCCCATGCTATGAAGGCTGAGAAGCCTTCAGGCCATCCCATTGTTTCTGGGTGCCTGCCTGTCTGCTCTCCAGCTGTGAGCTTCCCATTGTTAGTTCTATGCTGGATACTTAGCTAATGGGATTAACAGGCCTTTGGGAACAAAGGAGGCTTGCCTGTATTCAACGGCTTCCCCTCTACAATATAATAACCTACTAATATAATACCATACATTCATATTTACAAATACAACACACAATGTTTCACACACATACAACCAACACATCCCACCAGCTCCCTCACATGACACCCATTACAATGAGCCTAAACATGGAAGGGATGGGGATATGCTAAGGGGTAAACTTATAATACTTTATCCCCTAGACCACAAAATAACAATATAACCTTATAACAGTATAACAGGGTGTCTGGGAGCCCCAAACCCCCATGTATCGTCTCTTGTGTCAACAGTCTGTGACAGACATCTGTCCAAGTCCCAGATGACTGCCAAGTGAGCCATGACAATTACCCCCCCAAGTACAGATGTAGGTATCCTGTACTCCAGGATGCCTATCTGGACTGACAGTCAGGGCTCTAGTTGCCGCGACAATCCATCTGCGTTCTGGTGGAATTTCCCTTTGCGGTGTTGCACCGTGAAATTAAAAGTTTGTAGGGCTAAACTCCACCTCAGTAGTCGTCCATTCTCTCCAGCCACTTTAGATAACCAACAAAGAGGGTTATGGTCTGTGGTGACTGTGAACTGTCTTCCGTACAGGTAGTGCTGTAGTTTGCGTAGAGCCCAGACTACTGCTAAACATTCCTTTTCTATAGTTGCATAGGCTGTTTCTCGTTGCAGTAGTTTCCTACTAATGTAGGCTACTGGGTGCTCAACTCCCTGGTTGTCTGGCTGACTCAATACTGCCCCTATGCCATACATGGAGGCATCAGTCTGTACCACGAAAGGGCGGTTATAGTCTGGGGCAGCCAGGACTGGGGAGCAGGTCAGAGCATCCTTCAGTGTTTGGAAAGCCAACTGGCACGCAGAAGTCCAATTCACTTCCCGGGGTAGCTTCTTCTTGGTGAGATCCGTCAGGGGTTTGGCTGTGCTGCTGAAATCAGGGATAAATTTTCGGTAATACCCAGTAGTACCTAGGAAAGCCATCACCTGCTTCTTAGTTTTAGGGGTGGGCCAAGCTGCTATTCCCTCTACCTTGGCTGGTTCAGGTCTTAACTTCCCATTCCCCACCCAATGACCTAGGTATTGCACTTCTGCTCTAGCCCATTGACATTTGTCAGGTCTTATGGTCAACTTAGCTTGGTGAATTGCCTGCATAATTTGGCTAATGTGCCTTATATGGTCCTCCCAAGTCTGGCTAAAAATGGCTATATCATCCAGGTAGGCCTGGGCATACTCTTGGTGCCCTTGCAACAATGTGTCCACTAGTCTCTGGAAGGTAGAAGGAGCATTTTTCATCCCAAATGGCATTACTTTAAACTGGAAGAGTCCAAAGGGGGTGATAAAGGCAGACTTCTCCTTTGCAGTCTCTTCTAAAGGGATCTGCCAATATCCTTTAGAGAGATCTAAAGTGGTTAAATATTTGGCAGTACCTAGCCGGTCCAACAACTCGTCCATGCGTGGAACAGGGTAGGCATCTGTTGTGGTTTTATCGTTCAGTCTACGGTAATCCACGCAAAAACGAGTGGTTCCATCTTTTTTGGGCACCAATACCACTGGAGATGCCCAGGGACTACTGGATTCTTCTATCACTCCCAACTGTAGCATAGTGCGTAATTCTGCCTGAATGTTGGCCCTAACTGCCTCTGGTACCCTGTAGGGGTGTTGCTTTAAGGGGGCACATTCCCCGGTTACTACTGGGTGGACAGCTAAGGGGGTACACCCTGGCTTGGTGGTGAACAGGGAGTGGAAGGGTTTTAAGCTGTGGGACAGCTGCTCTTTCTGCTCTGCGTCTAATTCCAGGGTCTGCTGAATACTTTCTCCTACTGTATCCTGGTCTGCATTGTTTAGCATATCTGGGATCTGTCCCTCTTCTGGTTCGTCCTCTGTGGCCCTACAAATAGCTAATAGGTGAGCTGCTCTCTGAACGTACACCTTAAGTCTGTTTATATGGGCAACTCTGGTGATGGCCCTATCCGGGTCTATCATTACAACATAGGCCTTGTTCCCCACTTTCTGGCTGATTGTGTAAGGCCCTACCCACTGGGACTGTAATTTATTCTGGGGGTGAGGTTCCAGCATAAGCACCTTCGTTCCCTCTTCCAGAATTCTATCACTGGTCCCTGCCTTGTAGTATTTCTGATCCCTCTGCTGGGCTTTCCCCATGTTTTGGCTGACTATTCCAGTTAGTCTGGACATGTTCTCTCTGAAGGCTAGTACAGAGGTGGCCACTGGTATGGGTTGCTGCCTATACTCCCCTTCCCATGTTTCCCCAATTATGCTTAAGGGTCCTCTCACATGTCTCCCATACAGGAGTTCAAAGAGGGAGTGCCCTGTAGACTCCTGGGGTACCTCTCTATAGGCGAACAGCAAACATGGCAACAACCGTTCCCAGTCTGGTTCCTGGTCTGTAAAAGTGCTTATCATATGTTTAAGAGTCCCATTGAACCGCTCGCATAGACCATTAGTCTGGGGATGGTAGGGGGAAGAGGTAATATGCTTAACGCCACTCGTGGCCCATAGCTGTTCCGTGACTTTGGCCATAAATTGTGGGCCTTGATCGGACAAAATCTCATGGGGAAACCCTGTTCTGGTGAATATAGTCACCAAGGCGTCTGCTACCTTTGGAGCGGTTATACTGGACAAGGCTACTGCCTCAGGGTACCTAGTGGCATAATCTACCAGGGTAAGGATATACTGCTTCCCCGTTCTACTGGCTCTAGCTAGGGGCCCAATGATGTCCACAGCTACCCTCTGGAAGGGTTCTTCCATTACTGGGAGGGACTGTAACTTGGCCCTGCTGTTCTTCTTGAGAGGCCTGTTCCTTTGGCATGCATCACAAGAATAGCAAAACTCCTTTACATCCTTATCCAACCCTGGCCAGAAAAATATCTCTTTCACTCTACTCCGGGTTTTCTTCTCCCCTAAGTGCCCTCCCAGGGGTATTTCATGTGCTACTTGTAGCACCTTGCCCTTATATAGCTGGGGAACCACTAATTGTTTCCTGGGTTCTCTGCCTACCTCATTATTTATAGGTACCTTGACCCTATATAACAACCCCTTATCCCACATAACGCTGTATAGGTCATCCACTCCTTTGCCTTGTGCTGCCCTGTCCCTTAAACCAGCCAAAGTCTCGTCTTTCTGCAGAACTGCCCTGATCTCCTCTCCCTTGGCCCATCCTAAAGTTAATGTATTAGCAAGCAATGGACTTACCTCAGGTCTTGGGTATCCCCTCTGCTCCTGGTATGCCTCTCCAGGGTAGGTGCTCTTGGCTTGAGCTCTGGTAATGGGCTGTACATATTGGCTCTTCATGTGGCCCAAATCATTGCCCAGTAAAACATCCGCGGGGAGCCCATCCATGACTCCTACTTCCTTGCTTTGGTTCCCCATGCCCCAGTCCAAATTAACGCGAGCCATGGGGATGGTTAACTGTTCTCCTCCTGCTACCATCACCCACATTTCCTTTCGGATAGAATCTGTAGGGCGTACCCATTTGGGTAGGACTACTGTGACTGCTGATCCAGAGTCACGGTAGCCAGTAGCTTGGCGTCCTTGTAACCACACGGCTTGCATATGTTGTTCTCCAGATAGCTTCTGCGGGTTCCTTACAGTATAGACCCCTGAATATCCTCCCTCTGCTTCTGGCTCCCAAAGAGCTGCGTTGGAGCTCGCCGGCCCCTCAGTCCACTCCCCCAAATAATGTACATGGGGGTGGGGAGGTCCTCTAGAGTTTTTGGGTGCCTGAGGACAATCCTTAGCAAAGTGACCTCGTTGGTTGCAGTTGTAGCATTCTAAGCTCATTGGTTTGGTCCCCCATTGTGTCCTGGGAGCAGGCTGGGACTTGGTACCCCTGTGGTCAGATGTTTTTACTGGCCGTGCCCAGGGCGCATTACGCATCTCAGGAGCTGATCGTGCTGGCACCACCTCTCTGGGGCCCCTACCCGTATTTAGGCTAGGTTTTGTTCCTTGGGACACTCTTTTGGCCCTGGTGCTGATAAACCGATCTGCCAGCGCAGCTGCTTGGTCTGCAGTGGTCGGTTTTTGATCTTGCAACCAGTCACTGACTTCTGAGGAGCAAATGTTCAGGAATTGTTCCATCAGTACCACTTCCAATATCTGTTCGGCTGTGATGGCTCCTTGTGTAGACCACCACTGGGTACAAGCTCGCCTTAACCTGCACAGTATATCTGCTCAGCAACACAGTGCACAAATATTTATAATCCTGGGCTTGTTCTCGTGGAAGGGCTCCACATGCCGCACTGGCCCTTCCTGTTAACTTGTTCAGCAGCAATTTGGCCCATTCTCCATAAGAAATATCTTGGACGCCATATTGCTGCTCAAACTCCTGAAGGAATTCGTCCATATTGTCCATACCATCCTGGAACTTCTTAAAGTTCTGGTATGCCATCTTAACTCGTGCTGGCAATTCCTCTGTGCGGCAACCAAGCCTTTGCTGAGCTTGATCCCGCTCCCCAGTGCGCTCCTGCCAGATTCTCTGGTAATGCTGGTCCAGTACTTTGGCCACCTCTTGTGCGGTCATCTCACTGGGGTATAGGTGCCTGGCTGCTTTAAACCGTCTTGTTGCTTCTTTGGTGATATCCGTCTGTTCCATTCTTGGTCTTTCTGTAGAGTCTCTCACCACTGCCACCAATTGTCACAACCTACAATGATGATGGAGTATAGAGGATCCTAGTCCTCTTATCTCCTGTAGGTTAGATTTGGGTGACTCAGACCAATGGACCTTCTTTGCGGATGCAAGAGCATAAGTCCCAGCTTAAGGTAGTGTGCGCTGGGAACCCTGGAAGGAAGTCAGAAACGATCTCCTCTGCCAGCATATGCCCTTGGGTCAATAATACACCTGCACACAAAGTCTTGATGAAAATTATGAACCATGTTTAGAACAGCATATTTAACCACATCACACAAGAATGGGGGAAGTGGCTACCGTTATCCAGCCCCAAATTACGTCTGGCCAATCATGAAGGGGAACTGTGTGAACCAATAGTCCCCTCCCAGGTCCGCCCACTAGTCGAGGCCAACTAATTAATTTGGGCTTTGAATGTCCAGGGGAAAGCATGTCTTTTACTCTCCTGTGCCCATGCTATGAAGGCTGAGAAGCCTTCAGGCCATCCCATTGTTTCTGGGTGCCTGCCTGTCTGCTCTCCAGCTGTGAGCTTCCCATTGTTAGTTCTATGCTGGATACTTAGCTAATGGGATTAACAGGCCTTTGGGAACAAAGGAGGCTTGCCTGTATTCAACGGCTTCCCCTCTACAATATAATAACCTACTAATATAATACCATACATTCATATTTACAAATACAACACACAATGTTTCACACACATACAACCAACACATCCCACCAGCTCCCTCACATGACACCCATTACAATGAGCCTAAACATGGAAGGGATGGGGATATGCTAAGGGGTAAACTTATAATACTTTATCCCCTAGACCACAAAATAACAATATAACCTTATAACAGTATAACAGGGTGTCTGGGAGCCCCAAACCCCCACGTATCGTCTCTTGTGTCAACAGTCTGTGACAGACATCTGTCCAAGTCCCAGATGACTGCCAAGTGAGCCATGACAAGAGGGCCATATTAAATTTCAGCCCTGTAAGTCTAACGTGAAGCACGTAACGGCTGCGAGCTTGAAATTTGTCAGAGTTATGTTGCTATTAAATTTGAAGGGCCTGCAAGCTATGAGTTTGATATGTATATCATTGCTCATTCATGCAACGTTGGATTTGCGGCCTTGGGGGCGATCAATTAGCGCAGACCGTAGTTACGGGTTTAGATGGAGCCAATGAAAAAAAAGAGATTGTTAGCATTACATCACTGAAAAAGGGGAGGTTAGATTTCAAAGTCCTACCAGCTTCCATTACAAGTTGCGACCGGTCCCACATTCCACAATAATTCAATATTAATAAAGCCGTAAATATCCTATTACATTCAAGTTACAGTATATGTCTTAACACATTGATTGCGTGGATTGATATAACACAGAATATAAACATGAAATAAAGTATATTTCTGGGGCCGATTTGCAGGCTTGAGAATGTTGTGCTATTAATTCTAAGACCTAACATCACTTTCACTTGTAATGCAAATAAAAACACACTACTATACTTTTATTAAAAGTGCTACGTATTGGACTTAACCCCCCTTGTGGGTCCCCTGGAGCACATGTTGGGTTTTGGGCTCCATTTGCGTATTACGGTCTTGCCCGCGAGTGACTTTGTTGCAATTTAATAGCATGATTGGAAACGTAGCAGTCAAAGGATTAACGGCAGTGAAGTTCAACGTAGCTCAAATCGTAGGCGATTTTCGACCCTCCTGCGTCTTAACCCGCAGGTCCTCTGTGGGCTGCGTTATGGGGCTAATTTAATAGCCGTAACCCGTAAAATTGGAGTTTTAAAACGTAGCCCCAATTTAATATGGCTCATAGTTTGTACTGCTATACAGGGGTTAAATACAAACAAAAATACAATTATCAACATATGAGCTTAAAATCTTACTTACATTGGGCAACATTTCAATCTTTTGTGCAGATAGTTACTGTGCGGGTTTCACCGTAATTTAGTAACCTATCAATCTCAATCCCTCTAAATTTCAGAAACACCACTAAATGGGCAAAAATTTGCTGATTTTGCCAATTATGGGGAACTGTCACTTTCAAATTCCCCTCCAAGCCATTACAATCTCTTTTAATGGTGCTTCACAAAACTAATCACTACATAAATAAAATAAAATCAATCAAATCAAAAAAAAAATGCATTAAATAAAAAAATATAACTTGTAAATCAAAAATTTACTTACCTTTAGTGAGTGGGAGAAGGGAATCCCTAGGCTTGTAGGGCTGATCAGCAGTGGGGTCTTAAAACCCATTTCCCATCTCTTATGATTTTAAACAATTCCTTGTCATGTGATGGGGTGTAAGACAGGTATAAAGTTTACCTGGGCAAAGAATGTAGGAAACTGGAAAGATGTTTTTATCTCGTAGGAGACAGTATATATATATATATATATATATATATATATATATATATATATATATATATATATACAGTATATATATATATGTTTTGTTTACTCCTCTTTTTTAGCCTAATTTTTAGTGCTATCCTCCTTCAGCTGAAAATATTGGTTGAGAAGAGAAAAAAATATTTTGATAAATTCACTTCATTCCATATTTTTTCCTTCAACTTTTGTAAAACATAAACGCTTAACAGCCCTCTGCAAAGTATGGGTGTTACCAGTTATGTATCCACTACTACCAAGAAAGTGGACATTGTGTTCCCTATCTTTGCAGTAATATGATCTCTCTTACCTGCCAACTGTCTGAATAGTTCCCTTAACACTACCTGTAGACCAGTGGTTCTCAACCCTCTCCTCAGGACTCCACAGACATGCCAGGAATTTCGATTTAACAGTGTGTGAATACAGGTAATTAGTATTCTACAGGCCACAGAGCCTGTGTGTACACACACTGTTAAATCAAATTCCTGGCATGTCTGTGGGGTAGAGGGTTGAGAAACATTGCTGTAGACAAATCAGTAGATGTCACCAATGGAGGAAACCATACCTGAGCCAAATTAGTAGTATCAATATTGTGGTCAAATGTTGATACTAACTCTTAAACAAAAGATCAAGTGAATTATGCTCCAGTACAGATGTATAGCGAGTTTTGGGCTGAACAGTAGTGAGTGTAGTAGCGATAGAAAGCTGAAAGAGCTGTGGGAGCTGTGATAGGAGAAACAACTTCTTGGTGGCATCTCCAGCTCAGATGCCACTTGCCTGTTGAGTCACATTCCTGGGTGATGATTGTGATTGCTGAGTGGAAGACATGCCTTGCTGATCCTGACTCCTGATGATGTTGACGGTTCCTAGACCTAGAACGAGAGATGCTCCACGTCTTCTCAAAGTTAGATGCCCTAGCCCACTACTCTCTGTTCAGCAAAGCATATAGGATGTAGATGCGTAAATTCTCTTTATTCTCTTTGACCAAAGTAGTATAGTCCATTCTTACAGAGAAGTATACATCTCTTAGGTAAAGATAGTGAGGTTTGAGGAATCCTTGTAATCTTTTCAAGAAGAGGCGAACTAGAGGCCAAAAAATAAGAAGTTAAGATTGTTGCCCTTTCTCATTCCAGCAAGGCCCAATTACCAAAATGGATCAGTGCAACAACCTGAATAAAGTCTTCTGAAGCAAGCAACACATGCAATGTAGGTGTACCCAAAATCTCTGCACTAAGGAAGATGTAAAAGTGTGGCTAGGAGGACCTTGGGGACCATGAAATGGTAGTAGCTGATGTAACTCTTCCCAAATCAACCCTCAGACCTGAACCTTTATTTAGCATGTAATTATTGTTAGTTTGTGCAGCATCTCCTCGCTCCTGATGAGTATCACTGCTAGTATTAAATTTCTTCTTGTCAACTCCCACAACCAGCAGCCAGCCAAGTACTACTTGAAAAACGTATTCATTGACTCTGCATCCAGATAATACAGTTTGTAGTGGCCTACCTCCTTGAGACTTCCGATTTCAGGAGACCCTTTGTGCAGACATCTAGCACAGGATGACACTCCTGGAATAGAAGCAGCAGGTAGAGCGATGTGTGATACAACAGCAGCTTTGTATTGGAGTGCAGGCTCCTGAAGACCTACCAGAAGCATTGGCCTGCGGTGAAGCAGAGGACAACCTACATCTGGATACAACAGGTGTTTCAGGACTTTCAAGTCTCACTGGAAGGTTTTGATCACCTGATGGGCTGAGTCTGGTTAAGAAAAGGGGCCTCCTGGAAGACGTGATGAGATTACAGGAGAGTGGGTTATCATGTCAACAGAACTAACCTGTTAAGGTTAGTTCGTTCTCTGATTATTTTTTGTAAATGTGTTCTTTTGTTAATTTGTTTCCAAAAAAGTTAAGGAGTGTGATGTACTCTGTGGGGAATTTTTTAAATTGATTTTTAATTTTAAGATGTTTTACAACCCTTATCCATTTTTCTGCATTTTTTTGTCTTTTGTATAAATGTTTTAACTGCATGACTTAATTCATTTTATCCTGGCCAGTGTAACTAATATACATTTACACTTAATTTACTTTTAAGAAACTCCCTTAATAACTGTTTCTGACCTTCTGGAACATACCCCTGCCATCCTGTTCTCTCTCATATACGGTTCCATGTTTCACAGCTGTGACATAAAGCTACATCAACAGGCAGGGGCTTCACACTATCAATGTCTAGCACTGATGGCTTTTTAGAAGTAAGTAAAGTATACATTTTAGATGACAAATACATAGAGGAGAATCAAATTAAATAGGTCGCCAAATTAGAACATTTAAACCAAAAATAATTGCCTAAAAAGTCTCTGAACAAAAGATAAAAACAAAGAAAAATTATATTCACAATGTTAAGATATTTTACCTTGGCTAAAAGTTAGAAAAAAAAATCTGTGCAAAACCAAATGATTATGTAGCCCCCACAATTTATAATTACAAATCACAATTTGATAATCAATTAAACAAGCCTAAATATAGAGAGGCTTCTATATTAAAATATACCTAAAATACATTTTTAAATGCATCAATCTTAAATGGGATTGGAGAAGCAAACAGGAACTAAGTAATAAAGATTGGTAATAACATAATTTCAGTTTATTGTGATTCAAAAATGTGTCCTTTTATGAGAAAATGTACACTGAACATTGTTGAGTTGAATTGAGTTGTTTTCCCACCATTTTCGGACTCAAGCTCCTCTCATCTATATCAAACAGAGCCAAAGTCTGCACAAATAATTAGTTACTATTATTAAACTAATAATACTACTATTTATACAACTAGTAATAATAATAACAATAATAATTATTATTATGATAATGCAGCAGCTTGTTTACTGCACAGCTTAATCTGGGGAGATGTAATGCATTTCCTGCAACAGACTAAATAAGGAGAAACTTCAGCTAAAAGAAGGATAGGAAAAATATACACAGCCTTATTAAATTGCGATTCGGCCAATTGAATAGGGCTCTAAATAAACACAGAGCATTTTTTTTTTTTACAGAAGTTTTTAGTTAGTGAAGACCTTGCTTTTGGATAGGAGTTCACTAACTAAAAACTTCTGTAACAAAAATATGCTCTGTGTTTATATAGAGCCCTTTTCAATTGGCCAAATTGCAATTGGAAAAGGCTGACAATTTGCAATGAATTCTTTTTTTTCACAGAAGATCACAATAAATACTTAAAATTCAGGAAATCGGGATTTTGCCAATTATGGGGAACTGTCACTTTCAAATTCCCCTCCAAGCCATTACAATCTCTTTTAATGGTGCTTCACAAAACTAATCACTACATAAATAAAATAAAATCAATCAAATCAAAAAAAAAATGCATTAAATAAAAAAATATAACTTGTAAATCAAAAATTTACTTACCTTTAGTGAGTGGGAGAAGGGAATCCCTAGGCTTGTAGGGCTGATCAGCAGTGGGGTCTTAAAACCCATTTCCCATCTCTTATGATTTTAAACAATTCCTTGTCATGTGATGGGGTGTAAGACAGGTATAAAGTTTACCTGGGCAAAGAATGTAGGAAACTGGAAAGATGTTTTTATCTCGTAGGAGACAGTATATATATATATATATATATATATATATATATATATATATATATATATATATATATATATATACAGTATATATATATATGTTTTGTTTACTCCTCTTTTTTAGCCTAATTTTTAGTGCTATCCTCCTTCAGCTGAAAATATTGGTTGAGAAGAGAAAAAAATATTTTGATAAATTCACTTCATTCCATATTTTTTCCTTCAACTTTTGTAAAACATAAACGCTTAACAGCCCTCTGCAAAGTATGGGTGTTACCAGTTATGTATCCACTACTACCAAGAAAGTGGACATTGTGTTCCCTATCTTTGCAGTAATATGATCTCTCTTACCTGCCAACTGTCTGAATAGTTCCCTTAACACTACCTGTAGACCAGTGGTTCTCAACCCTCTCCTCAGGACTCCACAGACATGCCAGGAATTTCGATTTAACAGTGTGTGAATACAGGTAATTAGTATTCTACAGGCCACAGAGCCTGTGTGTACACACACTGTTAAATCAAATTCCTGGCATGTCTGTGGGGTAGAGGGTTGAGAAACATTGCTGTAGACAAATCAGTAGATGTCACCAATGGAGGAAACCATACCTGAGCCAAATTAGTAGTATCAATATTGTGGTCAAATGTTGATACTAACTCTTAAACAAAAGATCAAGTGAATTATGCTCCAGTACAGATGTATAGCGAGTTTTGGGCTGAACAGTAGTGAGTGTAGTAGCGATAGAAAGCTGAAAGAGCTGTGGGAGCTGTGATAGGAGAAACAACTTCTTGGTGGCATCTCCAGCTCAGATGCCACTTGCCTGTTGAGTCACATTCCTGGGTGATGATTGTGATTGCTGAGTGGAAGACATGCCTTGCTGATCCTGACTCCTGATGATGTTGACGGTTCCTAGACCTAGAACGAGAGATGCTCCACGTCTTCTCAAAGTTAGATGCCCTAGCCCACTCCTCTCTGTTCAGCAAAGCATATAGGATGTAGATGCGTAAATTCTCTTTATTCTCTTTGACCAAAGTAGTATAGTCCATTCTTACAGAGAAGTATACATCTCTTAGGTAAAGATAGTGAGGTTTGAGGAATCCTTGTAATCTTTTCAAGAAGAGGCGAACTAGAGGCCAAAAAATAAGAAGTTAAGATTGTTGCCCTTTCTCATTCCAGCAAGGCCCAATTACCAAAATGGATCAGTGCAACAACCTGAATAAAGTCTTCTGAAGCAAGCAACACATGCAATGTAGGTGTACCCAAAATCTCTGCACTAAGGAAGATGTAAAAGTGTGGCTAGGAGGACCTTGGGGACCATGAAATGGTAGTAGCTGATGTAACTCTTCCCAAATCAACCCTCAGACCTGAACCTTTATTTAGCATGTAATTATTGTTAGTTTGTGCAGCATCTCCTCGCTCCTGATGAGTATCACTGCTAGTATTAAATTTCTTCTTGTCAACTCCCACAACCAGCAGCCAGCCAAGTACTACTTGAAAAACGTATTCATTGACTCTGCATCCAGATAATACAGTTTGTAGTGGCCTACCTCCTTGAGACTTCCGATTTCAGGAGACCCTTTGTGCAGACATCTAGCACAGGATGACACTCCTGGAATAGAAGCAGCAGGTAGAGCGATGTGTGATACAACAGCAGCTTTGTATTGGAGTGCAGGCTCCTGAAGACCTACCAGAAGCATTGGCCTGCGGTGAAGCAGAGGACAACCTACATCTGGATACAACAGGTGTTTCAGGACTTTCAAGTCTCACTGGAAGGTTTTGATCACCTGATGGGCTGAGTCTGGTTAAGAAAAGGGGCCTCCTGGAAGACGTGATGAGATTACAGGAGAGTGGGTTATCATGTCAACAGAACTAACCTGTTAAGGTTAGTTCGTTCTCTGATTATTTTTTGTAAATGTGTTCTTTTGTTAATTTGTTTCCAAAAAAGTTAAGGAGTGTGATGTACTCTGTGGGGAATTTTTTAAATTGATTTTTAATTTTAAGATGTTTTACAACCCTTATCCATTTTTCTGCATTTTTTTGTCTTTTGTATAAATGTTTTAACTGCATGACTTAATTCATTTTATCCTGGCCAGTGTAACTAATATACATTTACACTTAATTTACTTTTAAGAAACTCCCTTAATAACTGTTTCTGACCTTCTGGAACATACCCCTGCCATCCTGTTCTCTCTCATATACGGTTCCATGTTTCACAGCTGTGACATAAAGCTACATCAACAGGCAGGGGCTTCACACTATCAATGTCTAGCACTGATGGCTTTTTAGAAGTAAGTAAAGTATACATTTTAGATGACAAATACATAGAGGAGAATCAAATTAAATAGGTCGCCAAATTAGAACATTTAAACCAAAAATAATTGCCTAAAAAGTCTCTGAACAAAAGATAAAAACAAAGAAAAATTATATTCACAATGTTAAGATATTTTACCTTGGCTAAAAGTTAGAAAAAAAAATCTGTGCAAAACCAAATGATTATGTAGCCCCCACAATTTATAATTACAAATCACAATTTGATAATCAATTAAACAAGCCTAAATATAGAGAGGCTTCTATATTAAAATATACCTAAAATACATTTTTAAATGCATCAATCTTAAATGGGATTGGAGAAGCAAACAGGAACTAAGTAATAAAGATTGGTAATAACATAATTTCAGTTTATTGTGATTCAAAAATGTGTCCTTTTATGAGAAAATGTACACTGAACATTGTTGAGTTGAATTGAGTTGTTTTCCCACCATTTTCGGACTCAAGCTCCTCTCATCTATATCAAACAGAGCCAAAGTCTGCACAAATAATTAGTTACTATTATTAAACTAATAATACTACTATTTATACAACTAGTAATAATAATAACAATAATAATTATTATTATGATAATGCAGCAGCTTGTTTACTGCACAGCTTAATCTGGGGAGATGTAATGCATTTCCTGCAACAGACTAAATAAGGAGAAACTTCAGCTAAAAGAAGGATAGGAAAAATATACACAGCCTTATTAAATTGCGATTCGGCCAATTGAATAGGGCTCTAAATAAACACAGAGCATTTTTTTTTTTTACAGAAGTTTTTAGTTAGTGAAGACCTTGCTTTTGGATAGGAGTTCACTAACTAAAAACTTCTGTAACAAAAATATGCTCTGTGTTTATATAGAGCCCTTTTCAATTGGCCAAATTGCAATTGGAAAAGGCTGACAATTTGCAATGAATTCTTTTTTTTCACAGAAGATCACAATAAATACTTAAAATTCAGGAAATCGGGATTTTGCCAATTATGGGGAACTGTCACTTTCAAATTCCCCTCCAAGCCATTACAATCTCTTTTAATGGTGCTTCACAAAACTAATCACTACATAAATAAAATAAAATCAATCAAATCAAAAAAAAAATGCATTAAATAAAAAAATATAACTTGTAAATCAAAAATTTACTTACCTTTAGTGAGTGGGAGAAGGGAATCCCTAGGCTTGTAGGGCTGATCAGCAGTGGGGTCTTAAAACCCATTTCCCATCTCTTATGATTTTAAACAATTCCTTGTCATGTGATGGGGTGTAAGACAGGTATAAAGTTTACCTGGGCAAAGAATGTAGGAAACTGGAAAGATGTTTTTATCTCGTAGGAGACAGTATATATATATATATATATATATATATATATATATATATATATATATATATATATATACAGTATATATATATATATATATGTTTTGTTTACTCCTCTTTTTTAGCCTAATTTTTAGTGCTATCCTCCTTCAGCTGAAAATATTGGTTGAGAAGAGAAAAAAATATTTTGATAAATTCACTTCATTCCATATTTTTTCCTTCAACTTTTGTAAAACATAAACGCTTAACAGCCCTCTGCAAAGTATGGGTGTTACCAGTTATGTATCCACTACTACCAAGAAAGTGGACATTGTGTTCCCTATCTCTGCAGTAATATGATCTCTCTTACCTGCCAACTGTCTGAATAGTTCCCTTAACACTACCTGTAGACCAGTGGTTCTCAACCCTCTCCTCAGGACTCCACAGACATGCCAGGAATTTCGATTTAACAGTGTGTGAATACAGGTAATTAGTATTCTACAGGCCACAGAGCCTGTGTGTACACACACTGTTAAATCAAATTCCTGGCATGTCTGTGGGGTAGAGGGTTGAGAAACATTGCTGTAGACAAATCAGTAGATGTCACCAATGGAGGAAACCATACCTGAGCCAAATTAGTAGTATCAATATTGTGGTCAAATGTTGATACTAACTCTTAAACAAAAGATCAAGTGAATTATGCTCCAGTACAGATGTATAGCGAGTTTTGGGCTGAACAGTAGTGAGTGTAGTAGCGATAGAAAGCTGAAAGAGCTGTGGGAGCTGTGATAGGAGAAACAACTTCTTGGTGGCATCTCCAGCTCAGATGCCACTTGCCTGTTGAGTCACATTCCTGGGTGATGATTGTGATTGCTGAGTGGAAGACATGCCTTGCTGATCCTGACTCCTGATGATGTTGACGGTTCCTAGACCTAGAACGAGAGATGCTCCACGTCTTCTCAAAGTTAGATGCCCTAGCCCACTCCTCTCTGTTCAGCAAAGCATATAGGATGTAGATGCGTAAATTCTCTTTATTCTCTTTGACCAAAGTAGTATAGTCCATTCTTACAGAGAAGTATACATCTCTTAGGTAAAGATAGTGAGGTTTGAGGAATCCTTGTAATCTTTTCAAGAAGAGGCGAACTAGAGGCCAAAAAATAAGAAGTTAAGATTGTTGCCCTTTCTCATTCCAGCAAGGCCCAATTACCAAAATGGATCAGTGCAACAACCTGAATAAAGTCTTCTGAAGCAAGCAACACATGCAATGTAGGTGTACCCAAAATCTCTGCACTAAGGAAGATGTAAAAGTGTGGCTAGGAGGACCTTGGGGACCATGAAATGGTAGTAGCTGATGTAACTCTTCCCAAATCAACCCTCAGACCTGAACCTTTATTTAGCATGTAATTATTGTTAGTTTGTGCAGCATCTCCTCGCTCCTGATGAGTATCACTGCTAGCATTAAATTTCTTCTTGTCAACTCCCACAACCAGCAGCCAGCCAAGTACTACTTGAAAAACGTATTCATTGACTCTGCATCCAGATAATACAGTTTGTAGTGGCCTACCTCCTTGAGACTTCCGATTTCAGGAGACCCTTTGTGCAGACATCTAGCACAGGATGACACTCCTGGAATAGAAGCAGCAGGTAGAGCGATGTGTGATACAACAGCAGCTTTGTATTGGAGTGCAGGCTCCTGAAGACCTACCAGAAGCATTGGCCTGCGGTGAAGCAGAGGACAACCTACATCTGGATACAACAGGTGTTTCAGGACTTTCAAGTCTCACTGGAAGGTTTTGATCACCTGATGGGCTGAGTCTGGTTAAGAAAAGGGGCCTCCTGGAAGACGTGATGAGATTACAGGAGAGTGGGTTATCATGTCAACAGAACTAACCTGTTAAGGTTAGTTCGTTCTCTGATTATTTTTTGTAAATGTGTTCTTTTGTTAATTTGTTTACAAAAAAGTTAAGGAGTGTGATGTACTCTGTGGGGAATTTTTTAAATTGATTTTTAATTTTAAGATGTTTTACAACCCTTATCCATTTTTCTGCATTTTTTTGTCTTTTGTATAAATGTTTTAACTGCATGACTTAATTCATTTTATCCTGGCCAGTGTAACTAATATACATTTACACTTAATTTACTTTTAAGAAACTCCCTTAATAACTGTTTCTGACCTTCTGGAACATACCCCTGCCATCCTGTTCTCTCTCATATACGGTTCCATGTTTCACAGCTGTGACATAAAGCTACATCAACAGGCAGGGGCTTCACACTATCAATGTCTAGCACTGATGGCTTTTTAGAAGTAAGTAAAGTATACATTTTAGATGACAAATACATAGAGGAGAATCAAATTAAATAGGTCGCCAAATTAGAACATTTAAACCAAAAATAATTGCCTAAAAAGTCTCTGAACAAAAGATAAAAACAAAGAAAAATTATATTCACAATGTTAAGATATTTTACCTTGGCTAAAAGTTAGAAAAAAAAAATCTGTGCAAAACCAAATGATTATGTAGCCCCCACAATTTATAATTACAAATCACAATTTGATAATCAATTAAACAAGCCTAAATATAGAGAGGCTTCTATATTAAAATATACCTAAAATACATTTTTAAATGCATCAATCTTAAATGGGATTGGAGAAGCAAACAGGAACTAAGTAATAAAGATTGGTAATAACATAATTTCAGTTTATTGTGATTCAAAAATGTGTCCTTTTATGAGAAAATGTACACTGAACATTGTTGAGTTGAATTGAGTTGTTTTCCCACCATTTTCGGACTCAAGCTCCTCTCATCTATATCAAACAGAGCCAAAGTCTGCACAAATAATTAGTTACTATTATTAAACTAATAATACTACTATTTATACAACTAGTAATAATAATAACAATAATAATTATTATTATGATAATGCAGCAGCTTGTTTACTGCACAGCTTAATCTGGGGAGATGTAATGCATTTCCTGCAACAGACTAAATAAGGAGAAACTTCAGCTAAAAGAAGGATAGGAAAAATATACACAGCCTTATTAAATTGCGATTCGGCCAATTGAATAGGGCTCTAAATAAACACAGAGCATTTTTTTTTTTTACAGAAGTTTTTAGTTAGTGAAGACCTTGCTTTTGGATAGGAGTTCACTAACTAAAAACTTCTGTAACAAAAATATGCTCTGTGTTTATATAGAGCCCTTTTCAATTGGCCAAATTGCAATTGGAAAAGGCTGACAATTTGCAATGAATTCTTTTTTTTCACAGAAGATCACAATAAATACTTAAAAATCAGGAAATCGGGATCATTATAGCAATCCTTTAACTACAAGCAGTTATTCTTTACTGAAGGCAGTGATAGATTTATTTGTTTACCTGACTGGTTGTAATTTTACAAAAAGTATTATAAAAATAAATAGAAACACTAATGTCAAGTTTTGAGCTGCGAGGATAGCTCTATAGACAATAATTGTGGGATGTATCTGCCTTACTAGTCCTGGATGAAGGTAGAAATGAAGATTCTCCAGAACTGATCAAGACAATATAATTAAGACAAATATTATTAAGACAATATAAAATCATCCTTTGGTTAGAGGAGGACTGGTAGTTTTTATGTCAGTGGAAAACCAATTATTTGGGGCTTTTATGCTGGAAGACAATATACTTTCTCACCTCTCTTATCATGTTTTGGATCATTACAGAAAAGTAAGTTTTAAACCTAATAACTATAGAATAATGTTTTATACATTTTCTCAATCTGATTAGCTGACTGGTCACCTGGGTGAGAGATCCTATAATAAATTGCATTTGTTTCTGGATCCAGATGATTCATATTGGTTAGTAGAAAGGGTTTTTCCAACACCAGCAGCCTTATTAAATTGTGATTCAGTAAATGTGACGAGATCAGTCTCGTCACTGCGAATTAGGGGAGCCTGTTTGCCCGAATCTTTTGATTACGGCCCATGATTGATACGCTTGATTTTCCCCTAACAAAGACATGGAAGCCATGCTTCATTTGGTCAGAAAGGACTATGATCTATCTTTTGAACCACTGGACCAATTTATATGATTTGGACATATGTTTGTATTTGGAGTATGCTGATTCTGAAAATGTAAGTTTTATGTGAATGTGGTGCATACTTTTAAAATTATGAATAATGTGTAGAAATGTGTTACAGATTCTGACCACCCCCCATCTATGAGGGGTGAGTCACTAAGGTCAGATGGTTGAGAGCAAAGGTTATCTACATGCACAACAGGGGAGATAGCAGAAAAAAGAGAGTTTCCACTTAATAAAAAAGGACATGTTAGAGCTGATAAATGTACAGAGAAGGGCAACAAAACTAATAAGGGGAATGGATGGTCTACGCCATGAAGAAAGACTAACCAGATTAAACTAATTTTCTCTAGAAAAAAGAGGGGATATGATTACCTTATAAATACATCCATGGTCAGTATAAGGCTTTATCAAGTGAACTTTTTGTGCCAAGAAGATTTCAACTGACAAGCGGACATCCCTTAAGGTTACAAGAAAAAATATTCCACCTTAAAGAAAGAAAAAGTAACAGTAAGGGCAGCTAAACTGTGGAATTTTCTGATAACGGAGGTTGTTACAGATTCAATAGATAATGCTAAAAATAGGTTGTATATATATTTTTAATAACAATGGCAATGTTTCAATGGGGTTATTTTTGCTTGCCTTCCTGTGGATCAATTAACAATTAAGAATGAATCCACATATTACAAGGATCAGAGAGATCTAAAAAGGTTGAATTTGATGGACTAAAATTATTTTTTGAACCTCATTTATTATGCAGCTCTGTCCTTTTAAGGTTGATACTTAAGCTAAAATTGTATAAAATCCTTGATCTGCAACACTTACACATATTTTTGCTGTCAGGAACCTACTTTTTATCAGGAATGCATGTTCTGTTGGGCACATGTTTTCTGTCAAGCTCACTGTTTAAATCTGGCCAATACTTTCTGTCACATATACTAATTTTCCCGGGTACACTCTTTGTTTAGTACACTTATTCTGCCAGGCATACACAGATCTGTCAGAAATAACAAAAACACTTGCTGTCAGGCAAACAATCCACTCTCAGAGAGACAAACACTCCCTGGGAGACAAACATACTCTCCATTAGGCACTATGAGACATATGAATGGACTCCCTTTGCAACTATAGAGACTCATCATCACTTTCTCCATAGACTCAGAGTATATCTTTTCTCTGCACTCGTATACTTCTAACATTTCTCTCTAGCCATCCACTAAGTATCTTTTCACCCAAAATTCACACAAAATAGTCTCTCTTCCCAAACTCTCATACCCCAAAACTCTATCGCTTTTGTCTCCTCTCTCTAGACTCCAGTCCTTTTTTCTATGTTCAGACAAAATTCTTACACATCCCACAAGTCTCCATTCAGTTTGTGCCCCAACTGCAACCTCCTAGTTAAAACATAGAATTATATTATTCTCCTCAACCTCCTCCCCATTAATTCAAACAATACGCCTCTAGAACAGGGTTTCTCAACAGCTGATTCTAGATACATTGCCAATTCCGGAGAACCTTATATGATGATTGACAGAAACAAAGATAAATGAGTAGAGCACTTTAAACATATCACTACCATTAGCAATAGTTATAGATAGATTATTTAGGTACTTATCTGCAGTTAAAATGTACTCAGTTTATGTTATTGCAAAACCAAATGAACATACATATAGTCTACATATAGTATCACACTGTAAAATATGCTGGATCTCAAAGCCAATCCCCATGAGCATTGAAAGATAACCTGCCAGTCCCCAAATCAAAAATGTTTAGAGCCCTTCCTGTTCTCATTTAAATTTCTCACTCCTCCAATTGTGATTATTCCATATTCCATCAGCCCCCTAGACAATCCCCATTCATTGATGAATCTTTTTCTTCTGAAACTTTAAAAGCCCCCCTCCCTCAGGGTTTCCAAAAACTCTTACTCCCTCCACAGCACACACACATTTCTGCCCTGGAAGCGGCAGTAAGATTTTGACTGCAAGGAGCAATTAAAAATTAAAATTTGTCTCACTGGCGTGCAGAGAAGAGGCAGCCAGTTGCCACGGCAACGGGGAGATTCAGGGAAAAGGGAGAGAGGGAAAGAAAACTAGAAGGAGACTGAGACAGTGAAAAATAGATTGAGAGTCATAGCTACTGCAAACTCTGCATAAATGCACTGCTTATAATTCATCCTATATCTCCATGAGCAAGCTTCCTATAACGCCTTCTATCTTTTCAAATAACTACTTAGTAAAAATTGTTAACATGTTTTATTGCCCTATAACTTCTTATATGTTATATCATATGTCTCCATATAACACCTCGCTACAACTCTTCCTATGCTTCCTGATATGTATCCATGAATTCATCCTAGCTCTCCAATCTCTCTCTATAACTCCTATCTCTCTGTATAATAGTACCTTAAACAACTAGTATTTTCATATATATTCATTTATATTACAACTCCATATAAGTTCCCTATAGCTCACAATATCTCTCCAACAAATCTCTCCTTATAACTACATTTCAACTCTTCCTATAACTTCTAAGGATTACAGGTCTTGTCTCTACACATAACTACATCTATGATCTCTCCTAGTAACTTCTAACTATAACCTTTCCTTTATTTCCATATAACCCCTCAGTATTTCTTTATAAAACCTCTTTATATAAATCTGTAGCTCTCCCTATCCATCCATATATTTTTCTATAACTCCCCACTTCTCCATACAAATATATCTGCTTCTAACAGTTCCCTATAACACCTTTTGACTTTTCATGTAACCTTTCCAAATAACTCCTTCTTGAAACAAATGAATAAACAGCCTTATTAAATTGCGATTCAGTAAATTTAAAAGAGCTCTATTTAAGCTCACAGCATATTTTATTTACAGAAGTTTTTAGTTAGTGAAGGCCTTCCTTTTGGATAGAAGTTACTAACTTAAAACTTCTGTAAAAAAAAATATGCTATGTGCTTAAATAGAGCCCTTTTAAATTTACTGAATCGCAATTTAATAGGCTGTATATTTTTATTGTGTAATTAATGTTGTTACATCAAACATACATACTTAAAGTTCTCTAATTCTATTATGGTCATCCAATCTATCCATATAACATATCTTAATTACTCCTCCTATTGCTTCATATGGTAACTCCTCCTGTCTCACCTTATATGAGCTCCACACACTTCCGCTAGTTTCCATTCTCCATCTTCTGTGTTATACTATAGTACCCATTCAACAAGTGATAGGTGATCTCTCTAACTTGAAAATGGGTCTATGTCAAACATAGGAACTGGTGATGCCTCACTACATTAGTTAGAAAGCCTTTACTTTAATTATTATAATGCAATGCCTCAAAACCTTTTACAGATGTGTGCTTTGGTAAAATCTTTTGTTGTCTACAACCACCATAGAAAATGTAAAAGGCTTTTAGACACGCTTGATTACCATCACATATATAGTTGTGAGCATGCGAGCTGTTGCTAATGCTTGCGGGCTCGCGCAGCGAGCCTGCGGCCCTCGCAACGCGCTCCTTGCCAGCAACTGTGGCCCTCGCAAAAAAGTATGAGGCCCGTTACGACCAATTACGACCTCACAAAAATCGGCCGCAACCAGCGGACATGAAAAAATGAAAAACACAATAAACACACAAAAAACATACATAAAAAGCTTACCTACAGCAAGAGGGCGCATCCAGGACCGCAAAAAATTAAGTTAAACCTCAATTTAACTCAAAATAAAAGAGTTAAGACACTAAAAAATTCTCTAAGCGAGAGAAAAAATGGCCGCCGAACAAAACGAAAACGAGGCTACAGGACTCTAAACACGCAAAACACCACCAGAAAACACCACAAAGTTGCCACAGCTGCATACCACACATTAGTCGCCATTTTAGAACAATAACTTATACAATGCGGAAGTACACAGCTACGGTAACAGTTTTGTCTAGCGCACGCACACTATTACACTGCTCACATTCATCACGCTTACACAGCAGCTCCACACCACTAATGCTGCAGCAACATCAAAACAGATTTTCAGCTCTTCAACACAATGATTACTTCAAAATATATTACTTCAAAATAGGTAAAGTATATTACCGTATATACTCGAATATAAGACAAGTTTTTCAGCCCTTTTTTTAAGGCTAAAAAGGGCCCCCTAGGCTTATACTCGAGTCAATCTCCCCCCGTGTCTCTCTAACCCCCCCGTGTCTCTCTAACCCCCCCTGTCTCTCTACCCCCCGTGTCTCTCTACCCCCGTGTCTCTCTACCCCCCCGTGTCTCTCTAACCCCTGTGTCTCTTTCCCTTCCCCTCCTCATCCTCAACCCCCCTCCTCAACCTAAACCCCCCTCCTCATTCTAAACCCCCTAAATGGGAGAGGTTGGAAGAGACACAGGGAAGGGAGAGGGGAGAAGAGACACAGGGAAGGGAGAGGGTAGAAGAGACACAGGGAAGGGAGAGGGGAGAAGAGACACAGGGAAGGGAGAGGGGAGAAGAGACACAGGGAAGGGAGAGGGGAGAAGAGACACGGGAGAGAGAGGGGGACACAAGAGGGGGACACAGAGGGCACAAGAGGGACACAGGGGGCAACACATTTCCCACCCTCGGCTTATACTCGAGTCACTCATTTTACCCAGTATTTTGTGGTAAAATATGTGCCTCAGCTTATACTCGGGTAGGCTTATACTCAAGTATATACGGTACTTTATTAATCTATTAGTTATTTTATTATTATACACCAAACTGCATTAGCTCTCTGACAATTTCATTGCCGTAATTTTTTGACGAGCAATTCGCTAGTGTATATTTATATTCAAATGTACGCCCCCTTATAGTTTGCAAGTGTACATTTTTTACGTTTTTTCAAATCTGCCTTGTGTCCACTGGGCCCAGGGAATCCCCAATTTGCTGTAATTATCTGTCGTGCCATCCCCAGAAGTACTGCCTGGTGCCTGTTTGTTGCTCAGAGTCCCTGGTGTATTAGGGAGGTGTGCTGGGTGAAATCTTGTAGGAACATCCAGTGGGGATGGAGATTGCATCAGGCACAGGGATGACATATGCTGTCTTTAATATAGAACAAAACCAACGACATACAGGTATATGGACAAATAGGATGAGTTATAGGAAAAAATTATATGAGGAGATAGGGAAAGTTACAGGGATAGATTTTATGGAGAGATAAGGATTATAGCTTTATCATCTATGGAGACATAGTCATAGTGAGATGTTATATGTAGGGATAGGTGAAGTTATAGGAAGAGGTCATATGTACAGAGTTTTAGGAAGTGTTTATATGGAAAGATAGAAGACATTAAAGGGAGCAGATATAGCATTAAAAGTGGTTATGGTTTATTATTAACCTCAAATTAGCTCCTATCCAAGATGTGACTAACGATTAAACTTTTTACTGTATAGCAACCAGATGCATAACTATATGGTAGGAGAGGGGTTAATTGGGTGCGTGCATCTATTGGGTCTCAGTGTCCTGACCCCTCGATGAACCTTATCTCTTAAGCTGTCCACAGCATGACGGCTGTTAACAGGAGGTGTCACGTTGCCTTGACAACCAGGCCCAGTGACAAGATGGTGGCAGCCAGGACAGAGACTGTGATGGGAGTGTGACAGACAGTGTGGGGAGAGAGCCAAGTGTGTGCCAGGGCAGCAGTCATTAAGTATCAGGGCTCCTGTTAACTATTTATGCTTCATAGTATTGTGGAATAAGGTGGTAGATACAGTACTTTGTTTTAGATAATTACTACAACAATGTTAATACAACCTGTACCCTTACTGTAGGATGGTATTTAGATCAGTATTATGTGAAACCTCTATCACTTAACATAATGGCACATACAAGTTGGATCAGTCCAACCCACTGTAGGGGTTACACAGTAACACAGCCAGAAGAAGCTATGGGACATGAAGCCTGTCCCTCATAGCACAGGGTGACACAGTAACACATATAGAAAGAGCTATGAGTCATGCAGTCTGTCCCTCCTAGCACAGGGTCACACAATTACACAGACAGAAACAGCTATAAGGAATGCGTGTCCCTCTCAGCACTGGGTGACAAAAAACACTGAAAATATTAAAAAAGATTGCACCGTTAATGTTTAGAGAAGACATATGAAAGTTCTCAATATTACATTCTTTAGAATTCCTAAATAGCATTATTCAGTTAATTATGAATATAGTCTAGAATCTATAGCACATAGAATTCCAGATAGAGATAAAGAGTTAATACATAAAATTGTATTGTTGTCCTATATAACCTATTACTCAAACTCTCCATATTGTAAAGTGAGAATAATCTAGGACAGTGCTTTCCAAAATGAATCCATTTTGGCTTCTTGAAAGAAATGACATCTCATAATCAGGGGTCCTAAAGTCCTCCATATGTCCCCCAAATTAACCACAGGATGCCAGACATACTAATAAGACCTCATAATTACTCTCCACCCTCATATTACACTATTCTTGGTAATCTTAGGAGTTCACTGCAGTCAGAAAATAAATCAAGCATATTTGTGACCTATAAACTGTACACCTCAATTGAAAAACAAACTGAAATCTTTTAGGTGGAGGGAAGAAACATAAAAAAATAAAAATAATGTGGTTGCATAAGTCTGCACACCCTCTTGTAACTGGGGATGTAGCTGTGTTCAGAATTAAGCAATCACATTCCAAATTGTGTTAAATAGGAGTCAGCATACACCTGCCATCATTTAAAGTACCTCTGATTAACCCCAAATAAAGTTCAGCTGCTCTAGTTGGTCTTTCCTGAAATGTTCTTAGTCGCATACCACAGCAAAAGCCATGGTCCACAGAGAGCTTCCATCAGAGGGAGCTCATTGTTAAAAGGTATCAGTCAGGAGAAGGATACAAAAGAATTTCCAAGGCATTAGATATACCATGGAACACAGTGAAGACAGTCATCATCAAGTCGAGAAAATATGGCACAACAGTGACATTACCAAGAACTGGAGCTCCCTCTAAAATTGATGAAGCATGGTGGTGGCAGCTTTGGGGCTTTTTTTCTTCAGCTGGAACTGGGGCCTTAGTTAAGATAGAGGGAATTATGAACAGTTCCAAATACCAGTCAATATTGGCACAAAACCTTCAGGCTTCTGCTAGAAAGCTGAACATGAAGAGGAACTTCATCTTTCAGCATGACATCAACCCAAAGCATATATCCAAATTAACAAAGGAATGACTTCACCAGAAGAATATTAAAGTTTTGGAGTGGCCCAGCCAGAGCCCAGACCTGAATCCGATTGAAAATCTGTGGGGTGATCTGAAGAAGGCTGTGCATAGGAGATGCCCTCGCAATCTGACAGATTTGGAGTGTTTTTGCAAAGAAGAGTGGGCAAATCTTGCCAAGTCAAAATGTGCCATGCTGATAGACTCATACCCAAAAAGACTGCTGTAATAAAATCAAAAGGTGCTTCAACAAAGTATTAGTTTAATGGTGTGCATACTTATGCAACCATATTATTTTATTTTTATATTTTTGCTTCCCTCTACCTAAAAGATTTCAGTTTGTTTTTCAATTGAGTTGTACAGTTTATAGGTCACATTAAAGGTGGAAAAAGTTCTGAAATTATTTATCTTTGTCTAATTTTTTTACAGCACAGAAACCTGACATTTTAACAGGGGTGTGTAGACTTTTTATATCCTATATATATATATATATATATATATATATATATATATATATATAAAGATACACACTAAGAAATTAAGCATAACGTATAGCGCATGCTTTAGAACAGTGACTCTGAGAATTACCTTCCAATGCTCAGTGTCTTTAATATCCAGAAAGGTGATACTACTTGTGACAGACTATATTTCCATTTAGTTTTTGTAATATAGTGCATTTTAACTGCAGAAAACACCCAGAATAATCTGAATGTAATAATGATAAATAGTAGTGTTAGCCTGTCCCTCCCCTCAGTGAACCAAGTCTAGTCCTATGACCATCTGCAGAGAACCACTGCTATTGCCCGACGAGGAGGCTGCTCAGGCACCCTGGGTCAGCATGCATTGTAGCCTGACCTACGGACCCTGCTAGGCATCAGGATTGGCCAGTTGCGTCTGGCAGTGGGACTTCTGCCCATTTCGCGCACTTTGTGTCAGTAGCAGCGCGGCCGCCATAGGGAACGGACGGAGGTGTAAGGGGCTCGACAGTAAATCAAAGTAGGAGGTGGAAATTTGGGAAATCGGGGCAATACAGGAGTGGTCAGTGGGTCAATGCCCATCCCACCCAGGCAGAGCCATCAGACTCCCGATCACCACATGGCAGGGCCAGGATATTCGGGGGGGATACGGTTCAAGAGAGCCAGGAACCCATACCCCCCACGCCAGAGTGGGCAGGGCCAACGGGCAGTGAGGATCAGGGCCTAGAACTCCAGCCACCACCAATCACTTTGCCCAAGGGGGCACACCCGTGTCCCAAGACAAAGAACACCCCATTACAGCCCCGTAAGGGGGGCGCAAGGGATAATAATAAAGCCGGGAGCTCTAAAAAAGTTCCTACAGCTCCCCACTATGATGATTCTACGGTCCCCTCCGCTTCCCAAACTAACAGCGCTTCTGGTGCTTTGCAGGGATGACGTAGCAAAAGTACGGACCTGGGCATGGTGTCGACAGATGAGAAGAGGAGCAGAGTCGTCGAAGAAATGAACAGCCAAGATAGTCAAGTGATAATTGACAACGTGCTTGTGACGGCCACAGTGGCAAGGCAGGCATGCCCCACTAGGGGAAGGACAACGACAAGCAGGTACAGTCCATTACTATTTTCCTGCACTCCAGTAAGACGATAAATGACTGGGACTGAGGACGTTATGGCTAGGCCACAGCAGAGGGCCACTAGTACCGATCCACAGGTAGATCTTACACTAGCTAGGAAAGTCCCAGATGAACAGGGGCAAGGTTTGCCAGAACCAGCAATGCCAACTTACTCTGGCCGCACAGGGACAGGTCGCATTGACCAGTTCTCAGGGGACGATGAGATGGTTTGGGCACAGGGGCACAGGCAACGGAGTGCTAGCGACTGTTCCTCTTGCATTCCTAGGTCTAGGCGGAGATCAAGGAGCAGGAGGTCCTGCTGATGCAGTTGCACCTGCCTGGGTACCGTGAGAGAGGACGGTGGTGGCTTCCACTCCAAGGCTTCCTGAAGCAGGTGAGCTTACACAATTTGCTCAGCTAGAAGATACTGTAAAAGGGGGGCCCTCACACACAGGGCCAAGTTTTTTAGAATCTACTGTCTGCGCACAAAATTGCGGTTAGTGATCAGGACATTGGGGCGTGGATAGGCGGGTTAGCCAGGAACGCGTGGTCCAAGCAACCCCCATGGATTTTGCTTAGGTCAGGTAGCATTGTCCGCGGTAGCCGTCGCGCCTTCCCCAAGAAGTCAAAGACAAAATCTGGAGGAGGGAGTTCATCGAGCGGTTCTCCCTGCTTCCTATGTCGCAGCTGTTGGTTCTCTGGGATAAGGGGTCCAGAGACGGCGAGGATCACCGCAAGTCAGTCAGAAGGTTTCTATGGACATTCGATACGTGGCTCCAGGCCTTCTCTATCATGGCCTGCATTTTGTGCGAACGACATCCAGAACAGGGTTTGGATTGTTCGTCTATTTAGAGGAAATTCGTAACGCATATAAAACCTACGAGGGCATGGCATGGTGGTGGTACGATGAGGAATTCCGCCTGTACTTGACGCCCAGGCCGGCAATGTCCTGGAGAGACAAAGCAGTCACGTACTGGTTAAATATCATGACCCCCATGCGAGTCATGCCGTCCTTTTGGGCCCTTGGCCGGTGGGGTCATGGGCCCCACCTTCGCAGCCTCGGCACGCCTACAAAGAAGGTGTGTTTTAGTGGGCGCCCAATTGCTGGTTCAAGCATGCTTGTTCCAACTGCGGTGGAGAAGACCCTCTTGCCCAATGTGATAGACACCCATATGCCTTCCCTCAATGCTACAGTGGATAAAAGGCTACGGTAGATTGCCGGGCCACAGGGATGCGGCTTACCTCTTGGAAAAAGGTTCCCGAGAAGGGTTCTGCATCCCATGCAAATCGGAGCTCCGGGGTAGCAGGTCAGCTACCCTGCACTCCGTCTACGGGGGAAGCAGTGAGCAAAATCCAAACAGAGATTCGTTTGTGGCACCCCATACGGGAGCATGTCATCTCCCCTCATCTCGGCGTCATTCTCAAGAAAGAAAAGGAAAAGTTCAGGTTGATTCAGTGCATGTCGCATACCAGAGGGCGGTCGGTTAACAACGGTATTACGAAAGAGCGGTCAGCCGTATCCTATGCGTCGTTCAATCAGACTGCCGAGATGGTGCATTACGCGGGTACTGGAGCCCTGTTGGCCAAGGTTGACATTGAATCGGCGTTTAGGTTGCTGCCGGTTCACCCTTCGAGCCACTCGCTCTTGGGTTTCTTCATTGACGGTAGCTACTTCGTCGACCTATGCTTACCGATGGGGTGCTCCATGTTGCGTGACATTTTGAAACATTTAGCACCTTTCTCCAATGGGTATCACGCTCAGACGGGGCACCGGAGTATAACGCACTACCTGAACAATTTTTTTGTTCGGCGGTCCGGCGTTACAGGATACGGTTCAGAGTTACAAAGGTATGGTTGTTTTTTTTTTTGCAGAGTTTAACGGATCCGCACTCATACACACAGGTAGTGCAACTAGCTCTGAGTTGGAGCTATATACGGACGCATCCGGGTCACTCGGCTTTGGGGCTTACTTCCAGGGTAGGTGATACGCTGCAGCATGGCCCAAGGACTGGGCAGCGAGCGGCTGCGTACCTCACAAGAAACCTGGCATTCCTGGAGCTATTCCCCATAATAGTGGTGATTCACATTTGGAGTTTGGAGTTCATGGACAACATGGTGGTAGTGTAGGCTGTGAAGAGCATCACGGCGGCGTTGATCCCAGTGGTACGATTGACTCGACATTTGGTGCTATGCGCCTAAACATATGGTTTCAGGCCAGGCACGTGCCGGGCTTAGAGAACGGTATTGCTGATGCCCTTTCTCGATTCCAGGAGGCGCAGTTCAAGATGTTGGCTCGACTTGCAAACGATCGGGTCGAGACTATTCCCGAGGAGCTTGGAGCAGTCAGGTAACGAGACTCAGCCTCAGCTAAGTGGAACGTGTCATGAATCAGCCAGTGGCCATATTGGGACTGGCAGCAGAGGCCACACCCAGTGGCCATGTTGTGTTTGGACAAAGTTCATGGCTCAGGCGGCAGCCATATTGGGACTGGCAGTGGTCACCTCTAGGAGCCATTTTATGATCAGACTCTACTCTCCACATGGCCATGTAGAAGACAACTGGAGTACAGGATACCTACATCTGTACTTAGTGGGGTTTGGGGCTCACAGACCCCCTGTTATACTGTTATAAGGTTATATTGTTATTTTGTGGTCTAGGGGATAAAGTATTATAAGTTTACCCCTTAGCATATTCCCATCCCTTCCATGTTTAGGCTCATTGTAATGGGTGTCATGTGAGAGAGCTAGTGGGATATGTTGGTTGTATGTGGGTGAAACATTGTGTGTTATATTTGTAAATATGAATGTATGTTATTATATTTTAGAGGGGAAGCCGTTAATTGCAGCCAAGCCTCCTTTGTTCCCAAAGGCCTGTTAATCCCATTAGCTAAGTGTCCAGCAGAGTACTAACAATGGGGAGCTCACAGCTGGAGAGCAGACAGGCAGGCACCCAGAAACAATGGGATGGCCTGAGGCCTCTCAGCCTTTCTAGCATGGGCACAGGAGATGTCTCTCTCTTTGGAGCTAGAGCCAAATGAATTAGTTAGCCCCACCTAGTGGGTGGACCTGGGGAGGAGTCTCATGGTTCCCACGTAGGGACCCTGCCTGATTGGCCAGAGGCAGTTAGGGGCTGACTAAAGGTAGCCCCTCCTGGTAATGTTGTATGCCTGTTTAAAAGATGTTGTTTTCCAAATAAAGTGGTTCATAATTTTCATCAAGACTTTGTGTGCAGGTGTATTATTGACCCAGGGGCATATGCTGGTAGAGGAGATCGTTCTGACTCCCTTCCAGGTTTCCCAGGCACACTACCAAAAGCTGGGACTTATGCTCTTGCATCTACAAAGACTGTCCATTGGTCTGGAGCCACCCAAACTTAGGTCTAAAACCTACAGGGGATAAGAGGACTAGGATTCTCTATACTCCATCATCATTGTAGGTTGTGACAGAACGATTTGGCAACAGTGGCTGGGGGGGCCACGTCTGAAGAAAAATCACACAGGATCTTACTTTGGGTTCTCTTGCGGTGCAGAGAGGAAGGCGAGTCAAACGCCGCAGTTGGGTGTCAGGTCACGGCCCTGGCTTTTATGTTTAATCTGGCTGGGCAAAAGGAACTCACAAAGGATTTTGTGGTACAAAAAGTCGTACGAGGCATGTTTAACAGTGATTGCAGGAAGGACGGTAGGTCGATCACTTTTTCCCTGTTGCTGCAATTGCCGGTAACTTGTAGGACCCCTTTTGAATCTCTGCTTATCCATAGGGCTTTTTCCCTGGCGTTATTCAGAGCGTTTAGAATAGGGGTGTTGGTCGCGAAAAACAGACACGGTTCGGGGGATTTGCAATTGATAGATACCTGTCTGAGGTAAGACATGGTGGTTATGTGATTGTGGAGGTCAAAAATGGACCAGACTGGTAAAGAGGTGGTACTACACAGAGTCTGCATGTTGCCCCTATGTATGTGTGGAGGAGTAACCTTAAGCAGCGACTGGTGGGAAGGTGTTCGCTGCTGGTTCATGCCGATGGTACAGCATTATCCTGTTATCAATTTGAGAAAGTGCTTAAGGCAGCGTTGCAAAGATTGGGTTTCAAGCAGTCGGAATTCGGTACGCACTCCTTCTGAATTGGGGCTGCTACGGAAGGAAAAAAAACAACAAGGAAAAAAAAAGATTATCGGGCGAACAAAAAAACAGAAAAACACACTTAATACACCGAAAAAAATTACAAAGACAGCATGGGGCAAAAGCCAGGACATCTGTGAGTGAGGTGGAACGCAAATTAAACTTGGTTTAGACAATTTTTGCCACATGAAAATCGCCAAAGTGAGAAAAAAAATTCTGCCTAAAAAATGAAAACGAGGCTACTCGACACCGGACCGCGCAAAACACTGCAAACCGCATAGCACTTTACACATCACACTACAAGATACACTATTACAAAAGAAGGAAAATGCTCACGAGACACATACCACATTGATAACATTACGACTATACAATGCCACTTTACACAATAAACCAACAGCTTTACCTCGCGCACGCAGCCTATTTAGAATGCACACTTCAAACATTCAATACACTTTATAAGCAGGGCACCAACACTCAAAATGTATATTCTATGCAGACGCAAAATACAAATAGATTGTTAGCTCTTCAGCCTATTGCTTGCTGCATATATCAATTATAAATAAAGTATAGTAGTTTATTGAATAAATTATTAATTTATTGAATACATCATTCATTATTTCCTTACTACATATACATAGAAATATATATCTCTCAGAGGATCAAAAGTACACAACAGGAGAGGCGCTCAGCGCAAGCCTTGCAAAGAGCGCTGAAGGTCCTGAGGCTCGCAATGAGTGCCGAAGGTGCTTATTGCGAAGCATGCGATGAGCGCCAAAGGCGCAAGCCTTGCAATGAACGCCGAAGGTCCTCACACTACAAAACGCTTTCAATTTTGTCGCAAACAGCATTACCATGGCCTCAAATTGTATTGCCCTGTAATTTTTGACGGGCAAGTCGCTAGTGTGTATATGTATATATATATATATATATATATATATATATATATATATATATATACCATATATAGATAGAGAGGGGGGGGGGATAGAGAGAAAGGACTCAATTGCATATCCCTGCCCAGTTTCCCAGAGTAGAGTGCAATAACTGTATTTCTGCGAATTCTGAGCATGATATAAAGTGTTTTAACTTATTTTAGACATTTATATGGGAACACAAATGTACTAATCATTTACTAGATAGATAGATACACTTTCAAATAGATCATGTTGATTAGTGTTATTATGACGCAAAAAATACACGTGAGATATTGTTTATGTAGTTACACAAAATGTGTTCTATAATATACATGTAACTGCTTTATTCTTTGGAACGTACATCACACATACATTGTTTAATTACATTCTCCACAAACAAGAAATTGTTGATATTATTATTTAATTCATAATTTATTTATTAAATATCAATTTAACCTAACTTCTTCAAGGTGGTGACTATAGTAACAGGACGTCAACGATTGGTAAACACATATTTTGAACTCTGATCTTTGCATTATATTCATTCCTTTTTTATAAGATTATTATCAATCAATTACTTAAATAATCTTTTTCTTCAAAACATATTTTATTGCTTTGAAGGGAAGTAGTGTAATAAAGTTTAGTACAAACATGTATAGAAAGAACATACGTCCAAAAGTAATCTCTCTCTATGATGGAAAAGTGAGAATTTGGATATTTAAATAGATACAGGTATAAATAAAACATCATGACATTTAAGGCTGAGATCAATAAACAAGCACGAGCATGTTGTATTTTTGAGGGAAGATAATTAGTAAGCTTATTATGGTGCTTTCAGGATCTGAGGAATGAGGAGAGTTTGGCTGCTAACCTGTGACAGGCAGGCAATGAGACAGCTTGTATAAAGAGTGAGTGTGGAGCAGGGTGGTGCAGACAAAGTGAATTCCCATGCCCTGCAACCGAGAAAGGGCATCAACCACCCCTACGTTAAGGCCGGAAATACTCTCAGCTCTCACCCAGATATTTGCCCGTAAGCAACAAAGAACCAAATGCTGTATGAGCTGTATCAACGGCCCAGACGCCGCCGTCAAGCTATTGACTACCCAGACTGTGTTTGGGCTACCTGATTGAAAAAGGACAACGCAGATTCGATATCCACCTTCGCCATCTTAGCCCCGACGCCCGCCCACCTGACCAGGTCCGTGGCCCGATCGAAAGGGGCATAAGACACTGACGAGTACTGTTTGTCAATCCCGTCTTTGACCGAGCCACCCAAGGATACGATGAATGCTGGATGAGGCGGAATTTTCCTGTTTCCTTCTTCGGCACTATGCCCAGAGGGGAAATTACTAAACTCTGGAAAGGAATGGAGGGAAAGGGCCCCGCCATCCTACCCAGTTCTACCTCAGTCCGGATTTTATCCACCGCTACCCCTGGAAACTCCTTTACCGTCTTCAGGTTTCGGAGACGCGACTCGAGTGGGCGAGAGAGCATGGAAACTTGTACCCTTCCTGGAAACCCTTGCATAGTAGGGCGGCCGCCCCGGCTTTTGTTGCCAACCTACCGCAGCGTTCTAGCCACGGCAGCATTGCGCTCAACTGTATGGGGGTCCGTCCCTTTTTGAACGAGCTCTCCAACCCTGAATCTGTCCTGGTGCATTTTGAGGCCTTGTGATCCCCTCCACAACTCGCACAGACGTGCTTGAAACGGCAGTTTGCTGCCCACTTGCAGCTGCCCTCGTTAAATGAGTGACAGACACCTCAACCGGCTGCGCTCGCAGTGGCGGGGCCTCTAGCCCCGCCTGGATTCCCACGAAAGGGCGGCACTTCCCGCATTGGTGTCATTAATTCAGCCAATAAGCCACCGCCTTATCGCTCCACGTCATCTCTGGACGGGAGGACATGTATTGCCGGAATTCCTCGTCATATCGCCACCAAGCCGTTCCTGATTTCCTCCATATACACGAGCACTGTTCCAGGTGTCTTTCTCCCATGACACAGGCCATGATGGCATGAAAACAGTTGTCAAACGTCCTTGGTACGTGCCTGAAAGTGGGTCTCCGGTCATCTCCTTCCCTGTGGAACCTCTCTGGATTGTCGGTCATACTTGACATTGGCAACAAGGAAAATATCTCAATGTACTCCCGTCGCCAAATTGTTTTTTTGAGGTCCAAGGCTAAAGGCGCCCCCAAATTGTCGTGGGCGCAAAAGTTGGACGGCCTCGCAGCCGCGTCCCGTATGTTTCCTCCACTGTTCCGCTCCTCCGGCGGTGCCAAACTCGTCATGCATGATGTGGGGTTGGTAGGCCCCACGCGGGGCGACCTCGCGGGAAGAGATGGCTCTGACCTCGCCTTCCCAGCCAAACCAGAGTAAAGCCAGGCACACAGGACTTTCATGACGACAAAGACAGTAACCCTTACACGAACAACGCCAGGCACGCAAAACTTTGAAAACAAAACAAACGCTTTCAGCGTGTAACTCGCAAACATTCAGCAGACACAAAGAGGAGAAACACACAGGGAAGGGACAGGGGGGAGATGGCGGAAAGAGACACATGGCATTCCCAAGAACGAAACCTGCAATGAGCGGCCCGTACGGTAGGCGGGAGGAAAGGCTCGCAATGAGAGCCAAAGGAGCTCATTGAGAGCCACAAGATGAGCGCAGAAGGAACTCATTGCGGGACTCACAATGAGCACACCGAGGGGGAGAGGCTTGTAATGAGCCCCTTCGGCAGAAGGCGCTCAGCGCAGTGCTCGCAATGAGCGCCAAAGGTTCTCAGAGGAGCAAAAGCCTTACATTGTGAGGCAAAAAGCATTGCCAGCTTTACTATTTTAATCCCGTCATTTTTGACGGGCAAGTAGCTAGCATAAAATATATTAAAGGCTGTTTTTTTTTATTTCAATATACACTTTTGAGATGAGCAAGTTCACTAATTCAAAAGAACAAACTGTGACTTTGACAAACTGTGTTCCTTTCATGTCAGTTGTACTAAAAAGTGATTATAACACTATACACTATATTTAGTTACCACAAATAATGCAGAAAAACAGTACGAAGACAACAAAAAGAGCCCATCTAAAAAATCACTATTGTCTTTTTTTCTATATGGTCTTTTGAATATTTTGAATAACAAAACTTGATATTGTGCAAAATGCTTTTTGAAAGTAAATAAATATTTCATTTTGATGTACAATTATTCTTTACTGCAGGCTTTTTACTGACCCTGCTTCTTTCAAATTCTGTCTCAACATGGTTTATTCTTGTAACCTAGTAAGCAATCTATTCCCAATGTGCAGATAAAAAAATATTTTATATAAAAAATCTCCTCCCACCTCAGGAAGTAGAACACTGAAAAATAAAATGGTAGAGTCCACAGCAGCATATCACATATAATAGTTGTCGTAATTGCAAGTTGTTGTTACGCAATGTTAAAATTTACAGGCTTGTGCATGCTCCGAAGGCACTCATTGCGGGGCTTGCAATGAACGCCGAAGTTGCTCATCACAAGGCTTGTACATGACTGGCTTGACGGGGCTGCAATGAGTGCCAAAGGCACATAACGTAGATGGGCGGGGGGGGGGGGGGGTCGGGGGAGAGGCAACAAATGGCTTTCGAGTTGCTGGCTTTAACGGCCGCCATTTTTTTTCAAGCCCATAACTTGAGAGCCGTTCGGGGGCCACCCAAAAAAGGCAATTCATTAGAAAATTAGCTTACAATCTCAAACACAGCATAGGGGGAGAGGCAGGGAGCCTGTAAGTGAGGTTGCATGCTAATTTGCTATTTAATTGGTGTTAATTGGTCTCAGAATGGCTAGGAGATTTTTTTTCAAACCCGTAAATCAGAAAACCATTTTGGGTTTGGGGAAAATGGTCAATTTCCCAAACCAGCAAATGGTTTCACACCGATAAATGGAAAGAGGAGCACAGAGGAGGGAAAGGGGGGAGAAAGACACAGAGGGGGGAGAGGGTGGAAAGAGACAAAGCGGAGGGAGTGGAGGGGGAAAATACAAGGGGTGAGAGAGGGGGGAAAGAGACACGGGGGAGATAAAGGGAAAAAAACAGGTGAAGGAGAGGGGGCAAAGAGACACGGGAGGGAGAGAGGGGGAAAAAGACAGGCACTCATTGCGAGGCCTGAAAGTTGCGGGCTGCCCACTCATTGCAGAGCTTGCGATAAATCCTGTAAAGTAGAGGAGGAGAGGTTCGTAATGAGATCCAAATGTGCTCATTGCCAAGGCCTGCGATGAGCACCCGCAAGGCCCGCAAGTTAGAGGGGGGAGAGCCTCGCATTGTGTGGCAAACAGCATTGCTAGGCTTCAAATTTTATTACTATCATATTTGACAGGAAAGTTGCAAGTATGCTTATAAAAGTAATAAATGAAAGGCTGTATTATGTAGTCCTTTAAAAGAGGATAATTAGGAATTTATGACCACAGTAGTCCTTTTAATGCATTCCTCTGCGGTAGTCCTAAATATAAGCCCTGCCGTAGGGGTACAACAACTACCCCCCCCCCCCCCCCCGTCACCTAAAATTGACCCATCTGGACCCCCGAAGTGACCTGCATTAACCACTTGCTGCAGGGGTCCATAAGGACCCCCGTAGGCCCCCATATTAACCCCTTGCAGTTGGGGGTCACCGAATGGCATCGATCAGTCCCCCGCTGCATTTAAAACTTTCAAATTACCCGCTGCTGCTCCTTAAAGGGCCCGCAGCACACTATTAGCCAATCCCGGTCGCGGCACCTAAAATTAGCCCCCCCTCTATGCTTGTGACCCCCAAAGTGTCCCCACATTAACCCCTTGCTGCAGGGGTCCATAGGGACCCCTGCAGCCCGCCTACAATACCCCTTTACAGCGTTGGGTCCCCGATCTGTACCGATCGTGACCCCGCTGCATTTCCAATTTCAAAGGACCGTAAAGGCCTAAAAAAAAGGCAATTAAACCCTATAAACCCTATAAACCAGAGCCCCATGAGCCCTTCATTAACCCCATAACTCACGGGGCTCTAAACAGACCCCCATAAGCCCTTAATTAACCCTGTCACTCATGGGGGTCAATACAGACCCCCAAAAGCCATTAATTAACCCTGTCACTCATGGGGGTCAAAACAGACCCCCATAAGCCTTAATTAACTTCATAACTCATAGGGGTCAATACAAACCCCCATAATCCCTTAATTAACCCTGTGACTCATGGGGGTCAATACAGACCCCCATAATCCCTTAATTAACCCTGTCACTCATGGGGGTCAATACAGACCCCCAAAATCCCTTAATAAACCCTATAAACCATGTGGCTCTATACAGAACCCCATGAGCACTTAAATTAACCCTATAACCCACGTAGCTCTATACAGAGCCCCATGAGCACTTAAATTAACCCTATAATCCATGGGGCTCTATACAGACCCCCATGAGACTATAATTACCCCCCCCCTCAGTCCAATTGGGATCTATATAGACCCCTATAGGACACTATTTACCCCTAGGTAACCCTACAAGTGCCACAAGGGTCCTCCAGGACCCACATGACAAAGCCTAAGCACTACACTACACTATTAACCCTAACTATACCCAATTAACCCATAACAAACTCTGTCTAACCCTAACTGGGCCAATCTAACCCTAAGTTGTCCTATTTAACCTCATCTAGCCCTATTTAACCCAATCCCTTATGGGGGTCTATACAGACCCCCATAAGCCTCTAGTTAACCCAATTAGTCCCATAAGGGTCTATGAAGACCGTAATAGGACAAGTAGAAGCCTATAATTAACACCATAAGTGCCATGAGGGTCCTCCAGGACCCTCATGACACTTATTTCAAACACTGCACTACACTATTCCCCCCAATAAAGCACAAAATCTAAACAAACCCCCTCTCCCCTAACCTAATAACCCCTACCTACCTAATACTACCTACCTACCCCCCTATTAAACGCACCCTACTAATTAGATAAAATAAAAAACCCAGGGTACACAAAATAAAAAAATCTAAGGTATACAAAATAAAAAAGGACATTACAACCCCCCCCACTACAAAAAATAAAAAAACATCACAACCCTCCCCTCACTACATAAAATTAAAAAACATTGCACACCTGCAAAGGAAAAGCCATACACAAATACACATAACATTACAGTCATACATACATTATAAATATACACCTAACTACAATACATTTCCCATTATCTATACCTAACCCCCAATCTAAACATCACCCCCTAACTATACCTAACCCCCAATCTAAACATCACCCCCTATTTATACCTAACCCCCAATCTAAACATCACCCCCTATCTATACCTAACCCCCAATCTAAATACCACTCCCTATCTATACCTAACCCCCTAAATCTAAGCTAAAATAGAATAAATAAAACCACTTACCTTTGCAGATGTTCCTTCTGATCACACCCCCTAGGAAAAAATAAACATCAGATTATTTGAAAAATAAACGTTACATTGTATGTGTGACTAATGTGATGTATCTTTTTTCCAGGGGCCGAGCCAAAGAACAGAGGAAGATGGACGGGGACATGCTGGAAAGGTAAGTTTAATACTGTATTTGTAATGTTTATTAATTCTGTGTAATGTTTATTTTTTAATAATCTGATGATTCTTTTTTTCCTAGGGGGTGCGATCAGAAGGGACATCTGCAAAGGTATGTGGTTTTATTTACTCTATTTTAGCTTAGATTTAGGGAATTAGGTATAGATAGGGGGTGATGTTTAGATTGGGGGTTAGGTATAGATAGGGGGTGATGTTTAGATTGGGGGTTAGGTATAGATAGGGGGAAATGTATTGTAGCTAGGTGTATATTTATAATGTATTTATGACTGTAATGTTATGGGTATTTGTGTATGTCTTTTCCTTTGCAAATGTGTAATGTTTTTTTTATTTCATTTAGTGGCGGGATGGTTTGGAATGTTTATTTAATTTTTTGTAGTGGGGGGGGGTTTGTGATGTTTTTTTTTTAATTTTGTGTACTTTATGTTTTTTATTTTGTGCACCTTAGGTTAATTTTATTTTATCTAATTAGTAGGGTGGGGGTTTAATAGGGGGTTAGGTAGGTAGTTTTAGGTAGGTAGGGCTTAATAGGTTAGGGTAGAGGGTGTTAGTTTAGATTTAGTGGTTTATTGGGGGGGGATCCTCATGGCACTTATAGGGTTAATTATAGGCTTCTAATTGTCCTATGAGGGTCTTCATAGACCTATATGGGACTGATTGGGTTAACTAGAGACTTACAGCGGTCTGTATAGACCCCCATAAGGTATGGGGTTAGATGGAGGCTTACTGGGGTCTGATGTTATATCTGTGATGGGATTAAATAGGGCTAGATGGGGTTAAATTGACCCCCATGAGTTATGGGGTTAATTAAGGCTTATGGGGGTCTGTATTGACCCCCATGAGTTGTGGTTTTAATTAAGGGCTTATGGGGACTGTTTTGAGCCCCATGAGTGATAGGGATTAATCTTAGTTGCCTGGGAGGGTACTTATAGTATTCCCCGCGGCAAGGGTTAATTATTTTACCGCAGGTCCTTTCAGGAAATTGGAAATTGGAAATGCAGCAGGGTTTCGATCGGTACCGATCGGGGACCCCTACCGCAAGGGGTTCATTTGGGGGGGGCTGCGAGGGTCCTTATGGACCCCTGCAGCAAGGGGTTAATGTAGGGACACATTGGGGGTCTCACAGGGGACCCCCAGCATAGAGGCGGAACCCCCACTTCAAGGGGTTAATGTGGGGAGGCTTCGGGGTCTCTATAGGGACCCCTGCAGCTAATTTAATGAGGGCCTGCATGTATAACAAAATTGTGTTGCCCACCATATGCTTCATGGTGAAAGCACAAAATTTCATCTAGTGATGAGTTTGTAACCACCATGAGGAAAGAGGAAATTAACAGAAAATTGATTAAGGAGTAATAAAATACAAAAAATGTAGGAAGGAGAAAAAAAGACAGGCAGAAATTGCTCACACCCCCACACCAACTACACCTCTCTGTGATTATTATTCAGTTCCATAAATTTAATTCACATTTGCACACCACCTAGTACCACCTTTGCACCCTCCATGTATTACCAATAAACTTTAACTCATTTTTATAGTATTATTAGCAAATACTTGTTGACAAATATTTAATTATTTACATCAATCTACTAATTCAAATGAAATAGCACAATTAATGTGCTTAGTATGAGATTTATTCAAAACACAACTGCCACATGCCTGCCTTTCACTGATTTGTAATATACTTGAGATTCACTTTTCATTTTACCTAATTTCTGGTCAAATAGTTATGGCCAAAACAGCATGAGAAAAAAAATAATTGACAGACAAATTCATAGTAGATCACAAATTACATGCAAAACTGAAAATACTTCTCAAGTTAATTTGAATAAGGACCTTTTAAGCATAGGAGACAGAGTCTCATTTATTGATATGCATCTGTTGTGAAATTGTACCAAATGGTGCAATAACTGGGTTATATCTGTATATTCATACTGTTTTGTGCTGTCTTTGTAGTACATATTTATATATATTTTCCTTTTATGTTTTTTTTTTTTATTTAGAATACAAGAACATAACTTATTTACTTTCATTTCCCTCCATAAATCCCTTACTCTGCTTAGAATAGGGTACCATATACTCCTATTTTAATGGCAGAGCCTCCTGTTAATTTGTCCCTGAAATGTTCCTTAATACCAGAATGAGCAGACAGTAGGGTCATTACATAACGGAACTCGGGGATACATTCTGTGTGTGTATACAATTAATAAAATTTAGGGACAGGTTGCTGTACCTTCTCCTTTCCTTGACTTCACTGACTAGTATAGTTGTTCAGTCCAGTTCCCCATGCGTCCAGTGTATTTCCTCAGTTGAGTATGTATGTAATAGTATATCATAATTATTGAAAGCACCACTGTAATTCAAGAAAAAGGCATTTATTTTTTTAAATATGCCATAACCTAGCAACATTAGCAGGTGTGTAAGCCATGGACATAAAAGCTTGTTTATTGGAAATAAAAATGTTGAAGATTTTACTATATCACTTATTTATCAGTTGGGGGTGGGTGGAGATGAGGGACTAGGGAGAGGTCAGTAGTATTTGTTAGATCATTGGATAAGATTCAAATTAACACCACACCACAGGAAAAAGGATGCAATAACTGCTCTCAGGTAACACTTACTTCCATGGATGTCTAAAGGGTCTATGGGGTCTAATAGTCTGGTATTCTGTCTGGCACCTGAGAACAAATACACCTGAGAACAAATACACATAATGCTGTCTCCATGTCTAGTGGTCCAGACCTCAAATAGAGTCAGACTTTATCTGGCAACAATGGGGCAAAACAAGTTTACAATACAATGGAAGTGTTTTTACGCACATAGTCCAGTGGCTGGAGCCAAGCAGTATGTCCTTTATGGTGGCTCAATGGGCTAAGATCCAGGAAATGGAAAAGGGGGCAGTTACATTACCCCCCCCCCCCTTCCATACAGCAGTTCTGTGGCTATGATCTTTAACAGATGATAATCTCAAACTGCAGCCCAAATCCCAATCCAAAAGAGATTTTTTTTGACCCAAGTTGCCACTGCAAAAGTCCCATTGCTTGTCCTCCTCCTGGAGGGGGTAGTAGATTGGTGCAATCTTGAGGTGGTTGCCCATCAATCAGGAAAGCGTCCACAGTCTCTAACCCCAATTTCTGTAGAGTCTTGGGAACTCAATCTATTTACAGTCCTTCCAGGGGGTATCTGAGCCAGCAGCCACTTCTCACCCCCCCTCCCCATTTTTTTTTCTTCACATCATTTGGGATACCGATCCTCATGGTCCAAGGTAGCAACACAGCCCAAGTCCGGCTCCTTTTCCTTCAAAACTTACCTTAAATTTCAAGCATCATTCTTGGGGACACATCCAAGGTCTCAGGAACTAGGATCTTATCCAGGTGTATACTGCTCCCCCCTTGGCCACAGGCAGGTAGTGGCTCTGGGGTATCCCATCTAGGGAGCAGCTCAGGCATGGGTAAATAGTACTTTCCGTACGGCACAATCTCCCTAGGGTCAGTTGTCAAGGCAGGGTTGGGCCCTTTCTTGTCTGAGGATCACTCGGGTTAGCAGACATCGCTGGGGTCAGTATCAACTTAGGGTGAGTATCCAAAAGGGCTGGTAAGGTTGGGATCACCTCTGCCGCTAGTGTACACTGGGTCAGATCCTCTGGTACCGTGGGCCACTTGACCATATCCTTTAACTCTGGGGCTGCCTGGACTGAAGCAATCCCCGTCTGCCCTGCTGGCAACTCTGCGAGGCTTGGGAGTGGAGTCTCAACTTGCTTCTTCCTCAGGGTCTCAGGGACGATGCTTTCACCTGAACTCCCACGCTTATCTGGACCCACCTGATCCATGCTGGGGAAGAGCTTTGTGGTCTCAGGGTGACGCCCCCTCTCCTGATAGCTTCATGCTGGCATCACACTTTCATCTGGCATCACACTTTCCACGACTGTCAGTCTTGGCACCTCCACCTGTTTCCTGACCGCCAGGACATCAGCAGTCTGTAACAGTCCATGGGTAGTTGGGCAGACTCTCTGGGCTTGCACCCTCCTTTGTCAACTTTTCAGTCTCCAGCTGCTCATCCTTGGTTAGCAGTTGGAACTTCTCTGGTTGTTCAGTGGCTGCTGCTTAACACTGCTCCCTGGTCTTGCATCTACCAGGGTCTGAACTGTTCTCCTGGCCTCCCTATCCTGGTGAGTTCGAAGCAGTCCCTCTGATCTCGTCTGTTCTGTAGCTGTCAGATCTCCAGGTACCTTATGATTTCCTTCCTCCACCTTATAGGGGTGTAGCCAACAGTCCATTTCGTCTGGCAGTGTATCCTCTGCTAGTTCAGCAGTTTCTCATACTCTTTTTCCAAAATCCATTTCTTTATGGACCAATGGTTGGGGCAACATTTCTTCTTCTGTCCCTGGGTCTATTTCCACGTCCAATAGGATTTCCCAGCGCTCTGCGGTTCCAAGGCCACACTTTGGATCTCCGTGCAGCACATCCGTGAGCCCTTCCACCAGTTCAAGCCTGTAGTAGAAGGGCCATTGTGATACAGTAGCCGGAAGCATCAGGTCCTGACCTTCCAAGTCAAGCTCCATCCACAGCAGGTCCTCAAGCCGCTGAGCCCTGAAGCCCTGAAGCCCCAGGGAAGCCACCCACTAATTCAGAAGAGCTGTTCTCCTGATTCCATTCTGTGGCAAGCCGTTGCCATTGCCCGTCCTCATACTGGGGATGCAGGTATCCATGTAACCAAACATGTCATCAAACCAGTGACAGTCTCCCTTGGGCTTGTAGGTCTGGATAAATCGTTTATAAGTTTTTTCATCCTCACCAAGCCGCCCAAAAAATGGACTTCAATCTTGCATAGATCACCATATTCCATCATTCAGCTGCTGGTTACAGCACTGAGATGCCACCACTGCCAACCAGTTGTGACAATCAGGGCCACCAGCTATAGACTATAGGTTAACTACCCACAAAGACCGTTTGGGTTCTTGGAAATTTCGGCACCTGCACCCTGATATCTGCTTTCTGTATCAGCCAGAGTCTGCCCATCAGGAATCAGCACTTCCAGAAGTCTCAGTAACCTTCCAGTGGTATTGACCAGGACAAGTTACTTACAGGATGGATATAGGATCAGTATCACAGCCACCAGGAGCAAATAAGAGAGCATACCCTTTCTATATGTCTCAGCAGAGGGGGTGTATACAACACAACAATGACAGGGAGTGGCAGACAAACACAGGAGATTGACTCCACATGGAATCTAATAGTCTGGCATCCTGTCTGACACCTGTGAACAATAGGCCAACCTCCAAATACACATAATGCTGTCTCCATGTCTAGTGGTCCAGACCTCAAATGGAGTACATTAACCTTATATGGCAAACAATGGGACAAAATAGATTACAATACAATGGAGGTGTTTATGCACATAGTCCAGTGCCTGGAGCAAAGCAGTTTATCTATCCTTTATGGTGGCTCAATGGGCTAAGATCCAGAAACTAAAAAAGGGGTCTGCAACATATATCCGTTTTTTTCATTGTACAGTGTTCCTTTAATAGCAATGTTGTTGGTTAAAATGCATGGAAATTCTAAATTTTGTGAAATTAATCAAATAATCTGAATATTATGAAGGATGCTATAATGGCGATCTGCTCTGGTTGAAAAATGCTTCTAGGTAATTGTTTTCAGCTTGCAGTATACTTTGTAACATGGAATTTTTAAATAGACTAGATATATGTATAAAATACACTGGTAACACCTGTTTTTACACCTACCCATCTGACACTAAAAATGTTCCCAGATTTCATATATAAACTGATCATCTTGGTTTAGAATCACACATTCCTCCCTCAAACTGTGCTGTCATCAGTGAGAATATTGGCCCACATTAAATTCCAAGCCAGTAACGCCAATGTGAAGCCCGTAACGGCTGCATGCTTGAAATTTGGCCGAGTTGCGTTGCTATTAAATTAGAAGGGCTACGATCTACGAGATGGAAATGCAAAACTGTAAACCATCTGTCGGACCAGCAGCTTTGCGGGCTAGAACTTAATCAATTAAGCAAGCCCGTAGTTACGGGTTTAGATGGAGCCAATGGAAACAGAGATCGTCAGCATTGAGTCACAAGAAAATGGAAGATGGATTTTAAAGTCCTACGGGGTTCAATTACGATCTGCGAGCAAACCCACATTCCATTCAAAATGCAATATTAATAAAGCCGCAAATATAATATTCTATCACATGCGAGTTACAGTATATGTATTAACACATTGATTTCCGGGATCATTATAACACAAAAAAAGGGCAAATGTAATCACAGTCACTGTCATTGGGATGGAACTTTTGGCTTATTTGGAAGCCTTAACTATATTCTCTAGCTGATTTTTTTAATTGAATTGGCTTTGTATATATATATATATATATATATATATATATACATCAAAACGCAATTGACAGGTGGATAATGAAGTCAGTGGCCCATCAAGGCACAAACACCTATCCGGTACCCTCTGTAAGGTGCTGTAGGTAAGAGGCGAGTTGCACAAACCCCATTTTCTTCTTTCACCTTTCTGTGTCATTGCGTTGTATTATAGTTAAAGTGATATATTTAGGAATCTCCCTCTCAAGGAATTCCATAATATCCATACCCAAGTGCATACTGTGATTTGTTGATTTTTAATAGCATCTATATGCATTATTTTTATATTTAATTGTGTTACTTAAAGCATATCCAATGATTTGCATGTGCATAGATGAGGATTGCTTTTATACATAATTCCCGATGTATTTTCACTTATATATATATTTTTTCTTCCTGCCAGGAAACATACTGTCTCTTTTATTGTACTAGGTGGTCTGTTCTTATTATTACTATCATAGGCTTATACAAACTATTTGTGCCAATTTCTTTTCTCCTTCATTATAAAGGTTCATACTTAACATTGGCCATTAGTAGCCACCAGTTCTAGACATTTAGAAGTGCAGGAAAGGATCAGAATAATATTTTATATTCTGATAGGGGTAAAGTACACAAGTATCATTTTAACTTATATTTTTTTCTTATTATTTTTTGCGTCGTGGTTTGTCTAAATAAAGGAATACGTAAATATATATAACACAAAAAATGTACATGATATTAAGTATTTTTCTGAGCCGCTTTGCGGGCTTGAGAATGTTTTGCTATTAATTCTAAGATCTAACATCACTTTCACTTTTAATTAAAGTACAATAGTGTGTTTTTATTAGCTTTACACGTGCTATGTAATTAACTTTACCCCCCTTGCGCATCCTCTGTAGCACCCGTGCGGCTTCATTTGCGGGTTTACGGGTTTGCTTGCGAGTAACTTAGTTGAAATTTCATAGGTCATTTGAACAAGTAGTGGTTACAGGCTTGACAGATCAAAGGATTTACAGGAGCGGAATTCAACGTTGCCCAACCCGTAAGCTTTTTTCAGCTCTGCTGCGTCCTAACTCGCAAGTCATCTGTGGGCTACGTTACAGTGTTAATTTAATTGCAAAACAGCCTAAGATCTAGGTTACAGGCTACGTTTTAACATTTAGCCTGAATTTAATGTGGCTGATAGTGAGAAGAAACCTCATTTTCAGGACCCATTTTCAGGGTTCCCCCACTGGAGTCCTCTAAGTAAATGTACAGTGTGCACTGTCTAATAGGTTGATGCTGTACAGTTCATTCATTAAAGGCATGAGCTCTGAGTTAATTTATTATTATTTATATTTTGAAGGTTTTGAGGCTCTGGTGGAGCGAGGCAAGGAGTTCCATAGAGTAGGAGCAACTCAAGAAAAGTCCTGAAGGTGGGAGTGAGAGGCGTTTAGAAGAGAAGAGGAAAGAAAAGGGTCATTAGGAGAACAAAGAGGGTAGTTGGGAGAATATTCTGAGATGAGGGCAGAGATATAAGGGGGTGCACTGTTGTTGAGGGCTTTATACATTAGGGTCATGATTTTAAATTTCATTCTGGAGACTATGCGAAGCCAGTGGAGTGACTGACAGAGAGGTACTGCAGACACTGAGCATTGGATATGGTAGAGGAGTCTAGTGGAAGCATGCATTATGGATTGGAGTGGAGACAGAAGGGTGATGGAGAGGCCAGCAAGGAGCAAGTGGCAATAGTTGAGATGAGATATGATCAGAGAATAGATTAGAATTTCATTTGTGTTTTGTGTAAGATAGTGAAAATCTTTCGGAGATTTGTTTTAAGTGAAAATGACAAGATTTTGTTATTGATTGAATGTAAGGAGTGAAAGAGAGGGCAGGGTCCAGTAGAACGCCAAGACAGCGGGCCTGGGAGGTGGGAGTGATGATGGCATTGTCAAACGTGAGAGATATTTGAGGAGTGAAAGTTGTAGTAAAGGATGAGAAATTAGGAGCTCAGTCTTTGATTTGTTGAGTTTGAGTTGACGGGATTACATCCAGGAGGATATACTTGAGAGGCTGTTGGTAACATGAACTAGAAGGGAGGGGGATCGATCTGGTGCTGAGAGGTAGATTAAAGTATCATCTGTATAGAAGTGATACTGAAATCCAAAGATTTTATTAGTGTACCAAGTGAGGATGCATACATGGAGAAGTTAGCAAACTGAACAATGGCCTGTGTACATGTATGATATTAAAAAGATCACCTTTGTCCCATATTTGATACTTTTTTTTTATAGGATATCGAATGTACATTTGTGTTCACATTTGAACATCTAAAATAAGTTAAAAAACCTGCCAAGAATTCTGAGAAATACAGTTATTTCACTGCATTCTGGTAACCTGGGCAGGGACATGCAAATATGCCCATAAATGCATTGCTCTTGTAACCCAATACCATTTTAAACATGGCTTCCTTTCCAAATATAGTATATATGTATATATATATATAAATATATATATATATATATATAGGACCTATGCTGTTATATGTACAGATGCATGCTGCACAGCCCTGAGCCGCCGACGTCCCGATGTAGCTGTCTCGATTTAGCCCGGTAAGTGGCTAGGGTTTTCGGGTTAGGTTTAGAGGGTTAGGGGGTTAGGGTTGATAAGTGGTGTAGGTGGTTAGGGGCTTAGGGTTAGAAAGTTACTTTTAGGAGGTTAGGGTTAGGCTAAGAGGGTTAGGAGGTGAGGGTAAGGTAGGGGCTAAGGGTTATGGGGTTAGAGTTAGGGCCGGTAAGTGGTGTAGGGGGTTAGGGTTAGGGTCATGGACTTAGGGTTAGGGGGTTAGGTTTAGGGTTAGGGCCGGTAACTGGTGTAAGGGGTTAGGGACGGCAAGGGGTGTAGGGGGCTAGGGGCTTAGGGTTAGGGGCTTAGGGAGTACATCGGGATGCAAGGGCACCCGGCACCAGGAGGCTTCACGTGCAGTGTGTGCTCATAACAGGATGGATCCTATATATGCGCCCATATGCTGCTTTTTGCTTCTTGAAAATGTCTCTGATCTAATTTGAAAAATATGGTAATTTTACCCTAGAACAACACTCCACAGTAGAACTCCATCTCTTCATAGAATGACAATCCACAGACATCAGTGTGCAAAGTGCACAGACATGAAAGTCACTGAATGTCTTGATATAATAAGTTATTATAAATCTCCTACTTGTCCTGTGCTGAGTGGTACCAGGGTGGGGGCAGGAAGCCCATACTGCATACTCTCAGGACATACACGCTGAGTGAGAATGCCAGCACGCTCCTCTGTGCTCAGTGAGTGAGCATCTCTGCAGGTCAGTTCATGTGACAGCAAAATGGAAATGAGTGAATCAATTAGCAGAGAACATTAGCAAACTGTCAGATCCTGTGCTCAACACTTAACCCCTCAATGCAACATCTCTCAGAGCTACTGAGCAACTGTACACTTATTATGACCATTACATTACTCTATATAATGATGCTGAGTATCTATATATTGATAATGATCACACTGCAGTGTATAGTGATGAGATTAGTATATATACACTGATAATGATTGAACTGATGACTGCACTGCAATATATAAAAATGTTGAGTATTTATACACTGATAATGATCATACTGCACTGTATAATGATGCTGAGTATCTATATACTGATAATAAACACACTTAGCTGTATGAATATGGGGACTGCAATCGATTATATAGATAATGTTTGTTTTCTTCAGCAGTTACACACATAGGACAAAAAAAATAATTTTTGTAATGCAGCTATTATAATTATGTACCGTATATGTAAAGCCATCTCTCACCCTCCCTTTCTTTTTCTTTGTTTGAACAATATAAATATTTGTATGTTTATCTATCTATATTATATTATATATATATATATATATATATATATATATATATATATATATATATATACACTCACACCTCACACACAGACAAACATATATATTTATAGATAGATATTCTGACACACACACGTCCATCTGTGTGCACTCAGTGTGTGCGTGTGGGGTGTGCGGAGCGGCCTGTCAGTGTTCCACAGACTGCCTCATTAACATGCAAATTAGCCCGCTCCGTCTGACGATCCTTCTCTCAGACAAGCTACACGGATATGCAAATGCTAACGAACCTCTTGAAATGGCAAGTTTGCTTCGTTAGTGAAGGAGCACAGGGCAGGCGGGGGGCTGTACATGAGGGGTTCACATCTGACAGCAAAAACAGCACAATCTCTCTTATGGGGTCCCTGAAGGGTCTTGTACGTTAAATTTGGGCTTTCACCCTTGGAAATCCTGAATAGCATTGCCACAAACGGTGTGCTTAGAGACTATTACTGTCATTGGCTCATTCCTTGTATTGTCTCTTATAACTTCTTCATATAACTCATAATATATTCTTTATATACAGTAGCTGCATCCTATAGCTATTCCTTTCTTTCCAAATCGCAAAACCTTTTAAACATTCTGTGTCTCCATATAAACTGATTAAATAATACAACTTATTACACTAAATAACCCTATATCTACAGTTCCATCCTGTCCATTCAGAAAATTGATTTCTAAGATCAAAGCATGAGCCTGTACATGTGGTGTTTATTCATATAAAGTATTTATGACCACTGTCATATATAGTATTTTTATTAAAATATATGAAATTAAGCTTTTTCCTTTTTGAGTATATCACTTAAAATATCAGTCCCATGTTTCTCTATTGCACACTAGGGTACTCTTTGGCATTTCTGCTTGTGTGGCTCTTGCACCTTTTGTGGTAACATTAACCTGCTGATCCATACCCCTATTATAATTTGTGGTTTGTGGCTACAACAGAGTAAGATTCATGAATGCAGTGTTTTATTACATGCTACTGGGCACTATAATGGGCAGCAGAATAATATGACATTGACCAAATGGTGCAACAACCATGATCAACCACTTAGCAGACCATGTGCCAACCTGTGAGAGGCAATCATAAGCCAAGTGAAAGAAAACTGGTACCAAGTGTGGGGGTTCTGGCTAAACAGTGACTTCATTGGATCAAAGACAAATGCCTGACTCTGACCCCTATGTGATGATGACCCAACACCTGAGACATGTTTACAAGACAACTGATCATATTGACCTAGACCTGGGGGTAGGTGAGTATACATGGCTCTCACCTGCCTGTTTATACCAGGCAGTTTACCCCCCATGGGTGAGGCTTTTGCCTCATTCACAACATCTTGCCTGCAGTGAACCAGAAGGCTCAGAGGCCCCATAACAGTTGTAATTGCTACTGGACAGAAGTAACCAGAGAGTAATTAATTAATGCCATATCTGAAATGCCTGCCAGTCATTGGACAAGCCTTGTGACCTGCACGCTCCAGAAGGTTGCAGGAGACACAGTGGAATCATTATCAATATCATTCTTGGCTGGGATAGCTTTTTACCCCATATACGCCTAAGCAATGGCATCACACTCTTTGGGCCACACACAGTAGCAGAATGCACTCCTCAGGCTTTTCCAACATTTGATTCCCTAAAGAGCTCTTAAGAGACTAAGGGACACAAATGACATCTATACTGCTTCATTATACAGTATCTGGAACTAGTGAAATGTAATGTTCTTTTAAAGTCTTTGCCCTCCACCAGTCCCTGAAAAAAAATATTAGTGTGTTACCTCCAATTTAAGGGAGGGAGGGCTTTGAAAAATGTGTACTGAGGAGCTGTTCAGCTCCATGACATCGGTGTTGTATGTATTATGTGCAAGTGTCCCTTCTTAAAGGAGACATACGATTACTACATATTGCTTGATGTAAGCATGACCTCAGACCAGTATGTTTATCCGTGATTATCATAAGGAAATATCATGCTGGTTGTGTTAGAGGAGATCTTATTTAAGTACAAGTAGTTAACTGTATGATAAAGAAATCCTACAGAAATGTGAGGGGTTACCTGGTGCATGTTGGACATATAAAACAGTTTTGCTCTACAAGGTATTCCCATTTCTTATAGTAGGGAAGGGGTTAAGACGCTGTTATCTCTCTCTCTGTATCCTAAACCCTCTGACAGGTTCGCTGTGTTTGAAAAGTTCAGGATGGCTGCTCTCATGTCTCAGGGAAAAACAAAATGGCATTTGGGGTTTGTGTGTGTTTTTTTTAATACGCTGACCCTTCTATTCTCTCTCTCTCATGTGTCTCTCTCTCCGCGGGGAAAAGGTCATTCTGCATCTGACCGTCAAACTGCCCTCTGAAAAAAACATTAATGGCTCCCCCTTCGTAATGAGCAGACAGGAGTTTTGAGTTGATTTCCTTTTTACAGAATAAAGCTGCCCCAAACAAACTCTAACATAGATATCCTTTTACATGTAGAAGGTACTTGAAAGTAATTTTTTTCTGTTTATGTATATATATATATATATATATATATATATATATATATATATATATATATATTTATATATATAGATAAACTGTATACAGAATAGGAAGAGATAATAAAAACTCGATTTGAATTTCTATTAGATCCTCAGCCCTTTGGCTAGGAGCCTTTAATGTTCAAAGAGCTTTGAGAGGGAGGGGAAGAGATAGGGAGGGAAAGCGAGAGGGAGAGAGACAAGAGAGTCAGGAGATAGAGAGAGGCAAGTGAGGGACATGGGATGAGAGACAAGTGAGATAAAACAGAGGGAGAGAAACAAGGGAAGATATAGAAATAGAGGCAAGTGAGATAAAATACTGTGATGGGGAGAGGGAAAGAGACAAAATTGTAGCGAGATATGTAAAGTATAACCAAGACAGCTGATGTAAAAGCTAGAGTGGGAGAGGAAAGGGAGGTATTACAGAGAGGGAACTAAGATATAAGCTAGAAGAGAGAGACAAGTGAGAAGACCAAGGTGATATCTAGAGAGACATTTGAGAGAAGATGGAGAGAGACTGAGGAGATAAACATAAGGAGAAAATGAACGGAGGTAAAATCTTGAAATGGTAGTGAGGTAATATAGAGAAAATGATGGATATAAAACATGAGAAAGACAAGTAAGGCAAAGAGATAGGTAAATTAGGGAAGAGGCAGTACAGTGAGGTAAATATGAGGAAGAGAGACAAGTGATGTAGGTATTAATACTGTATACGTCAGACATAAAAAGTACTTGTATTATAATGATAATTTGTGCATACATATTTATGCGAGTATAGTTTGTCATTCTTTGGTCTTACAAAAATGGTAATAAAACCTTCCCTTAATAATACACATGTTAATGTATATAAAGACTGTTGAATTATTTGCCCCTTCCATACACCTTCCCCAGTACATCTTTCCACAGTCTCTCTTCCTTCACTCTCTCCTTCCAGATCCCCCCCTCACGCTGGTCTAATTGTGCGTGCAGAATTGGATGTGTATCCAACCAGGCGAAATAACCGTGAGCAGAGACAGCGATTAACATCACCCACTAACCTCTCACCTGCCCTGGGACCCCCAGGGATGCTGGTATTCCAGGAGGGGATGACCTTGTTTAACCTCCCTCTCACAATATAATATGCTTGTTAGCTTAAACCAAGTTTGTCTCGTTAAAATGAGGTAGTGGCAGATACAGATGAATCTATTAGACATGTGTCCGTTCCTCCCACTACAGGGTGACAGAGAAAGGAAGAGCTATCAGACATGGAGTCTGCCCTTCAGGCCACAGTGTGAAACAGTGACATAATAGCAATGAAACAACTACAGAAGGAGCAGTAAGACATTGAGTATATCCCTTCTAACCCAGGAACACTCAGTGTCACAGACAGAAACAGGAGTGGGATATGGAATACCACCACTGGGTGTCATTGACAGAAGGGGCTAAAGGTTATGGAGGGTTGCCTTCCAGAAAAGGGTGGCAAAATAACACAGACAGAGGAAGCTATGACATATTTAACCTGTTCTCACATGCCAGGGTGCCATAGATCAGTGTTGAAGCTAATAAGTGGAAGGCCCTGGTTCAAAATAGACCCCCACCCCTTGCAATCACTTTAAAAAACTAATAAGGGTCAATACAAAAGACAAAAATAAAAATAGCTGATCAGATCACATTTCTATAAAATAATTATCAGCCCCCAATGCCATAATAAATTCAGAGGCTTCCTTTTTTCCAGACCATTGTCAATAGCAGAGGGACCCTATCCTGCTGGGAGAACCTGCTTCACCATCAGTAATTCCTCAACTGCTACAGACACACATATAAGAAGAAGCTTTGGGACCTGGAGTCTATCTTTACCACCACAGAGTGACATAGACAGAAGGAGATATGGGGCATGGTGTCTTTGCCTCCTCCCCCAGGGTGATACAGAAGATTATGGGATGTGGAGTGTGCCCCTCCTGTAACAGAATGACACTGAGAATGGGTTAAGAGCTACAGCAGATGCAGCAAGCCTTTGAAGTGGGACTGTCATAGTGTGTCAGGCTGTACGCTTGGCTGCTGCAGACTCCTGGTTTGTCTGAGCCGCAGGCTGTGGATGTGACACAAGGAGGAATGAATCTGTGTGACACACGAGGTGTCCCTGCCAGCCTCGCACGACATGTGACAGGGACAGTCTGTGTGTCACTGTGTTGCACGCAGACAGCCAGATGAGTGAGAAAGACACTCAGTGTGACCTGAGCAAAGTGACAGGTCTGAGCAGAGTTTGGAAGGTGACTTGCTATAGACCCCTATATTTATCATCATTTATATATATCACACAATAGTTACAATATATATATATATATATATATATATATATATATATATATATATATATATATATATATATATATATATATATATTGTATCTATTGTGTGATAGAGAGGTAAACAGTGATTTCTAATAATATGCATACACACACATATCTATATATATAAATATAGATATATACCGCTCAATGAGCAGCAAGTAACAGCCTCTCAGTCCCCTGGATATTCATTAATATTTCATGGCTCTATCAATTATTCCCTCCTCTACCATCATCTGTCTGCAATAAACACTGTCTGAGAGAGAGCACTCGCCCATATCATATTATACTCCCACACCTCTGTATAACAATGCTGAGTATATATGCACTGATGTCAGGTATAAATGGATAATAAGCATTCTGCACTGTATAATGATACTGAGTACCTATAAACTGATAATGATCGCACTGCTCTGTATGATACTGAGTATCTATACACTTATAAGCAACCCACTGCTTTATATAATGATGCTGATATCTGTACACTTATAAAAAATACAGTGCTTGATAAAATAGTATTGATAATATATACAAAAAAGATTTATGGTTGGATAGTCATTTTGAAAGGGCTTTTCAGTGTTCTGAAAAACATAGACTGGGGACATTAATCAAAGCTTATTCCTGCTCTTTATACAAAGCTCCAGAGTTATGCCCCTCTAAGCATAGGAATATTTAGGTTTTATGCAGCCTTAAGCCATTCAGACCTGTGCTCCCCCCCCCCCCCCCCACACACACACACCCCCCACTTGCAGCTCCCCCTCTAAATCTCAAACCATACATTTATATGTGTTTATGTATATGCATGATATTTCAGAAAGTGTCAGGTATGCGTATAGGCAGAAATATCACGGCATATATACATTTCTGTGCATATACAACATATTTCAATATACTGCACTGCGTCTTCAGGCAGCCTACTGCAGCATAAAAAAAGTGCTGTCCTAGGCCTGGGCCTTTTGGACCTACACATAAGACACCTCTGCCTCCAAGTCTCTTTGGCCCTCTTTCTAGGGTTTCAACACACTATGAGTCCAGAAACACCCTCTGCTCCACCTTCCACACACACCCCTCTCTACTCCCAGCTTACTTCCCAATGGATGATCTGCTCATTGCCATTCATTTGTTACAGTTCACCTAGAGATATCAAGAAAATCAGCAAAATCAAATAATTTTCAGTTTTGATAAAAATACATATGGAAAACTAAATGGCATTGCAGACTTAAATTTAATCCTATTACTGAATAATTACATTTTAGAAATGTATAATAATCCTATACAGCTATAATGAGAATGCAGAGCTGTATAATCACAATATATAACCATATAATCACAATGTAGAACTGTATAATAATGCTGTATGACTGTGTAATAATTCATTTTACATACACAAGACTATAGACATATATAATAATGATGTAAAGCAGGATAACAATTTATAGAACTATATATTAACAGCCTTATTAAATTGCGATTCTGCCAATTGAAAAGGGCTCTATATAAGCACAGAGCATATTTTCTTTACAGAAGTTTTTAGTGAAGACCTTGCTTTTGGATAGAAGTTCACTAACTAAAAACTTCTGTAAAGTAAATATGCTGTGTACTTATATAGAGCCCTTTTCAATTGGCCGAATCACAATTTAATAAGGCTGTAAGGCTTTAGCACATGCTAATAATGATGTAAACTGAATAATACAAAGAATCTTTCAAAACAGAGACAAGGGATCATGATTTGAAGTTGGAAAGTAGAAAATTTTGAGGTAATGTGCAAAAGTTGAAGTTTACAGAACATAGACAAGGCCATTTTGAAGGTTAATTAAGCTAAGCTTTTTTTAGGTAGATGGAATAGGCAGAGGGCCTTTTGGTTCTTATCTATTGTCAAATCTATGGGTCTGATTAAATTCCAGGCACACAGTGGTCATCGTACAGCCTGTATGTCTGCGGGCTTGAAATGAGCAATTAAATTAGAAAAGAATGCAAGGACATGGCCGAAGTCCAAATCAGTAAACCATGCTTCAGCACGTAGCATTTCTGTGCGTGAAAATGATAAATTATTAAAATCTGTAGATATGGGTTTAGACGGAGCCATTAGTAAATTACGTCACTAAAACATGGAGGTTACATTTTAGTCACTTACAGGTTTGAAGTCTGAGTTGCGATCGGACCCGCATTCCAGAAATAATGCAATATGAACAAATCAATAAATTTGATATTCTAGTCCATGCGAGTTCTATTATATATATTAACACATTGATTGCCGGGATCGATATAACACGGAAATGAAACATAAAAAAAATATTTTTTATTGCAGATTTGCGAGCTTGAGAATAGTGTGCTATTAATTTTAATAACTTTCATCTCTTTCCCAGTAATTTAAAATACAGTAGTGTGTTTATATTTGCTTTTACAGTGCTACGGACAGGAGTTTAACCCCCTTGCTGGTCCTCTCTAGTACCCAAAGGATTTTTGGCTACATTTGCCATTTACAGGTGTGAAAACAATTGCGGGTTTGAGAACTTGTAGCAATTTAATAGCGATTTACGATTGTAACATTTACGGGATTGAAAGATCAAAGGTTTAGCTGGGTCAGAGTTCAGATTTTTACAGACCGTAGGGATTTTCTGCCTGTAACTCACAGATCGTTTGTGGGTAGCTTAAAGAGGCCTATTTATAGCCGTAACTTTTGCTGGCTCCGGGATCTCAAAATCTCTGAATTTAATAGGGCGATATGTTTCCTTGTGTAATAATGCTTTCAAATTGTCAATTAATAATCTAGAATGACATAACAATGATGTCAATCTCCAAAATAAAGCTGTATAACTGTATAATAATGATCTAGAAATGTACAATAATGATATAGAGCAGTATGATAATAAGGTGGAAGTATATAATAATAAATAATAAGGATGTACTGATGTGTGTGCTCTAAAACTGTGTAAAATGTACAAAAATGTGTAATAATGATGGAGAGCAGTAAAATAACACTGTAGAGATGTATAATAATAATAATGTAGAGCTGTACAATCATGCTGTACATCTGTAAAATATTATTGTAAACTTGTGTAATTGTATTTTAATAATACACCGCTGTGTATTACCATTCTAGAATAATCACAATAATGTAGAGGCAGTGGTGGAGCTACAGGGTAGGAGCCCTCTGCTACCGACAGCAGCCTGAAATCAAGGGATATTCTTAATTTATTATGGGGAAGGGGGGGTAATCTAATTATCAGCATACATTTTTGGCTTTTTTATTGAACCATACAGGGTGTGTAATACAGTTGTGCTCAAAAGTTTGCATACCCTGGCAACATTTTTGAAATTTTGGCATTTATTTTGAAAATATGACCGATCATGCAAAAAAATGTATTTTATTGAAGGATAGTGATCATGTGAAGCCATTTATTATTGCATAGTTATTTGGCTCCTTTTTAAATCATAATGATAACAGAAATCACCCAAATTGCCCTGATCAAACGTTTACATACCCTTGAATGTTTGGCCTTGTTACAGACACACAAGGTGACACACACAGGTTAAAATGGCAATTAAAGGTTAATTTCCCACTCCTGAGTGTAACAAGGTAATGGAACTTCATGAAGATGGAAAAGGATATAAAAAGATATCCAAAGTTTTGAAAATGCCAGTCAGTACTGTTGAAATATGTATTAAGAAGTGAAAATTTGGGGATCTCTTGATACCAAGCCAAGGTCAGGTAGACCAAGAAAGATTTCAGCCACAACTGCCAGAAAAATTGTTGGGAATAAAAAGAAAAACCCACAGGTAACCTCAGGAGAAATGCAGGCTGCTCTGGAAAAAAGACTGTGTGGTTGTTTCAAGGAGCACAATACGACGATACTTGAACAAAAATTAGCTGCATGATCGAGTTGCTAGAAAGAAGCATTTACTGTGCCAATGCCACAAGAAAGCCTGGTTATAATATGCCCACAACACCTTAACACGCCCCACAGCTTCTGGCACACTGTAATTTGGAGTGACGAGACCAAAATAGAGCTTTATGGTCCCAACCATAAGCACTATGTTTGGTCAACAAGGCCTTTAGTGAAAAGAATACCATCCCCACTGTGAAGCATGATGGTGGCTCACTGATGTTTTTTGGGGGGTGAGCTTTTGACACAGGGTATCTTGTGAAAATTGATGGTAAGATGAATGCAGCATGTTATCAGAAAATACTGGCAGACAATTTGCATTCTTCTGCACAAAGGCTGCGCCTGGGATACTCTTGGACTTTCAAGAATGACAATGACCATAAGCACAAGGCCAAGTTGACCCTCCAGTAGTTACAGCAGAAAAAGGGGAAGGTTGTGGAGTGGCCATCACAGTCTCCTGGCCTTAATATCATTGAGCCACCTAGGGGGGATTTCAATCGCGTGGGTCATGCAAGACGACCAAATGAATCCCATAAGAAATAAAATAAATGTGTTTTGCCTGCTCACTCATGTTTTTTTTAAAAATGGTACATATATTACCAAATCGCCAAGGGTATGCAAACTTTTGAGCACAACTTTAACTATTTATCTAAATTGTTTTGTAAACACAGTGTTTGTGCCAGAATTATGAAGCTCTTTGAGTGTAACTAAGGAAAAAGTGCTGTATATTATTACTTTTATCACTATTGTTAATGTGATCTATCTGCATAATAATAACATAGAGAGATGGAGGAAAGATAGAAAGAGATTAAAGTGATATAAAAAGATCACAGAGAGATGAAGAACATATATAAACAAATGAGTGGAGAGAGAAACTGAAGATACATGAGAGATTTAGAAGACATAGTTGAAGAATAGATAGAGGGAGATGGAGAGGTAGAGAGATAAAAAATAGATGGAAAGTTCTCAATAATGAGATACTGGAGGAGCGTCTGACATTTTCCAGTGATAGGGCACCAAAAAGGTTGGCCATGCCACAGAGTAACACATACATAATAGGGTAGCAAACTGACAGAATGACCAGACTGCAGCAAATATATAACCAGAATACACACTTTAATAGCTCAACAGGATAATCTTTAAACTTTTCCCAAATCCTAACACTGTAAAACTAAAAGATCTGTCTGGGACATACAGGTTGGCTAGCAATACGATTCCCTGAGAGAAATATAACCGTTCTACAAAAGGGTGGTGGGTGCCAGCCTGTCTAGCACATAACTTGTATAGGGGTGTAATGATATAATTAACTAGGTGTCAGGATGTCTCTTGGGTCTTATGTGAAGCATGGTCCACACCCTAGCTATTTCTATACCTCTGAGATGTCAGTCAGAGAAACGGTCTAATGCATGTTAAAAATCAGATATATGCACCACCTAAGCTATGTATAATACTTCTTCAGAAGCTACATAATGCCTCATCACTTCGATATCTATGTTTAAGAAGAATATTATTGTAGGTTCAAAGAACATTCGGAAGGCCCTCCATAACTTGATATGTAAAAAAAGAAATAAAAAGCTTTGACAAATATTGTGACATTTGTGCCAGGAATAAAACTTTACCTATCCATTCTACATGACTTTAGTTACATAGTTACATAGTAATTTAGGTTGAAAAAATACTTTAGTCCATCAAGTTCAACCTTTTTAGATCTCCTCTGATCTGCAATACACGGATTTATTGTTAGGCAAACAGAAAGAAAAAAAAAAGAGAAACTTTGCCAATCGTCTCAACAGGGAAAAAAATATAAAATTCCTTCCTGACCCCAGATACTGGCGATCGGATTCATCCCTGGATCAATACTCCCTCTCTATTTATCAAGGATAGCCCTTAATGCCCTTTTTATTTAAAAATATATCCAAACCCTTTTTAAAGATGTCTATTGAATCCGCTGTCACCACCTCCTTTGGTAGAGAATTCCACAGATTGACCACCCTTACTGTGAAGAACCCTTTTCTTTCTTTCAGGTGAAATCTTTTTACTTCTAACCTCAAGGGGTGTCCTCTTGTCAGTTGAAAACCTCTTGGCACAAAAAGTTCTCTTGACAAAGCCTTGTAATGACCCTGGATATATTTATATAAGGTAATCATATCCCCTCTTAGATGCCTTTTTACTAGAGTAAATAAGTTTAATTTTGTTAGTTTTTCTTCATAACTTAGCCCCTCCATTCCCTTTATTAGCTTTGTTGCCCTTCTCTGTACTTTTTCAACTCTAAAATGTCCTTTTTTATGTAGTGGTGCCCAAAATTGTACTCCATATTCCAAATGAGGGCGTACTAGGGATATTGTATAGCGGGAGAATTATATTTGCTTCCCTTGCTTCTATACCCTTCTTAATACATGCTAATATTTTACTTGCCTTTGCAGATGCTGCCTGGCATTGAGCCCTGTTATCTAGGTGGTTGTCCACAAGTACTCACAAATCCCTTTCAATATCTGATACCCCTAGATTTGCTCCATTAAGATTATAAATTGCATGGCTATTTTTCCTTCTCAGATGCATAACTTTACATTAATTCATATTAAATCTCATCTGCCACTTAGACGCCCATTCCTCTAACTTATGCAAATCCCTTTGGAGGGAAAGTACATCATTTTCTGATTGAATTACCTTGCACAACTTTGTGTCATCAGCAAAAATGGAGACACCACACTCCAATGCCCCTTCCAAGCCATTAATAAATATGTTAAAAAGGAGGGGACCTAATACCGAGCCCTGAGGAAACCAATCTAACACATTAGTCCAATCGCAGTATGTTCCATTTACAACAACCCTTTGCGTCCTGTCTTTTAACCAGCTCTCAATCCATAAGCAAATATTTATGGCAATTCCTGTATCCCTTGGTTTGCTCAATAGTCTCACATGTGGCACTGTATCAAAAGCCTTTGCAAAATCCAAATAGACTAGATCCACTGAGTAGCCTTGATCCAAGTTCCTACTAACCTCCTCATAAAAACTAATTAGGTTTTTTTGACATGACCTATCCTTCATAAATCCATGTTGGCTCCTACATATAATCATGTTTGAATAGACATATTGCTGTATATTATCCCTTATTAACCCTTCTTAAGCTTTCCCACTACTAAAGTGAGACTCACTGGTCTATAATTCCCTGGATTTGCTCTTGCTCCGTTCTTAAATATAGGTATCACCTCTGCCTTTCTCCAGTCATCTGGTAGAGACCCTGTGTTGAGTGAATCCTGAAGAATTAGATAAAATGGCTTGGCTATTACAGAGCCCAGTTCCCCCAGTACCCTTGGGTGTATTCCATTAGGACCTGGGGCTTTATTAACATTTTTTTCAACCACTTTTGGATTTCTTCCTGAGTTATTTGGTGAAGGTAGTGTAGCCCCATTATGTTGCAGTGTCCCAACCACTGGTACCTCCCTTGTGTATACCGAAGAAAATAACCTATTTAGCTCATCTGCCTTTTCCTGGTCACTAATTATCAGATGGCCTGTGTCACATTGTAATGTTCCTATTGCTTCCTTCCTGGCCTTCTTCCCATTCAAACATTTAAAAAATATTTTAGGGTTAGTCTTACTCTCCTTTGCAACTAACTTTTCATTTTCGATTTTAGCCAGTCTCATAGCCATTTTGCAAGCCTTGTTGATTTCCTTGTACTTGCGTAAAGCAGTCTCCGTCCCCTCTTGTTTGCATAATTTAAACGCTTGTTTTTTACTCCTCAACTTCATCTTTAATTCATTGCTAAGGCACATGGGTTGTGATTTACTCCTACTTTTATTTCCACATGGTATATGGTGATAAGTATGTTTATTTAGTAAGGATTTGAACGTTGTCCATTTATGTTCAGTATTTTTACCTGTCAGTTCTCTGTCCCAGTGTATACGTTATATCACTGCCCTTAGACCGTTAAAATCTGCCCTTTTAAAATTAAGAGTTTTCGTTAGCCCTTTACAGTTATGTTTTTTTTAAATTCAATTTCAAATGACTTCTAACCACTTCTAACCACCTATGAGGTCCTAATTTGCAATGGATTTTATAGTGTGGATAACAATCCTTCTCTTTTATTTCTAACAATACATTAGAGCCGCCTAATATCTGGAATAGACACACAAGGGGCCAAGTGAGGCATCCAAGCTTCTGCATTCAACCAGCAAGTCCCTGGGTGAAAGTAAGTGACTTCACATGCATGCCTGCATGATTCTGTTGCATTATGTTTCTTTAACACCCATCCACTTTTTGAATGCAGTGCACTTGAAGCCTCCCTCATCCCCTATTATTTCTATTCTAGGGATTAGGACATTTTAATGTATTGTTGGCAGGACAAGAATGGTGCGGTTGATAGATTGTGGGGGACGGAGAGGAGCTGGAGAAAAAGGGTGTGTAAGGACTGGTATGCATCATGGGTTGAAGACCTGCACATTTTGCCACCTCCAAAATGACACTGCTCTCTGTCTGGGCCTTCCTTGAAATCCAAGTCATGTGTTAGTTAAAACATAACTTTATTTTATAATTAGTTTGGTTAAAAAAAAACGTATAAAAGTTTATCTGTCGCTGTTGGTTTGACCACGTCTAAGGTTTTATGTACCTCATTCTTGAATTCTACCTTTTGGCTTTGGACTTTGCATTTCTGTTTGCATTTCTTACCTGATTACTAATATGTGTGTTGTAAGCCCATGAGCCAGGACAGACTGACTATGATTCTGCCTCTGGCCCCATTGCATACTGCAGTCATTCACCTGCTGATTCCTAACAATTAGCATGAGATGAAAGAGAAATAGACCGTTGAAGGAGGAATAGAGAATGTAGATACACAGAGAGAGGATGGAGAATTAGCATCAGATGTAGAGGTTCAGTGATGAATGAGAGAGAGCAGATAGATTAAGGAGAAACAGATGAAAAACTGGAGATGAAGGAATGATAGAGTGGTGAAGGAGAGATTAGGCAAAGAAGAGATAAAGGTGAAGGAGAGTGAAATGAAGGCGAATTGAAGTGATGTGATGGAGAGATAAAAACAAATTAAAATATAGTACGGACAGAGAGAGATGAAGGAGAGATCAGTGACAGAGATGAAGGGAAGATAGAAAGAGAGTTCAGTGCAATAGTGAATTGAAGGGAAGATAGCGATAAGTAGAAAAAATTAAGGAGATGGACAGAGATAAAAAGGAGAAACAGGAAAGATATAGAGGACATAAAGCAAGAGATGATGGAAAGAGGGTTGAAGGAGATATATAGAGAATAAAAATAGATGAGGACAAAGATGATGGCTAAATAGAAATGATAGACTGTGAGAAAAGGTGAGACAAAAAGAGATAAAGGGAAAACAAAGGAGAGACTGAGAGAAAGAAGAGAGATACGTGAAGAGGGCATAGAAAAACAACAGAAAATTAAAAAAACAGAGATTGGGGTGAGTTAGAGATATAATAGAGGGACATAACAACTGGATGAAGTGGAAATAGAAAGAAAATATATAGATGGTGGAGGGATTAAAAACCATGTGAAGAGAAGAGAGAGAAAGAAGAAAAGATATAGAAATGAAGAGGCAGAAATACAGAAATGGAAGGACGTGTAATACATGGGCCTGCAGAAGAAAGAAAAAAATACAAGAAGAGAGTGAGAGACATTCAGCCTGGCATTGACTCGTGCCAACATTCTGATATACTGATAATTATCTTAAGTAGATTTAGTTGGTAGCTGTGCTAGATTTCCTGAGACTCCCAGAGGAGCCAGCAACACATTGCATTGTCGCTCTCCTACAAGTAATGGGTTAAGTCTTGCTGCCTCCCCCAAAGAAGTTGAAAAAAGCAAATTTCTGTCTCAAAAAAAAAACTCTGAAAAAACATGCAGCTTGGCAGAGAGAGACAGAAGGCAGGAGGGGAGCAGATGCAGAGAGTGGGAGAGAGACTGGAGGGATATAAACATTACTTCTTCCATATATATATATATATATATATATATATATATATACATTTATACAACTGTATAATTTTACATTTAAATAGTTTCCTTCGAAAGGAGTGAAGCAAGTGAATTGGTCCAAAATGATGTACTTTAGTTATAATAGGTTAGGCACTAGGGATAATATCCGGCAAATGTATTTCTGCCAATCTATGAATGGATGGAGGGATAAAAGCAGAGTAAACATAAAAAACACTACATATGTAGGCCATAGATAGGTTGACAAATCTTACTCAGAGTCATACCCATACTTGCCACTGGCATAAATATATACATACTTTCATAAGATTGAACATTACAAATTAACAGCCTCATTAAATTGTGATTCGGTTTTAAAAGGGCTTTATTTAAGTACACAGCATATTATTTTACAGAAGTTTTTAGTTAGTGAAGACCTTGCTTTTGGATAGAAGTTAACTAACTAAAAACTTCTGTAAAAAAATATGCTATGTGTTTATATAGAGCCCTTTTAAATTTACCAAATCGCAATTTAATAAGGCTGTAAATTTAAAGGGGATTGCACCATGTTTGTGAGTTGCTTATGAATTGTTTTATTACTGTTTTTATATAAAACCCTTATCACATTTATTTTTTATATATTTCTTTCTTTTTACATGACATATGGTTGAATTTAAGTGGATCTAACAAGAAAAAAAGGTTATTGGAATACCTTGGATTGGGATTTGATTTATGTTGCACAGATATTAATTTTGTTTGCACTAAGTGTTTTCATTAATTTGTTTGTGCATTATTGTGTACGGATTGATAATGCATATTGTAGATTATTGTTATTCTAATTGGAAAAAATGGTTAATAAGACATCTGATTTTTATCACTAAAACATTATATTTTTATTTTTTATAATCTTATATGTAGCACTTAATTTAGATAAGGAAGTGCCCAATTAAGGTTAGACATTTTTACTTTCATAAGTAAATATTTATAAATCTGTACTAGTACTAATATTAGTAAATTAATATGACTACATCCAATAATATCAGCCGAGATGTCCGTAAGGACTCATCTACAAATTATTTTGTGGCTGACACTAAATTTGTGGGGCAACTCTTTCAAGTCAGATTGGTATATAACAGATCAGTGTTCATACAGATTTCCTTCAAGATCATTTCCATAGGCACTAGAATATCTTACCCAACATATATGGCCTGGGACTTTTTATCGTTTCTAATGCTCTGAGCAGAATCCTATTAATGGGTTAATTGCTGTCCTCATGCTCTGCTCATCAGTAAGATAACTGTCCAGGCTCCTGACTGTGGTAACAAGACCTGTGTGATACATGGCTGTCCTGGTTAAACCATTCTCTAGCGGAAGGTTATTTACTCATCATCTGACAACACCATCATTCTCTCTGACCATAGAGAGCTATAAGTCACACAAAGATCTTCACTATCAAGACTTAGGTTGGATATTAAATGCAACATGTACAACCTGCCTTATTCATTTAACCTATTTTGTACAACAGCTCCATTCAGTACATGGATCCAGGAACTATTACCCCATATTACTGAGGGTCTCACCCCAGAGGTGGCTACACTGTGTATCAACGTATAAATGCTATATATCAATAAGGATCTCACCCAGAGGTGGCTGCACTGATCATACATTTAATAACATAGTCATTCATTAAGGCTGAAAAAAAAGACTTTTAGTCCATCAATTTTATATTTTATGAATATAAATTGTAAATTGATCCAGAGGAAAACAAACAAAAATAACTCTGTGAACCATTGCCAAATTGTCTCACTAGGAGAAAAATAAACTTCTGGAATTTAAAAACTGACAGTCGGATTGCACCCTGGATCTTACCTTTTTTAGTTAAATTGGTAGTGAGTTCCACAATCAGACTGTTCTTACTGTGAAGAACCTTTTTGTTAATTTAATGTAAGAACTTTTTTCTTCTATCCTCAAGGGGGACATTGTGTTTACTGCAAGCTTCTTGGCAAGAAAGATTCACTTGACATAGCCTTATACTAACCATAGATATATTTATGTAAGGTAAATCTATCACATCTTAAGCTTTTTTTTTTCTAGAGATAATAACCCTTTTTTGGTTAGTCTTTCTTCATACATCATTCCCTCCATTCTCCTAATTAATTTTGTTGCCTTCTCTGAACCTTTCCACACTTTACAATGTGCCCAAAATTGTACTTTATATTCTTAACGAGGTCTTACCAGAGTATCATATAAAATAATTCATGTACCAGAATTACAATTGCTCTGCTTGCTACACCCGCTTAAAACATGCTATTAATGTATTTGCCTCTGCTGCTGCTGCCTGACATTGAGCACAGCTACATTGTCCACAAGCCCTCCTAAATATTTTTTTAGCGCTTATAACCCTATATTTGATCAATATAGATTATACACTGCATGCTTATTTTTCCTTCCAAAATGCATAATGTTACTGAGCATCTCACCCCAGAGGTTGTGTTGCTATGCTATGTATCACTATATAAATAATATATATTACAAAGGATCTCACCTCAGAGATGGCTACACCGTGATCGCTGTATAAATAATATATATTACTGAGAACCTCACTTCAGAGGTGACTGCACTGTGTATCTCTGTATAAATACTATATATTCCTGAGGATCTCACCACAGCACTGTGTATCACTGTATAAATCACATATTATAATTGTTCAACTACGATTCGTCGTCACGCTGTGTTGCGTGGTGCGTACGACTTAGCGATGAGCAGCGAGGCGAGCCGTTAAACCGTAGCACGTAGGCAATGAGCGCTTCAGGCGCTACGCGAGGCTCGCCGTTAACTCATAGCACTTAGGCAATGAGGCAATGAGCGCCGCAGGCGCTCATTGCTGGCGAGCCTCCCACGTTAAACACGTCACACGCACGACTTAGAAAAAAACCCCCACCTCCGAACCAACCTTAATGTAACAAACACCCACCCGCACTAAGAATCCGACTATAAGGGCCAACCCGCGCGCAACTAAAAACAATGAAAACACACCAAATACTCAAACAAACTACATAAAAAGCTTACCCATAGCAAGGGGGGGGGGGCACCCAGACCTCTGAAAGTGAAGTTACACCTCCATTTAAGTCCAAATTCCCGAGTTCAGACACATGAAAATCCCCTAAGCGAGATAAAAATTTGCCGCCGAAAAAAACGAAAACGAGGCTCACAGCCCAGCCACGTACAAAGTAGCCAAGAAGGGATACGAGATAAGCTCGGAAACCCACATTAACCCCATGGGATCCGAGATAAGCTCGGAGCCTTGCATTAACCCCACATTAACCATCGCAGTGGGGGTCCCGATTGCACGCGATCGGGGACCCCCGCTGCAATCAAAATTCAAAATTCCCACGTTACAGGTCCTTAAAGGACCGTAAAGGTCCTTAAAGGACCCGTTGTAAAAGAAAAAATATATACTCATTAACCCTGTCACTCATGGGGTTCAATAGAGACCCCCATAAGCCCTTCCTTAAGCCTGTCACTCATGGGGGTCAATACAGACCCCCATAAGCCCTTCATTAACCCTGTCACTCATGGGGGTCAATACAGACTCCCATAAACCCATCATTAACCCTGTCACTCATGGGGGTCAATAGAGACCCCCATAAGCCCTTCCTTAAGCCTGTCACTCATGGGGGTCAATACAGACCCCCATAAGCCCTTCATTAACCCTGTCACTCATGGGGGTCAATACAGACCCCCATAAGCCTCTATTTAACCCCATCAGTCCCATAAGGGTATATTAACACCATTATGGGCCTGTTACAACACTACATTAACCACATAAGTGCCATGATGGTCCTCAAGGACCATCATGATACTAAGTATAAACACTATACTGCACTATACTGCACTATACCACCCCCAATAAAACATTAAATATCAACTAAACACCCTCTACACTAACCTATTAACATCTACACTACCTACCCCTATTAACCCCCACCACTCTAATTACAGAAAATAAAAAATCCTAAAGTCACACAAAAAAAAATCTACATTACATGAAATAAAAAACCTAACTCACAAAAAAAAATAAACTACATTACAGAAAATAAAAAACCTAAGTCACAAAAAATTGAAAAAGGAACATTACAGAAAATAAAAAAAAACATTACAACCCCCCCCCCTCACTACAGAAAAAAAAATACACACCTGAAAAGGAAATACATATAATACAAATACATATAATACAAATACATACAATACAAATACATACAATACAAATACATACAATTACAATACAATACAATTACATACAATACAATACACCCCTATCTAATATACATCACACAATCTATCTAAATAAATACCATAATCTAATATACATGCTATCTATATAATAATACATTCCCAATCTATCTAAATAAATACCACAATCTATCTACAATACATCCTATGCTATCTATATAAAACACATACCCCTAGCTAACATACAATAAATGCTATCTATATATTAACTAATCTAAGTCTAAGCTAAAATAAAATAATTAAGACCACTTACCTTTGCAGATGTCCATTGGGATCAGCCAACTACGGAAAAAAAAAAAAAATAATTAGTGCAACACGTTTACAGTTCTAAAATAAACATTCTATACATTCTATACATTCTAAATATTCTACTCACCTTTCCGGCATGTCCCGTCCTTATTCTTTTAATCCTTCTCCGGCGCGGCACGTGTTAAAAAAAACACAACATTAATACACATACATCAAAATAAAATAAACATAATCTACATTCTACTTACCTCCCCGCAATGTCTCCGGCCTCCTCCGGATCCTCTTCTGCCATGCCCTGTATAAAAAAAATAAAAAAATATATACTTACATCCATACTCCCGGACATCCCCGACGCTAATGAGGCTCCTGGAGACTTTTCCGGAAGAAAATAAGCAATGGCGCCTTCTGATTGGTTGAAAACGCTGTCTATCAAATTCACCCAATCAGGAGGCGCCAATGTGTGAACCAATCACAAAGGGATACACCCTAAAATTCCACTCTGATTGGATAATGTACCTGTCAATCTTTATTTAAACCAATCACAAGGCGTAGATGCCTTCAGCCAATCACAATGGAATACACCCCCACAGGGTGATTGGTTGGAGCCTTTGCGCATTCTGATTGGTTGCACTGACAATAGCCAATCGCAATGGAATACACCCTCACGTACTGATTGGTGAAGGATTTGCGCATTCTCATTGGCTACTGTTAATATCAATCAATATTACAGCCAATGGGAAGGCACAGATGTCTTCACCAATCAGTACGTGGGGGTATATTCCATTGTGATTGGCTGATGGCAATAAAGCCTTAGGATTGGTTCAAATAAAGATTGACAGGTGTGTTATCCAATCAGCGTTGTGTTTTGGGGTGTATACTTTTTTCATTGGTTCACAAATGGGGTCTTCTCATTGGCTGAATTTGATAGACAGCCTTTTCAGCCAATCAGAAGCCGCCATTGCCAATTTTATTCTGGAACACTCCATAGGAAGGTCATTAGCGTCGGAGACATCCGCCAGGGTGGATGTGTGTCACTTTTTTTTTTTTTGATGCGCGGATGCTTCCGGAGAAGACGAGGAGGCCGGAGACATCACGGAAAGGTAAGTATAATGTAGATTGTGTTTATTTAACTTTGGTTTATGTTTACTAATGTAATGTTTTTTTTTACAGGAGTAGCGCCGGACAAGACGCAAAGATGGACGACGGAACATGGAGGACGTGACATGCTGGGACGTGCCATGCTAGAACGGGACATGCTGGAAAAGTGAGTATAATATTTAGAATGTTTAGAATGTTTAGAATGTTTAGGTATTTCATGTAAACGTGTTGTATTAATTTTTTTAATCTTTTTTACCGTAGGTTGCTGATCTGAAGAAACATCTCAAAGGTAAGTGGTCTTAATTATTTTATTGTAGCTTAGAATTAGGGTAGCTATATATAGATAGCATGTATTGTAAATTAGATAGATAGATAGGGGGATGTATTATTAGATAGTATTGTATATTAGATAGTGGGATGTATATTACATTATATAGTGGGATGTATATTACATTAGATAGTGGGATGTATATTACATTAGATAGGGGCATGTATATTAGATAGTGGCATGTATATTAGATAGGGGTGTATTGTATTATATTTTATTTAATTGTATTGTATTGTATTTTATTTAATTGTATTGTATTGTATTTTATTTAGTTGTGTTGTATTGTATTATATGTATGTATTATATGTATTTAATTTTCAGGTGTGTAATTTTTTTTTTTTAATTTTGTAGTGGGGGGGTTGTAATGTATTTTGTTATTTTCTGTAATGTTCCTTTTTTTATTTTTTGTGACTTAGTTTTTTTTTTTTTGTTCTGTAATGTACATTTTTTATTTTTGTTGATTTTAGTTTTTCTTATTTTATGTAATGTAGATTTCTGCTTTTTGAGGAATTTAGTTACTTGAGGCACACAGTACACTCACATTGTGTGACAAACAGCATTTCAACACTTTCTTTTATTTACTGTCATTTTTTGATGGGCAAGTCGCTAGTACTATATATTCCTGAGGATCTCACCTCAGAGGTGACTGCACTGTATATCTCTGTATGAATACTATATATTCCTGAGGATCTCACCACAGAGGTGGCTGCACTGTGTATCACTGTATAAATACTATATATTCCTGAAGATCTCACCCCAGAGATGGCTGCACTGTGTTTATCTGTATAAATACTATATACACTGGCAGTCATAGGGTTACAAAAAATTGTTTAGGAAGGGGGAAGCTGATTCTTGTTCTCATTTAAAAATAGTGAGAATTACTTTCTTTTGGCAGAAAAATAAATAGATATGTGGAGGCTCCATTTGCCAAAATAAAAGGATTTTCCGGAGCCAGACGGAGACTGTTCTCTCCAATCTGCTCCTCTCTCCACATCTAAATTATGGCCCATCATTTTATGGCCAATTGGCACACGCTCCCCCTACTCCAGCGCTGTTTCTCTCGTTCACTTTTTCCCTGTTCTCTCTCACCCTTCACTCCTTTCTCAGCACCCACTCCACCTGTTTTTCTATCAACTATTTCTTCTATAAATCTCCATATTACTTCATGGACATATAATCATTGTTCAATTAATTGTCAATATATATATATATATATATATATATATATATATATATATATATACTTAATTTGCTGAAGTTGAAAATAAGCAATATATTTCTAGAATGTCAAATGTAATATAGTCTCTAGTTTTTACTATGTTTTCTTTGCAATTAAGCTGCAGTGAAATCTACCATTTTTTCTGGAGGTAGGAGGAGCTTTTGAAAGCAGGCGATGTTCGAATCAGTACAATGGAAATGTATGAGCTAAACCTGCTAGTGCTTTCAACAGGACTAATCTAAAACTCATTAGTTTACAAGGACATCCTGAGAAAGTTTTAGACAGAATGTGTGGAGAAAAGTAAATGGAGCCATACAGTCCACACACATGCCAAGATTTGATATCCATTCTTCAGTCATCCTGATTGACTGGCCTGTGCACAGAAAGGAAATCTTCAAATTCACGTTTGTGTGTGGCCCTCTAGGACCGAACATGCCCACCCCTGGCATAGACTATTAAAACAACCTGCAGTATACAATAAATAAAAAGTCAATAATTCTCAACCAGAGCTACTTCTCTCCACCAACCAGTGCTTTGACAAGGGGCATGGTCAGCTCTGCCTGGGGGCTGAACAATCATATAGCTTGGAAGCAAATTGGCTATGATGTCACAGGCCCTATTCCATGACATCAGTAGCTCCACTCCCAGTGTTGACACAGAGGTAACAGTTCTATGGTATCCAGTTTAGACCATGCCCAGTGACAATGATTTAACCATGATATCACATTTACTGAGCTTCCATAGTCTGTAGCTAAACCTACACTGTTCAAACTTGTTTTTAGCACAGACTTCAGATAGAGGTGGCCCCACCCCCAGATAGGGTATGGGAGGTGGAGATAAGCAAAACAAAAGTAAGAAAATAGTGTTATCTTTTAATTCTTTTAAACTGCATACTGTTTCTAACAGTCTCTTTCCAACAAACAACCATATGAGCTTTACTTCTAAATGCACTACAGTGGTACTTTAACTGGGATATTTTTCATAGAAAATAACTGTGATTTAAACATTATATTTTCCGTCTTCAGCTCTCCAAACATTAATGGGTTAATGAGAATTCAGCCATTTTGTCCACCCCGCTGACCCACTAATTGCAGGCCTTTTAACGAGTCAGAAGCTCGTTAGCGGCCAGGAAACAGTGTGAGAGAAATTACCATTCACCTGAGTGCGTGATAATTATTAGGGCTAATGGTTTATCCCTGCCAAACGCTGATTAACCCCTTAATGGCAGAAGTGAAGGGGCAAACTGCCTCCTATCGCTCTAATCTGCAGAGGATTTAATCCCATCAGTTAATTAATAATGTAACAATTTCTGAATGTTAGCAGTTAATCAGTTAAATGATGATAGTTCAGAATGGTAATTTAATCTGTGGACGGTTAGGTCCAATGGTAGATAAATAATATGTGTTTACCACTCGCCAAAAAAAAAAACACCAATTCCTTTTTATCTTTACCCCCTCTTTCTATCTCCACAGTGGATTCTACTCACAGGCCCTCATTCAATTGCGATTTGGTCAATTGAATAGGGCTCTAAATAAGCACATAGCATATTTTTTTTAAGACGTTTTTAGTTAGTGAAAACCTTGCTTTTGGATGGATGCTTACTAACTAAAAACTTCTTTAAAAAATATATGTTTTTGAGCCCTATGTGCTTATTTAGAGCCCTATTCAATTGGCCAAATTACAATTGAATGAGGGTCACAGTCGGTTAGTGGACTGACAAGTGTGGATGTGCAGCCATTCTGCAGGTTGCAAGCTGTTCTTTCAATCCATCCTTGAAACTGATTCTTTTGACAAATAGACTTGATAATGAGCAACATCTTTATTTAATATTATATATATATATATATATATATATATATATATATATATATATATATGTTTGTGTGTATTTATATATATATATATATATACAGCTGTGCTCAAAAGCTTGCGTACCCTTGGCAAATTGGTAATATATGTACTATACTTACATATATACATACATACACTACACATGAGTCAGCAGGCAAAACACATTTCTTTAATTTCTTATGGGATTCATATTCACCTGTAGATTATAATAGAATGGCACAATCATAAAACAAAACATGGTAACAAAGAAAAAAATGAAACGACCCTGTTCAAAAGTTTGCATACCCTTAGTTCTTAATACTGTGTATTGGCCCTTTTAGCATCAATGACAGCATGCAGTCTTTTATAATAGTTGTCTATGAGGCCCCTAATTCTTGCAGGTGGTATAGCTGCCCATTTGCCTTAGCAAAATGTCTCCAGGTCATGCAAAGTCTTTGGTCCTCTCGCATGAACCGCACATTTGAGTTCTCCCCAGAGTGGCTCTATGATATTAAGGTCAGGAGACTGTGATGGCCACTCCACAACCTTCACCTTTTTCTGCTGTAACTGCTGGAGGGTCAACTTGGCCCTGTGCTTAGGGTCATTGTCCTGTTGGGAAATCCAAGAGCGTCCCATACACAGCTTTTGTGCAGAAGAATGCAAATTGTCTGCCAGTGTTTTTTTGATAACATGCTTCATTCATATTGCCATTTCCCGTGCCTTTAGAGCTCCCCCCCCCAAAAAAAAAAAACATCAGTGAGCCACCACCATGCTTCACAGTGAGGATGGAATTCTTTTCACTATATGCCTTGTTGACCCCTCTCCAAACAGCGCTTATGTGACATTGGTGCAGTAAAGGCTTCTTTCTGGCAACTCCACCATGCAGCTAATTTTTCTTCAAGTATCGTCGTATTGTTCTCCTTGAAACAACCTCACTGTCTTTTTTCCAGAGCAGCCTGTATTTCTCCTGAGGTTACCTTGGGTTTTTTTTTTGTATTCCAAACAATTCTTCTGGCAGTTGTGGCTGAAATCTTTCTTGGTCTACCTGACCTTGGCTTGGTATTAAGAGATCCCCGAATTTTCCACTTCTTCACAAGTGATTGAACAGTACTGACTGGCATTTTTAAGGCTTTGGATTTTGTTTTATATACTTTTTCATCTTTATGAAGTTCCATTACCTTGTTACGCAGTTCTTTTGACAGATCTTTTCTGCTCCCCATGGCTCAGTATCTAGCCTGCTCAATGAATCCACGTCAGAGCTAACATACTCATTGACTATTTATACACAGACACTAATTGCAATTTAAAAAGCCACAGGTGGGGGAAATTAACCTTTAATTGCCATTTTAACCTGTGTGTGTCACCTTGTGTAACAAGGTCAAACATTCAAGGGTATGTAAACTTTGATCAGGCCATTTGGGTGATTTCTGTTATCATTACGATCTAAAAAGGAGCTAAACAACTATGTGAAAATAAATGGCTTCATATGATCACTATCCTTCAATAAAAGACATTTTTTGCATGATCAGTCATATTTTCAAAATAAATGCCAAAATTTCAAAATTTTTGCCAGGGTATGTAAACTTTTGAGCACAACTGCGAGACGCTTTGTGTGGTGCGTACGACTGCGTGCCTTGCATAGCGATGCAAGACCTTAACTTGCAGCACTTAGGCGATGAGCGGTGAAGGCCCCCATCACCTGCAAGCCAATGAAACAATCCTCTCCCTCCCCTGTGTCTCTCCCCCTCCTCCTCTCCTTACCCTGTGTCTCTCTTCCCCTCCTCCTCTCCTTACCCTATGTCTCTCTTCCCCTCCTCCTCTCCCTCCCCTGTGTCTCTCTTCCCCTCCTCCTCTCCTCACGTGCCACGGGACTTCGAAAAAAAAATATCCGAGGTCTCAAAACAACGCAGTAACTGCCCGACCCGTGCAAACCCCAAAACACAATAAAAATACACACAGCATGGGGGGACAGCCAGGATGTCTGGAAGTGAGGTTACACGTAAATTTAAGCTGAATTGCCACAGTTTTGGCACTTGAAAAACGTCTAAGCAAGAAAAAAAATAGAACCAGAGAAAAATGAAAACGAGGCCCCACGACCCTGAACCACGCAAAACACTGCCAACTGCATACAACTTTCAATACAGACCCCCATAAGTCACTAATTAACCCCATCAGTCCAATACTGTAGTGGGTGCCTCAACTATATAGACCCCTATAGGACACTAATTAACCCATGTTATCACACTATAATTGCCACGAAGGTCATCCAGGACCCTCATAACCCAAAGTGTAAGCACTACAGTATTAATCATAGCTATACCCCATTAACCCAACCCTGACCCTATTTAATCCTAAGAGTACGCATTTAACCTTAACAGTACCTATGTAACACTAACTGGCCTCTTGAACCCTAACTGGTCCTATTTAACCCTCTGTAAGCCTATTTAACCTGGTCTCTTATGGGGGTTGTAAAGGATCCTTGCATTCGTGCAGCGATGATCCTTGCAGCTTCTCCCGAACTCCAGCTGAAACGAAGTGATTATAGTTCCCGGTCACCCAAACATGAGTCGAGACTTCATGAAGGGGTAAAACGAACTCAGGTGCTGGCACACCCAGGCTGGTTTTTATTACAGTCAGGTACAAACAGAACACACCCAGGGGGGAGGTATAGAACAATCAATAACACAGTAGTAACGCCCACAGTTTACCTCCCCTTTGTTTGGGAGATAATTGAGTTTATTACTGTATCTACTCAATTATCTCCCAGCTAAAACCTACACATTTTTATACATTTTTATAACTTTATGATTTTACATAGTACATAAATAAATCTTACATTTTTATGAACAACCTAAATTGTGGAACAACATATTAAAAAATGGCATGAATCAGACCAGGGGTTCAAAAGTTAGTAAAAGTATCTTTTACACATAACACACAGACATTTCACATATCCCCCATAGTTGGCCACACAATACACATATAGGGACAATAGGTGGGTCACACCTCCCTGAGGCTACCTGGCAACTTTGATAAAATCAGACATGGATTAGATCATCCTTCTTTGTTCTTATGTCTGAGAATGAAAACACTTTATACAACAGACTTCCTTATCTTATGAGGAGTCTCTGTAACAGGATTATCTCCCATGCCAAGGTCTGCAATAGTCTGGGCCAATATTCTGCAGAGCATAAACCAACATACATACAGTATAATAGTAGGATCATATTTTAATAATAATAACCATAAAACAGGGTAAAACAGTGATGGGTTCCGTTACACACCTCCTCCGTGACCATAAGCCGGCATACACGGTCTGATCCCAACGGATCGGCCTGGGGATGTCTGGACAAAAGTATTTGTTGGTCAATTCTCTAGTTTGACAACCCATCAGCATTACTGCAATTCACATTTACTCACATTTCCCATATCCCCAGATAGCTGGGATCTGAGCGTACAAAACTACCGAATAGCGCTCAGATCCTATTCACACAGTTCAATTGCCATGTAGCTAAAGTCTTTCCCATAGTCTTTCATTATATGAATGGGCTCCATGGCATAGCTATCTGGGGTATCACCGCTCCCACAGGTCAAGTACCGAATGACCGCCCTGTATGTAAAGGGCCAAAATGAGTGACATACACTCTGGTATGGCCGAATACTGTGTTTAAAGGGCAATATGTCCCTGGGCCATAGTCGCAGGTCCTACAGTAATCTTGCAAATCTTCCGTGACCCCTGGCCAGAAAAAGGACTGGGTGAGTCTGTCCCTCGTCTTTTTAATGCCTAAGTGACCTGCTAGGGGAATATCGTGGCTAATCCGCAACAGTTCTACCCGATACTTACGGGGCACTATCAACTGTCTTTTTTCTACCTGGTCATGAGTCGAGGGAGAGGCTTCCATAGCTCTGGATTGCTGCCGAGTGGTAACAGGTAGGGCTCCTTCGGTACTGCAGGCTGCCAATTGTGACGTCAGGCATCCTAGATCATTTCCCAGCAGTACTTCCGCGGGCAAATCTGGCATGAGGCCCACTTCCACCGCCTTGGCCCCGGTACCCCAATCGATGTGGACTCGGGCCGTTGGTAACTTGTGAATTGCCCCTCCGGCTACCCATACCGCAATGGTGCGTCCTGTGTGCTGGGTCGGGGCGACTCGGTGTGGCTGGACCAAAGTAATAGTAGCCCCGCTGTCCCTCAGTCCTCGAGCCTCTTGCCCATTGAGTTTTACTGATTGGCGGTGATGTGCCCTGTTATCCCCAGCCGCTTGTACAGGGTTTACCTCATGTAAGGTGGCCCAATTTTCACTATTGCCACTGGGTGTCTCTTGAGGCAGATAATTGTAATCCTCTTGCACACAGTGTGCGGCGGCTTTTGTCTGTGGTATCAGTGCCCGCCCCCAGCGGTCTGTAGTGCGTTGTGGGCAGTTAGGTTTGATGTGCCCCACTTGTTTGCACCCATGACACCTCGGAGCAGTCCTTTGGTACCCTCTGTTTGTGGTATTGCCCCCTGGTGGTGGTACCCTCTGTGGCATAGTTGGCGGGCCAGAGGCATGCCGCGGGCTCTGGCCCCATCGGTTTCCATCCATCCGCCTGCTCTCATGAAATTCGTCTGCCAGCCGTGCTGCCTCCTCTACCGTTTTTGGCTTTCTGTCTCTGACCCAATCTCGCACCTCCGCTGGGGTATAATCAAAAAATTGTTCTAGCAACAACAACTGCACAGCATCCTCTAAAGTAGTTGCCTGATTCCCCTGCATCCAATTGCTGGCAGCGCGCTGCATACAAAATGCCCACTCCGTATAGGAATCTTTACCTTGTCTTCTGAGAGCCCTGAATTTCCTTATATGGGCTTCAGGGGTTACAGCGTACCGGGCTAACAAAATCTCTTTTATCTTGTCATAGTTTTGTATATCCCCATCTGGCACAGCTCTCAATGCTTCGGCTGCTCTACCTGATAGTTTACTACTTACTACGGCAGCCCAGTTAGCTCTTTCCAAATCTTCTAACACACATTGTCTTTCAAAATCTTGCAAGTAATTGTTAATATCCATCTCACCTTCCACGAAGCTTTTAAATGCAGCGTAGTTAATTTTCCGCTGACGCCCCGTTGTAGATCCAGATTGCGACAATATATCCACTGGAGGTGATCTGTCTCTGGCTTCTCGTCCTTCCCTGGCATTCTGGGTCTCAGTAGCTTGGGCCAAGATCTGTACCACGATCTCTGGTGCAGGGTTAGGTCCTACCAGGCTGAGTCTCCATCTCACGTCCCTCTGGAAGTCTGTTTCCTCTGCATTCGTCATTTGTGGTTCGCTGGTTTGATCGCTCTCCAGTAGTTCGGCTATTAGCGTGGCTTTCGTTTTGTTGCTTGCCACTATGCCTCGAGCTTCCAGCAGCTCCTTTAGTGTGGTTCGTTTCAAGCGTTCGTATCTATGCGCCATTCACCAGTTTCAGTTCGGTATATCCGTTCGGGAGGAAATCCCGCCACTTGCCACCAGTGTAAAGGATCCTTGCATTCGTGCAGCGATGATCCTTGCAGCTTCTCCCGAACTCCAGCTGAAACGAAGTGATTATAGTTCCTGGTCACCCAAACATGAGTCGAGATTTCATTAAGGGGTAAAACGAACTCAGGTGCTGGCACACCCAGGCTGGTTTTTATTACAGTCAGGTACAAACAGAACACACCCAGGGGGGAGGTATAGAACAATCAATAACACAGTAGTAACGCCCACAGTTTACCTCCCCTTTGTTTGGGAGATAATTGAGTTTATTACTGTATCTACTCAATTATCTCCCAGCTAAAACCTACACATTTTTATACATTTTTATAACTTTATGATTTTACATAGTACATAAATAAATCTTACATTTTTATGAACAACCTAAATTGTGGAACAACATATTAAAAAATGGCATGAATCAGACCAGGGGTTCAAAAGTTAGTAAAAGTATCTTTTACACATAACACACAGACATTTCACATATCCCCCATAGTTGGCCACACAATACACATATAGGGACAATAGGTGGGTCACACCTCCCTGAGGCTACCTGGCAACTTTGATAAAATCAGACATGGATTAGATCATCCTTCTTTGTTCTTATGTCTGAGAATGAAAACACTTTATACAATAGACTTCCTTATCTTATGAGGAGTCTCTGTAACAGGATTATCTCCCATGCCAAGGTCTGCAATAGTCTGGGCCAATATTCTGCAGAGCATAAACCAACATACATACAATATAATAGTAGGATCATATTTTAACCATAATAATAACCATAAAACAGGGTAAAACAGTGATGGGTTCCGTTACAGGGGTCTATACAGACCCTCATAAGTCTCTATTTAACCCCATCAGTCCCATAAGGGTATATAAAGACCCTCACGGGGCAGTTAGAACCCTGACAGTTACAACAGCCAATCAGAAGGCGATATTCCCTTCACCCGATCACAATGGGATATACTTTCATGGGGTGATTGACAGATGGTATCTGCACCTTCTGATTGTCTGTTGTCACTGTCAATCAGACTACAGCCAATCAGAAGGTGCATATGCCTTCAGCCAATCCCCCCGTGGGGTGTATCCCATTGTGATTGGCTGAAGACAGTAGAGCCTTCTGATTGGTTTAAAAAAGATTGACAGGTGCATTAGCCAATCAGAATGGGATATGGCACCTTGGCACCTTATCAATTTTGATTGATAGCCTTTTCAGTCAATCAGAAGGCACTATTGACAATTTTCTTGCGGAAAAGGCTCTAGGGACCTCATTAGCATCGGGGAGCTCCGCAAGTGCGGAGTTCCATTAGATTTTTTTTTGGGCTAGAGCGCAGATTCTTCCAGGATCCAGCCGGGACAGAAGAGGAGAAGCACGGGGACATTGCACAAAGGTAAGTTATTATGTATATTATGTTTATTATATTTTATTTTGTGTGTGTATATGTTGTACTAATGTAATGTTTATTTTTCACAGGGGCCGCACCAGAGAAGAAAATAAGAAGGACGGGGACATGCTGGAAAGGTGAGTAGAATATTTAGAATATTTAGAATGTTTATTTTTACTATGTATAGTTTTGTACTAATTTTATTTATTATTTTTTTCCTGGGGGGGGGGGGGGGGGCGATCTGATGGGACATCTGCAAAGGTAAATGGTCTTAATTATTCTAGTTTAGGTTAGATTCAGGGTTTGTGTATCTAGATAGGATTTAATGTATGTTAGATAGGGGGTATGTATTTTAGATAGTGGGGTATGTATGTATTTTAGATAGTGGGTATTGTATTTTAGATAGAGGGTATTGTATTTAAATAGAGAGTATTGTATTTTATTTGTATTGTATTGCATTGGAATGTGATGTATATATTTTGTATGTATTTACTTTTCAGCTTTTTTTGTTGTAATGTAGCTTTTTTATTTTCTGTAATGTAGCTTTTTTATTTTCTGTGACTTAGGCTTTATTGTTTTCTGTGACTTAGGTTTTATTATTTTTTGTGAGTTAGGTTTTATTATTTTCTGTAATTAGTGGGGTGGGGGAATTTAATAGGGGGTTGGTAGGTAGTGTAGCTGTTAATAGGTTAGGGTAGAAGGGGGTAGTTTAGATTTAATCGTTTATCGGGGGGGGGGGGGGTAGTGCAGTGTAGTGTTTGAACTTAGTGTCCTGAGGATCCTGGAGGACCCCCATGGCACTTATGGGTGTCTTTATATACCTTTATGGGACTGATGGGGTTAAATAGAGGCTTATGAGGGTCTGTATAGACCCCAATAACAGACCAGGTTAAATAGGCTTACAGAGAGTTAAATAGGCCCAGTTAGGGTTCAATAGGTACTGTTAAGGTTAAATGCATACTGTTAGGATTAAATAGACCCAGGTTTGGGTTAATGGGTATAGTTAGAGTTAATAGTATAGTCAAGCCAGTCACGTACGGGCCCCGCAATGAGCGCCTTCAGCGGTCATTGCAGCCCCATCAAGCCAGTCACATATGGGTCTTGCGAAGAGCACCTTTGGCCTTCGGCCCTCATTGCAGGCCAGTTAAGCCAGTTACGTACAGGCCTTGAGATGAGTGCCCTTGGCCTTTGGCACTCATCATGAGCCCTGCAATAAGCGCCTTTGGACTTCAGTGCTCATTGCAGCCTCCATCAAACCTTTAACTTTTGGGCCTCGCGATGAGCGACTTCGGTGCTCATTGCGGTTGCGCAAGCCGTAACTTTTAACATTGCGTGCTGACAACTCGCAATTACGACAACTATTATAGATGATACTTTTACTTGTAAACGCCAACATATTCTGTAGCGCTGTACAGGGGTTAAGTACAAAACAAAACATTTTTTATCACATTGCAAAAGAATGGAGGGCTCTGTTATTGAGTTTAAAATCAAACATACATAGAGCTTTCCTCAAAGCACCAAAAGATTTAAAACTTGCAAACTTACAATTTAAAGGATATGGGTGAAATAAAATGGTTATAGATGCGTTCGACATATCAAGGCTGAAGGTGATATGCTTCTTTAAATAGATGAGTTTTCAGTGAGGTTTTGAAGGATTTGAGGCAGGAGGATAGTCTAGTGGAGCGAGGCAAGGTGTTCCAAAGAATAGGGGCCGTACGAGAAAAGTCTATAGACTTATTATGTGAATATTTTTTGTCTTTGGCAATGACTGGCTTATCAGTATCTGGGAGGCCCCTGATGATTAGCACTAGCTCACTTCGATCCAGACTGTAATAGAGACTGAAAGCCCCTTAGACTTGGGGCAATGAGTTAATTTTATTGTATTTAAAAAATTAATAATTTTTGAGATGTGCAAGTGTTGTTTTGGTGCCACTGTCAGGGCCAGACTTTCATAAGGCTGAGTAGGCAGGTGCCTAGGAGTGCCTGTCTGTAGTGGCCACAATGTTTTTGAACTTAAATATGTATTAAACATCCCTATATGTTTGTTTTTCTTACACAGTGCTCCATGTAAGAAGTACTGAGAAGGCCAAAAGAGCAAAGCTTCTATTTCATTGGCTGGACTGTGCTGCCATGCGCATTCTATTTTATTTAGACAGCATGCTTGGAGATGTAGTCTTGTCTTCCTATCAGTGATATGATCTACAGGCAAAATCACTACAACTCTCCCAATCCCAAAGCCAATCTCTAGCCAGTCTACTGAGGAAAGTCTCAGATTTAAGACAGCGAAATTCAAGCTGGAGGTGAGGAGAAGCTGTGGACAGCATGTGCAGGAGAAGTGAAAATTTGAACAGAGAGAAGGAGGAGAGTCCCCATACCATGCAGTAAGATATTTACTAGATTAATTGCTCATTACCCCACCTCCGCCCGTGCAAACAGCTGTGTACCTCTGCTGGACTGAGCTGCAGACTATTTCTCAGCTAAAAGGTGATAATAATGAATGACAGGATTTTCCCTGTTATCTACACCCCACATGCCACTGTGCCACCTGCCCACAGCTGCATGCTGGTGTGCGCGCAACTCTTTTAGTATGTATAAGCTGTTATGTGCCACTACCCTAAACCTTAACCCAAACCCTAAACCTTAACCCTAACCCTTACAGTGTCTTGGCGCAGGAGCGATGACTGAATATTCTACTATTCTGAAAATAATATATATTTGTATCTTCATCACTGTCTTTGACATATTTTTAAGTATAATTTTATATTAGCATCTATTATACAGTCACTCTCTCTTACTTTAACATCATAATATGTATAAATTAATGGCTGAGTATTCTGCTAAGCAGTTTGTCATGCTGTCTCTGCTATCTCATAACCAGATAATATCACAAGCAAACACTACTCTAGATCAAGGCAGCACTTGTTAAGGAGGATTGATTCCGTACATATTTGTATAGCAGGTGGAGGGGCCACCTAAGGAATCAGTGCCTAAGGCTACCTCAGACTTTAAGCAGGTCCTGGCCAACCTTTGTTATAATGATTATAGTGGCAAACCTTGCTTAGTAGATTATTTGACAGTCAAAAATAATGTACCTCCAATTTCACAGTACCGTTACTTACCATACAATGCTGCTTAATTGAACATTGTGGGAAAAATGCCTGGTACATAGAGGATGTCTAGAACCTCAAATATGACACAAGTCTTCCCTGTCAGAAATATAGGCAGCAATATGTTTATAGATGACAATATGCTTTTACTTTCAATACATTTTATTAATGCCTAGAGTTTAACCACCTGCTAATATATTAATTCTGCAGAAAATATACTGTTGGCGCACATCTGTAGTTTCCTTTTTTGTGTCTTTAATTGCTGGCCAACAGGATGGTAAAGGCAAACCTGCACGTACACTTATGATATAAAACTGTGTGAGTAATGATTATTAAACAGACTATTTTAATCACTATACCCGTGTTTAATTTTGTCTCTCTCACTGGTACCAGGTTAACCCTTTGTGTGCTGTGTTCTTTTCCTCTGCAGGGTAATATTTCCCTAATAAAGATACATATGTAATTAAAAAATATTTGAAAGAGGATACACCTGCTGTAGTTCAAGAAAACAAATACTTGTTTGTCAAGTATGTATCAAGCTAAGAACATTAGCAGCTGTGTAAACCATGGACATAAAAACCTTTTTGGGGGTAAATCAGAATTTTTAAAGATTCCGTTGTGTAAAAGACATTATTTGTATTTGTTACACATCCTGAGAGCTGAGTCATGAGGGGTGTTTACTTGTATATCAGTGTAGGGAGGGGTGAGGGAGGTAGGGTCACGGAATCATGCAAAGGCAATGTTAGATAATTGGATTTGACATCACCCTCCTTCCCCCCTTACATGCCCTGTGGCAGTCAGCTTGCATCAATAGATACAACCAGAGCTCTCCAGAAATGTAAACACCCCTCTCACACACACAACTTCCACTGATGGGTCGTTTATCCATCAGTGGCATCAAAATGTATTTTGTTTCTAATTAAAAACTGGTTAAATTACTTTTCTAAGATTAGTTATACTTTTAATCAGTCCCAGAGTTTTCAAACATGTTTTTTTTTTCATTGTACAGTGGTCCATTAATGTTAGTTAATGTCAATAAAGCATGCTTTCAATACAGGCTAACACTAAAGAGTGACATATTTGTTCATATACTGATTTCTCTTCTTTTTTACAGTGCTTGATTCCTTATTCTGTGTCTCGATTATACCCGTCACTCATTCAGGGCACTATGACCAATTGATTCTGGCTTTAATTTATTGAAGGACAGGCATTTTTCTCCTAGTTTGCTGCAATATGTCGCTTCACTTTGGCACAGACTGTGTTGATCAGTTTTCTATTACTGTTGGGGGGAGGGCTATGCCTGTTGGGCCTAGTTGATGTGTCACAGTTATGTCTCTCTGTAAAATAGTCTGTGCTCCTTTAAAGTGGCTTTGTAATGATGTTTTGTTTCAGCTAACACAGTTAAAAAAATCTATTATCTACAGAAGTAAAATAAAATAAAAAATCACCAAAAGGACAACTGTAGTTATAAGAAAAAGGCACTTGTTTGTCATTAATGTACCAAATTAACAATATTAGCAAGTTACACAGACATGGACATGAAGAATTTTGGGGGAAAATCAGATTTTTTTAAAAGTCTATTGGAATCAATTTTGTATCCATTATATCACTTTTGAGAGCTGGATCATGGGGTTAGCTTACAGACGAGGGAGGGGTGGGGAAAGAGGGAGAGGTCTGGAAGTTCTGTTAGATAATTGGATAAGATTTAAATTGACTTTACAACGCCCCCCTCACAGATCCAGAAGCAGACAAGTTGCATCAATAGATGCAACCACTGCCTACAGAAATGTAAACACCATTTTATTGATCCCTCCAGTGTCCAGGAAATGCATTGTTTGTTTGTTTTTCACAGTAATTTTTTTTTACTGTGTATCCATGCAGAAAAAACAAATATTATTAAGTAAATGTAAATGACCCCTGTGAGATCAAATTGATTTTAATAACTATACTTGATAATGCAAACATTAGTTTAGAAAACAAAAATAAACATAACCCTTACATTTTTTATTTGTATATGCAATCTTTTTTTTTTCTAAGCTGTTACATTCCCAGGAGGATTTGTCCTTGTAAACTAATGAGCTTTCCACACTGTTAGTTTTAAAAGCAACATGCTGAGTATAGAAGCTTCTGTGCTTTCAGTGTGTGCTGCCATCTTAGGAAAGTGAGCAGCAGAAACCAAAATGGTAAATTCTAGAGCAGCATAACTTAATATGATGTAATATATTAAAGCAGGTATAGTCAAAAGATGACTTTGGGTTCATATTAGGATTTTTTTTTAATTTGACATAAATCCATCATCTTTAAATAAAGTATCAGTTAAATAGTCACATTCCTAGGGTTCTCTATACTTCATAATCTTCAATCTTGCCCCCTTTTGATAAATGACTCCTCCTGAATTATGAAATTTAAATATAGGACTACAGCGGTCATTTAAAGGGGAAATGTTTGTGGTTGCTTTTTCCACTATTTGTGCTCCTCTTTCAATAAATAGTTTTGCTTCTGCACTGTCACAGTTCCCAGCTCCACATCTCATTGGTTTCTCTCTCTCTCTAGCTAACTTCCAGTACACTGTACGTTTCGGTATGCATACATACATACATCTATATGTCTATACCACTATACACACATAAAGATGAATATTAAATTATTATTAAGTGCAGATTGATTGCTGTATGACCTCTGTAATGTGGTTTGCTGAAGAGTGAATTGCTGATTTAACCATTTCAAGGCCAGCAGCATCGCAGGCAAGGCATTGCTCAAGGGGTTAACACCTCAGCATACAGAGCCTCACAGGAAATGATTTATTCATGAGGAAAGCCATTAATTCTGAGGAGACGCGACAGAAAAAGAGTTTAGGGAATGAAAAGCTTCTAATGCATTTCTAGGACTGGACCAGCATCTCCCTCTAGTAACTGCACACCTGGAGCTCTAATAATTACTTAATACTGCACTTATACTGCCCTATATCACTGCTAACACCCCATACTGCACTACCGTATATTACTACAAATAGTGTACCCCCCTTCACAGCTAATACTGGACCCTGCACTGCTTTATATCACAGCAAATACTGCAGTAATACTGCCCTATATACCTACTAACACTGTATTCTGTACTACCTCATATCACTGAACACTGTAGCCTCCTTCTCAGCTCACTACCAATACTAATACTTGGCCCGGCATTGCTTTATATCACAGCATATACTGCACTTACATCGGCACTAACACTCCATCCTGTACTATCCTATATCACTAATAATACAGCACTCTCCTTCACAGCTCAGTACTAGTAATACTGATCGGCGCGGAGGCAGCCCAGGCACGCCGGGTCTGACGCAGTGCTGCGTGACCCGGCGGAGCTTGGGAGCTGCTGATTGGTTGGGAGGGCTTCCTCCTCACTCCGTGCCGGCCATGGAGCTGATTCCCTCCCTCCCCTTGAATTGGTGTTCAGGTAGGAAAGTAGCAGATATGGAAGTAAGGTATGTCTAGAGGGAGAGGTTGGTTGAGCAAAGTTCAGGAAGTTAAGCTAGGTTTAAAAAAAAAAAAAGGGGGTGGAAAAGAGTTGAAGGGTGAGAATTTTGTGAATTCTAAGTTAGGATGCAAGTTGGAATGTCTTTGGTTGGAGGGAGGTGAGGCACGCGGCCCACAGGAATTAAGTGGGCGTTGCCCTGCCTCATGGGCGTGCTTAGTAAAGCACTGGGAGGTTCTGGGCGCGGGCCCAGGGCGTGAGGTTACTGACCGGGCCAGGCTCCTCCTCCGGGATATTTGAGCTGTGATGTAACAATGTTAATTATGTTAATTGGTTGTTGGTTTATGGTTGCTTTAATAAAGCCGTGGCCCGTATTTTTCCCAAGAAACGCTGGGTCAGTGTGTATTTATTCTAACGCCCAATGGATCTTTCCAGGGTCATGAACCCCACACTGTTTTATATCACAACAAATACTGCACTCTACACTGTCCTATATAAATGCTAACACTGCATCCTGAACATCTCTATATCATTGCACTGCTCTTAACTACTAATACTGCCACCCCTGGCCCCCGCAGTATCACTACTAATACTAATGCCTACATATTCTGTATCACATGTAATATACTGTATGTACCCTGCCCACCTCTTTGTCTCTCCTAGTTCTGCACCATCTCCTCTGTCTTAACTATTATGGCCCTATGCTCTCTTCGTCCATGTTTGCAATTGTTGCAAAGTGCCACTCCATATACCTCAATACTGCAAGGGGCCCGCTCGCGACCCAGTTCAAAAAACACCCCAGCACCGTCCCGAAGGGGGGCGCAAGGGTAACAAAAAAGCTTCTACAGCCCCTCACTATACTGATTCTGCGGTCCCCCGTGCTTCAGATGCTAACAACGCTTTGCAGGGACGACGCAATAACAGTGCAGAGCTGGGCATGGAATCGACACGTGAGAAGAGGAGCAGAGTTGTCGCAGAGATGACCAGTGAAGACAGTCAAATCATAATTGACGATATGCCTGTGACGGCCAAGGTGGCACGACAGGTGCGCCCCGTTAGGGTCTGGAAATCTGCAACCAGGTACAGTCTGTTACCTTTTTCCTGTACACCAGGAAGGAGACAGAAGGCTGAAACTGGTGACAAACCAACTTACAAGTAGACTATCCACCGGACCCTACTAAAGTCCCAGACAATGATCAAGACTGAGGTTTGGCAGGTTGTGCACCTATTTCAAAGAATTTAGTACCTTCCTTCAGTGGGTGATGAGGTCCGAGACTGGGTACGAGAGCATCACACACTACCTGGACGATTTCTTATTTGTAGGTCTGGGTTTCAAGATACGTGCGGATTAATTCTGGAAACTTTTGCCAGAATGTGTAACGAATTTGGAGTGCCGTTGGCCTATAATAGGACGGAGGGCCCAACGACAACATTGACGTTCCTGGGGATTCAGATTGATAAAAAAAAAGTGCCCGACCTGGAAACCGATCTGGGTGCCCTGGAAGGGGCCAGGAAGGTGTATCTATGGCGGCGGCAGTCCATAATAGGAAGAATCTTTTGAAGACGAATGTCATTGGCTACTGCAGGCATCATGCGCACGCATCATTTCATAAAGGTCTCGAGAGCCATGCAGGATGACGCAAGTGTTTGGTTGTCTTTCCTCGCCAAGTTTAACTGGTCAGAACTTATACACTCGGGGTTGGCCACCAGCTCAGAATTGGAGCTGTACATGGATTTGTCTAGGTCGCTAGGTTTCGGGGCATACTTCCTTGGTCTTGGTCGGTGGTGCACCGCAACGTGGCCGGATGCGTGGATGACAGCGGGTCTCACACGAAACCTTGCTTTCTTGCAGTTGTTTCCCATAGTGGTTGTGGTACACATATGGGGATCGGAGTTCAGGGACCGCTGAGTGGTATTCATTACAGTAAACATGGTGGTGGTTTAGGCTGTCAACAGTCTTACTGCGGCATCGATCCCGTTGGTGCGTCTGATTTGTTGCTTAGCTGTCTGCGCTTGAACATGGTTTCTAGCCAGGCACGTTCCGGGATTAGGAAACGGCATTGCTTATGCCCTTTCTCGATTTCAGGAGGTGCCGTTCAGGAAGCTGGCTCTGGGTGCAAACGAACAGGGTGAGGCCATTCCCAAGGAGCTTAGGGAACTTGGAGCAGTCAGGTAACAAGACTCATCAGACAGTCTGTAGCCCCAGCGACGTGGGTGAATTGGAATGACATGGTAGAGGTGGCTGGGGGGCACGTCGGAAGAAAAATCCCTAGGGATTCTGCTTTGGTTTCTGCTATGGTGCATGGAAGAAGGAGACTTAAAAGCCTCAGTGGGACATCAGGTTACAGCCCTGGCATTTATGTTCAAGCTGGCGGGGCAGAAGGACCTCACTAAGGAGTTCCTGGTACAACGGGTCTTATGGGGTATGTTTACTGGTGACCACAGGCAGGATGGGAGATGGCCGATCACCTCCTCTCTGTTGTTGAGCTTGTCACAAGGGTGGAGGAAATTTACAGGACCCATTTCGAATCTCTGCTTTTCTGCACAGCTTTTTCCCTGGTGTTCTTCAGGTGTTTAGGATTGGGGAACTGGCCATGAAAAACAGACACGGTTCTGGGGGTCTGCAATGGGTGGACACCTGTCTGAGGGAAGACAAGGTGGTCTTGTGGTTGAGAAGATCAAAGACTGACCAGGCTGGGAAAGGTAAGGAGGTGGTACTGCACAAGGTTGGTATGGAATGTTGCCCCCACAAGTGTTCAAGGGAGTACCTCCAGCAGCGACTGGTGGGACAGTGTTCAGTTTATCCATGCGGACTGTACATCATTATCTTGTTTCCAATTTGAGAAAGTGTTGAAAGCATCTTTGCAACGGTTGGGTCTCAACCAGGCGGAGTTCGGTATGCACTCTTTCCGAATAGGGGCTGCTATGGAAGCAGCGAGGTTAGGACTGCCGCACGCCGTGGTTAAGAGGATCGGGAGATGGGAATCTCAATGCTTTAGGTCTTAAATATGGCCTTCAGCGGCGATCTAACGGACGCAGCTATGGATCGTGGGCCACTCGTACATGCACTGGGTTAGCTGCAGTTACAAGGAGTAACGTACAACTAGGCTTTCAGGTCACGGGCTTACAAGTACAATGGTTTGGCATTCTGGGTTTGCGGTGGTCGCAAGTGAGTGAACTCTTGGACACCTACACCCATCAATACGGTCCACCCAGCTTACAGCCCATTCATGCTGGTGGCAATGATCTGGGGGTAGTTCCCATACGCCGCATGTAAAAGGACATGAAGCGGGATGTGGAAAACTGGGCAAAAAGGTTTCCTGGCCTCTTTATCATCTGGTATGAAATGATAAAGAGGTGCTCCTGGAGGAACGCCAGGAATCCGGTCATGCTGGACAAGGCTTGCCAAAAGATGAACAAGCAGATGGCGAGTTTTATACGAAAATTGGGTTACATCTCTCTGCATTACAAGGATTTTGCGGACGAGTTCTTCACCGAGGATAAGGTACACTTAACTGAGATCGGCCTTGAGCGCCTCGCGCTCGAGTTCAGGGAGAGAGTCAGGCGGGCCTTAGCGTTAGTTAGCGACGGGGGGATCGCAGCCAAAGGAGAGGTTCCTCGTCTGTTCTGTGGTGGAAGGTGAGTCGCCCGGACCACTGGCCAAAGTGGGAATGGCCCTACCTCACAGGCGTGCTTAGAATAAGCATTGGGGGCCCTGGGACGGGCCCAAGGCGTGAGGTCACTATTCGAGGCTGGGCTCCTCCCTCAATTATGTTAGTATATATTCATTATGTTATGATAATTTACTATGTAAATTAATAAAGTTGTTGCCTGTGTTTCTCCCACCCAGTTGTTGTGTCCCTTTATTTCTTGTAAAGCCCAATGAATCATGCTTGGGTGATGTCCGACGTGGAGGCTGCACAGGCTCCCTGGGTCAGCATGCAGTGCCGCGTGACCCGGCGGAGCCTGGGCAGTGCGCGATTGGGCAGTTGCATAGGGAGGTGGGACTTCCACCCGATTTTGCAAGCTTTCCTCAGTCTCTGCGTCGGCTTCATCAGGAATCCCAACCTCCCACCCTTGTGATAGGCCCTGCTGTTAAGCTATGTTGTATATTTCAGTTGTAAAAATGTTTTAAGATATCTTGTAAAAAAAAAAAAAAAAAACATTGTTAATAATATAATTGGTTTATAATACCATGGGGAGAACGGTCTAATTTATGTTTAAATTTTTGGTTATCTTTCATGTTGGTGGTGGGAGGTGAGTCGCCCGGCCCAGTGGCCTAAGTGGTCGTGGCCCTAACTCACGGGCATGCTTAGAATAAGCATTGGGGGACCTAGGCACAGGCCCAAGGCTTAAGGTGACTGTCAATGGCCGGGCTCCTCCCTCAATTATGTTAATATATGTTAATTATGCTATGGTAATTTACTATGCAAATTAATAAAGCTGTGGCCTGTGTTTCCTTCACCCAGTTGTCGTGTCCATTTATTTCCTCTAAAGCCCTATGGATCATGCTTGGGTCATGTCTATCTCTGCAAATACCACAAACTGCTCTCCCCTCTATCTCTGCTAATAACACACTCAGCTCTCTCCTCTATCTCTGCAAATGCCACACTTTGCTCTCCCCTCTATCTCTGCTAATACCACAAACTGCTCTCCCCTCTATCTCTGCTAATATCACACTCTGCTCTCCCCTCTATCTCTGCTAATACCACACTCTGCTCTCTCCTCTATCTCTCCTAATACCACACTCTGCTCTCTCTTCTATCTCTCCTAATACAAAACTCTGCTCTCCCCTCTATCTCTGCTAATACCACACTCTGCTCTCTCCTCTATCTCTGCTAATACCACAAACTGCTCTCCCCTCTATCTCTGCTAATACCAAACTCTACTCTTCCCTCTATCTCTGCTAATACCACACTCTGCTCTTCCCTCTATCTCTGCTAATACCACACTCTGTTCTCTCCTCTATCTCTGCTAATACCACACTCTGTTATCCCCTCTATCTCTGCTAATACCACACTCTGCTCTCTCCTCTATCTCTGCTAATACCACACTAGGCTCTCCCCTCTATCTCTGCTAATACCACACTCTGCTCTCCCATCTATCTCTACTAATGCCACACTCTGCTCTCTCCTAAATCTCTGCTAATACCACACTCTGCTCTCCTCTCTATCTGTGCTAATACCCCACTCTGCTCTCTCCTCTATCTCTGCTAATACCACACTCAGCTCTCTCCTCTATCTCTGCTAATAACACACTCTGCTCTCTCCTCTATCTCTACTAATACCACACTCTGCTCTCCCCTCTATCTCTGCTAATACCACACTCTGCTCTCTCCTCTATCTCTGCTAATACCACACTCTGCTCTCTCCTCTACCTCTGCTAATATCACACTCTGTTCTCTCCTCTATCTCTGCTAATATCACACTCTGCTCTCCACTCTATCTCTGCTAATACCACACTCTGCTTTTCCCTCTATCTGTGCTAATACCACACTCTGCTCTCCTCTATCTCTGCTAATATCACACTCTGCTCTTCCCTCTATCTGTGCTAATACCACACTCTGCTCTCCTCTATCTCTGCTAATACCACACTCTGCTCTCTCTTCTATCTCTCCTAATACAAAACTCTGCTCTCCCCTCTATCTCTGCTAATACCACACTCTGCTCTCCCCTCTATCTCTGCTAATACCACAAACTGCTCTCCCCTCTATCTCTGCTAATACCAAACTCTACTCTTCCCTCTATCTCTGCTAATACCACACTCTGCTCTTCCCTCTATCTCTGCTAATACCACACTCAGCTCTATCCTCTATCTCTGCTAATACCACACTCTGTTATCCCCTCTATCTCTGCTAATACCACACTCTGCTCTCTCCTCTATCTCTGCTAATACCACACTCTGTTATCCCCTCTATCTCTGCTAATACCACACTCTGTTATCCCCTCTATCTCTGCTAATACCACACTCTGCTCTCTCCTCTATCTCTGCTAATACCACACTCTGTTATCCCCTCTATCTCTGCTAATACCACACTCTGCTCTCTCCTCTATCTCTGCTAATACCACACTAGGCTCTCCCCTCTATCTCTGCTAATATCACACTCAGCTCTATCCTCTATCTCTGCTAATACCACACTCTGTTATCCCCTCTATCTCTGCTAATACCACACTCTGCTCTCTCCTCTATCTCTGCTAATACCACACTAGGCTCTCCCCTCTATCTCTGCTAATACCACACTCTGCTCTCCCATCTATCTCTACTAATGCCACACTCTGCTCTCTCCTAAATCTCTGCTAATACCACACTCTGCTCTCCTCTCTATCTGTGCTAATACCCCACTCTGCTCTCTCCTCTATCTCTGCTAATACCACATTCTGCTCTCTCCTCTATCTCTGCTAATACCACACTCTGCTCTCCCCTCTATCTCTGCTAATACCACACTCTGCTCTCTCCTCTATCTCTGCTAATACCACACTCTGCTCTCTCCTCTATCTCTGCTAATAACACACTCTGCTCTCTCCTCTATCTCTACTAATACCACACTCTGCTCTCCCCTCTATCTCTGCTAATACCACACTCAGCTCTCTCCTCTATCTCTGCTAATAACACACTCTGCTCTCTCCTCTATCTCTACTAATACCACACTCTGCTCTCCCCTCTATCTCTGCTAATACCACACTCTGCTCTCTCCTCTATCTCTGCTAATACCACACTCTGCTCTCTCCTCTATCTCTGCTAATACCACAAACTCTACTCTTCCCTCTATCTCTGCTAATACCACACTCTGCTCTTCCCTCTATCTCTGCTAATACCACACTCTGCTCTATCCTCTATCTCTGCTAATACCACACTCTGTTATCCCCTCTATCTCTGCTAATACCACACTCTGCTCTCTCTTATATCTCTGCTAATACCACACTAGGCTCTCCCCTCTATCTCTGCTAATACCACACTCTGCTCTCCCATCTATCTCTACTAATGCCACACTCTGCTCTCTCCTAAATCTCTGCTAATACCACACTCTGCTCTCCTCTCTATCTGTGCTAATACCCCACTCTGCTCTCTCCTCTATCTCTGCTAATACCACACTCAGCTCTCTCCTCTATCTCTGCTAATAACACACTCTGCTCTCTCCTCTATCTCTGCTAATACCACACTCTGCTCTCCCCTCTATCTCTGCTAATACCACACTCTGCTCTCTCCTCTATCTCTGCTAATACCACACTCTGCTCTCTCCTCTACCTCTGCTAATATCACACTCTGTTCTCTCCTCTATCTCTGCTAATATCACACTCTGCTCTCCACTCTATCTCTGCTAATACCACACTCTGCTTTTCCCTCTATCTGTGCTAATACCACACTCTGCTCTCCTCTATCTCTGCTATTATCACACTCTGCTCTCCACTCTATCTCTGCTAATATCACACTCTGCTCTCTCCTCTATCTCTGCTAATACCACACTCTGCTATCCCCTCTATCTCTGCTAATACCAAACTCTGCTCTCCTCTCTATCTCTGCTAATACCACACTATGTTCTCTCCTCTGTCTCTGCTAATATCACACTCTGCTCTCCCCTCTATCTCTGCTAATACCAAACTCTGTTCTTTCCTCTATCTCTGCTAATACCACACTCTGCTTTCTCCTCTATCTCTGCTAATACCACACTCTGCTCTCTCCTCTATCTCTGCTAATATCACACTCTGTTCCCCCCTCTATCTCTGCTAATACCACACTCTGCTCTCTAATCTATCTCTGCTAATACCACACTCTGCTCTTCCCTCTATCTCTGCTAATACCACACTGTGTTCTCTACTCTATCTCTCCTAATGCCACACCCTGCTCTCTACTCTATCTCTGCTAATATCACACTCTGCTCTTCCCTCTATCTCTGCTAATACCACACTGTGTTCTCTACTCTATCTCTCCTAATGCCTCACCCTGCTCTCTCCCCTATCTCTGCTAATACCACACTCTGCTCTCTCCTCAATCTCTGCTAATATCACACTCTGCTCTCCCCTCTATCTCTGCTAATACCACACTCTGTTCCCCCTCTATTTCTGCTAATACCACACTCTGCTTTCTCCTCTATCTCTGCTAATACCACACTCTGTTCCCCCTCTGTCTCTGCTTACACCACACTCTGCTCTCCTCTCTATCTGTGCTAATACCACACTCTGCTCTCTCCTCTATCTCTGCTAATACCACACTCTGCTCTCTCCTCAATCTCTGCTAATATCACACTCTGCTCTCCCCTCTATCTCTGCTAATACCACACTCTGTTCCCCCTCTATCTCTGCTAATATCACACTCTGCTCTCTCCTCTATCTCTGATAATATCACCCTCTGCTCTCTCCTCTATCTCTGCTAATACCACACTGTGTTCTCTCCTCTATCTCTGCTAATACCACACTCTGTTCCCCCTCTATCTCTGCTAATACCACACTCTGCTCTCTCCTCTATCTCTGCTAATATCACACTCTGCTCTCTCCTCTATCTCTGCTAATGACACAGTCTGCTCTCTCTTCTATGTCTGCTAATATCACACTCTGCTCTCTCCTCAATCTCTGCTAATACCACACTCTGCTCTCTCCTCTACCTCTGCTAATATCACACTCTGTTCTCTCCTCTATCTCTGCTAATATCACACTCTGCTCTCCTCTCTATCTCTGCTAATACCACACTCTGCTCTCTCCTCTATCTCTGCTAATACCACACTCTGCTCTCTCCTCTATCTCTGCTAATACCAAACTCTGCTCTCCTCTCTATATCTGCTAATACCACACTCTGCTCTCTCCTCTATCTCTGCTAATACCACACTCTGCTCTCTCCTCTATCTCTGCTAATACCAAACTCTGCTCTCCTCTCTATCTCTGCTAATGCCACACTCTGCTCTCCCCTCTATCTCTGCTAATACCACACTCTGCTCTCTCCTCTATCTCTGCTAATACCACACTCTGCTCTCTCCTCTACCTCTGCTAATATCACACTCTGTTCTCTCCTCTATCTCTGCTAATATCACACTCTGCTCTCCACTCTATCTCTGCTAATACCACACTCTGCTTTTCCCTCTATCTGTGCTAATACCACACTCTGCTCTCCTCTATCTCTGCTAATATCACACTCTGCTCTTCCCTCTATCTGTGCTAATACCACACTCTGCTCTCCTCTATCTCTCCTAATACCACACTCTGCTCTCTCTTCTATCTCTCCTAATACAAAACTCTGCTCTCCCCTCTATCTCTGCTAATACCACACTCTGCTCTCTCCTCTATCTCTGCTAATACCACAAACTGCTCTCCCCTCTATCTCTGCTAATACCAAACTCTACTCTTCCCTCTATCTCTGCTAATACCACACTCTGCTCTTCCCTCTATCTCTGCTAATACCACACTCTGCTCTATCCTCTATCTCTGCTAATACCACACTCTGTTATCACCTCTATCTCTGCTAATACCACACTCTGCTCTCTCCTCTATCTCTGCTAATACCACACTAGGCTCTCCCCTCTATCTCTGCTAATACCACACTCTGCTCTCCCATCTATCTCTACTAATGCCACACTCTGCTCTCTCCTAAATCTCTGCTAATACCACACTCTGCTCTCCTCTCTATCTGTGCTAATACCCCACTCTGCTCTCTCCTCTATCTCTGCTAATACCACACTCAGCTCTCTCCTCTATCTCTGCTAATAACACACTCTGCTCTCTCCTCTATCTCTACTAATACCACACTCTGCTCTCCCCTCTATCTCTGCTAATACCACACTCTGCTCTCTCCTCTATCTCTGCTAATACCACACTCTGCTCTCTCCTCTACCTCTGCTAATATCACACTCTGTTCTCTCCTCTATCTCTGCTAATAACACACTCTGCTCTCTCCTCTATCTCTACTAATACCACACTCTGCTCTCCCCTCTATCTCTGCTAATACCACACTCTGCTCTCTCCTCTATCTCTGCTAATACCACACTCTGCTCTCTCCTCTACCTCTGCTAATATCACACTCTGCTCTCCACTCTATCTCTGCTAATACCACACTCTGCTTTTCCCTCTATCTGTGCTAATACCACACTCTGCTCTCCTCTATCTCTGCTAATATCACACTCTGCTCTTCCCTCTATCTGTGCTAATACCACACTCTGCTCTCCTCTATCTCTGCTAATATCACACTCTGCTCTCCACTCTATCTCTGCTAATACCACACTCTGCTCTCTCCTCTATCTCTGCTAATACCACACTCTGCTATCCCCTCTATCTCTGCTAATACCAAACTCTGCTCTCCTCTCTATCTCTGCTAATACCACACTCTGCTCTCACCTCTATCTCTGCTAATACCACACTCTGCTATCCCCTCTATCTCTGCTAATACCACACTATGTTCTCTCCTCTGTCTCTGCTAATATCACACTCTGCTCTCCCCTCTATCTCTGCTAATACCAAACTCTGTTCTTTCCTCTATCTCTGCTAATACCACACTCTGCTTTCTCCTCTATCTCTGCTAATACCACACTCTGCTCTCTCCTCTATCTCTGCTAATATCACACTCTGTTCCCCCCTCTATCTCTGCTAATACCACACTCTGCTCTCTCCTCTATCTCTGCTAATACCACACTCTGCTCTTCCCTCTATCTCTGCTAATACCACACTGTGTTCTCTACTCTATCTCTCCTAATGCCACACCCTGCTCTCTCCCCTATCTCTGCTAATACCACACTCTGCTCTCTCCTCAATCTCTGCTAATATCACACTCTGCTCTCCCCTCTATCTCTGCTAATACCACACTCTGTTCCCCCTCTATTTCTGCTAATACCACACTCTGCTTTCTCCTCTATCTCTGCTAATACCACACTCTGTTCCCCCTCTGTCTCTGCTTACACCACACTCTGCTCTCCTCTCTATCTGTGCTAATACCACACTCTGCTCTCTCCTCTATCTCTGCTAATATCACACTCTGCTCTCCCCTCTATCTCTGCTAATACCACACTCTGTTCCCCTCTATCTCTGCTAATACCACACTCTGCTCTACCCTCTATCTCTGCTAATACCACACTCTGTTCCCCCTCTATCTCTGCTAATATCACACTCTGCTCTCTCCTCTATCTCTGATAATATCACCCTCTGCTCTCTCCTCTATCTCTGCTAATACCACACTCTGCTCTCTCCTCAATCTCTGCTAATATCACACTCTGCTCTCCCCTCTATCTCTGCTAATACCACACTCTGTTCCCCTCTATCTCTGCTAATACCACACTCTGCTCTACCCTCTATCTCTGCTAATACCACACTCTGTTCCCCCTCTATCTCTGCTAATATCACACTCTGCTCTCTCCTCTATCTCTGATAATATCACCCTCTGCTCTCTCCTTTATCTCTGCTAATACCACACTGTGTTCTCTCCTCTATCTCTGCTAATACCACACTCTGTTCCCCCTCTATCTCTGCTAATACCACACTCTGCTCTCTCCTCTATCTCTGCTAATATCACACTCTGCTCTCTCCTCTACCTCTGCTAATATCACACTCTGTTCTCTCCTCTATCTCTGCTAATATCACACTCTGCTCTCCTCTCTATCTCTGCTAATACCACATTCTGCTCTCTCTTCTATGTCTGCTAATATCACACTCTGCTCTCTCCTCAATCTCTGCTAATACCACACTCTGCTCTCTCCTCTACCTCTGCTAATATCACACTCTGTTCTCTCCTCTATCTCTGCTAATATCACACTCTGCTCTCCTCTCTATCTCTGCTAATACCACACTCTGCTCTCTCCTCTACCTCTGCTAATATCACACTCTGTTCTCTCCTCTATCTCTGCTAATATCACACTCTGCTCTCCTCTCTATCTCTGCTAATACCACACTCTGCTCTCTCCTCTATCTCTGCTAATACCACACTCTGCTCTCTCCTCTATCTCTGCTAATACCAAACTCTGCTCTCCTCTCTATATCTGCTAATACCACACTCTACTCTTCCCTCTATCTCTGCTAATACCACACTCTGCTCTCTCCTCTATCTCTGCTAATACCACACTCAGCTCTCTCCTCTATCTCTGCTAATAACACACTCTGCTCTCTCCTCTATCTCTACTAATACCACACTCTGCTCTCCCCTCTATTTCTGCTAATACCACACTCTGCTCTCTCCTCTATCTCTGCTAATACCACACTCTGCTCTCTCCTCTACCTCTGCTAATATCACACTCTGTTCTCTCCTCTATCTCTGCTAATATCACACTCTGCTCTCCACTCTATCTCTGCTAATACCACACTCTGCTTTTCCCTCTATCTGTGCTAATACCACACTCTGCTCTCCTCTATCTCTGCTAATATCACACTCTGCTCTTCCCTCTATCTGTGCTAATACCACACTCTGCTCTCCTCTATCTCTGCTAATACCACACTCTGCTCTCTCCTCTATCTCTGCTAATACCACACTCAGCTCTCTCCTCTATCTCTGCTAATAACACACTCTGCTCTCTCCTCTATCTCTACTAATACCACACTCTGCTCTCCCCTCTATCTCTGCTAATACCACACTCTGCTCTCTCCTCTATCTCTGCTAATACCACACTCTGCTCTCTCCTCTACCTCTGCTAATATCACACTCTGTTCTCTCCTCTATCTCTGCTAATATCACACTCTGCTCTCCACTCTATCTCTGCTAATACCACACTCTGCTTTTCCCTCTATCTGTGCTAATACCACACTCTGCTCTCCTCTATCTCTGCTAATATCACACTCTGCTCTCTCCTCTATCTCTCCTAATACCACACTCTGCTCTCTCTTCTATCTCTCCTAATACAAAACTCTGCTCTCCCCTCTATCTCTGCTAATACCACACTCTGCTCTCTCCTCTATCTCTGCTAATACCACAAACTGCTCTCCCCTCTATCTCTGCTAATACCAAACTCTACTCTTCCCTCTATCTCTGCTAATACCACACTCTGCTCTTCCCTCTATCTCTGCTAATACCACACTCTGCTCTATCCTCTATCTCTGCTAATACCACACTCTGTTATCACCTCTATCTCTGCTAATACCACACTCTGCTCTCTCCTCTATCTCTGCTAATACCACACTAGGCTCTCCCCTCTATCTCTGCTAATACCACACTCTGCTCTCCCATCTATCTCTACTAATGCCACACTCTGCTCTCTCCTAAATCTCTGCTAATACCACACTCTGCTCTCCTCTCTATCTGTGCTAATACCCCACTCTGCTCTCTCCTCTATCTCTGCTAATACCACACTCAGCTCTCTCCTCTATCTCTGCTAATAACACACTCTGCTCTCTCCTCTATCTCTACTAATACCACACTCTGCTCTCCCCTCTATCTCTGCTAATACCACACTCTGCTCTCTCCTCTATCTCTGCTAATACCACACTCTGCTCTCTCCTCTACCTCTGCTAATATCACACTCTGTTCTCTCCTCTATCTCTGCTAATATCACACTCTGCTCTCCACTCTATCTCTGCTAATACCACACTCTGCTTTTCCCTCTATCTGTGCTAATACCACACTCTGCTCTCCTCTATCTCTGCTAATATCACACTCTGCTCTTCCCTCTATCTGTGCTAATACCACACTCTGCTCTCCTCTATCTCTGCTAATATCACACTCTGCTCTCCACTCTATCTCTGCTAATACCACACTCTGCTCTCTCCTCTATCTCTGCTAATACCACACTCTGCTATCCCCTCTATCTCTGCTAATACCAAACTCTGCTCTCCTCTCTATCTCTGCTAATACCACACTCTGCTCTCACCTCTATCTCTGCTAATACCACACTCTGCTATCCCCTCTATCTCTGCTAATACCAAACTCTGCTCTCCTCTCTATCTCTGCTAATACCACACTATGTTCTCTCCTCTGTCTCTGCTAATATCACACTCTGCTCTCCCCTCTATCTCTGCTAATACCACACTCTGCTCTTTCCTCTATCTCTGCTAATACCACACTCTGCTTTCTCCTCTATCTCTGCTAATACCACACTCTGCTCTCTCCTCTATCTCTGCTAATATCACACTCTGTTCCCCCCTCTATCTCTGCTAATACCACACTCTGCTCTCTCCTCTATCTCTGCTAATACCACACTCTGCTCTTCCCTCTATCTCTGCTAATACCACACTGTGTTCTCTACTCTATCTCTCCTAATGCCACACCCTGCTCTCTACTCTATCTCTGCTAATATCACACTCTGCTCTTCCCTTTATCTCTGCTAATACCACACTGTGTTCTCTACTCTATCTCTCCTAATGCCACACCCTGCTCTCTCCCCTATCTCTGCTAATACCACACTCTGCTCTCTCCTCAATCTCTGCTAATATCACACTCTGCTCTCTCCTCTATCTCTGCTAATACCACACTCTGCTCTCCCCTCTATCTCTGCTAATACCACACTCTGTTCCCCCTCTATTTCTGCTAATACCACACTCTGCTTTCTCCTCTATCTCTGCTAATACCACACTCTGTTCCCCCTCTGTCTCTGCTTACACCACACTCTGCTCTCCTCTCTATCTGTGCTAATACCACACTCTGCTCTCTCCTCTATCTCTGCTAATATCACACTCTGCTCTCCCCTCTATCTCTGCTAATACCACACTCTGTTCCCCTCTATCTCTGCTAATACCACACTCTGCTCTACCCTCTATCTCTGCTAATACCACACTCTGTTCCCCCTCTATCTCTGCTAATATCACACTCTGCTCTCTCCTCTATCTCTGATAATATCACCCTCTGCTCTCTCCTCTATCTCTGCTAATACCACACTCTGCTCTCTCCTCAATCTCTGCTAATATCACACTCTGCTCTCCCCTCTATCTCTGCTAATACCACACTCTGTTCCCCTCTATCTCTGCTAATACCACACTCTGCTCTACCCTCTATCTCTGCTAATACCACACTCTGTTCCCCCTCTATCTCTGCTAATATCACACTCTGCTCTCTCCTCTATCTCTGCTAATACCACACTGTGTTCTCTCCTCTATCTCTGCTAATACCACACTCTGTTCCCCCTCTATCTCTGCTAATACCACACTCTGCTCTCTCCTCTATCTCTGCTAATATCACACTCTGCTCTCTCCTCTATCTCTGCTAATGACACAGTCTGCTCTCTCTTCTATGTCTGCTAATATCACACTCTGCTCTCTCCTCAATCTCTGCTAATACCACACTCTGCTCTCTCCTCTACCTCTGCTAATATCACACTCTGTTCTCTCCTCTATCTCTGCTAATATCACACTCTGCTTTCCTCTCTATCTCTGCTAATACCACACTCTGCTCTCTCCTCTATCTCTGCTAATATCACACTCTGCTCTCCTCTCTATCTCTGCTAATACCACACTCTGCTCTCTCCTCTATCTCTGCTAATACCACACTCTGCTCTCTCCTCTATCTCTGCTAATACCAAACTCTGCTCTCCTCTCTATATCTGCTAATACCACACTCTGCTCTTCCCTCTATCTCTGCTAATACCACACTCTGCTCTCTCCTCTATCTCTGCTAATACCACACTCTGCTCTCCCCTCTATCTCTGCTAATATCACACTCTGCTCTCTCCTCAATCTCTACTAATATCACACTCTGCTCTCCCCTCTATCTCTGCTAATATCACACTCTGCTCTCTCCATTATCTCTGCTAATATCACACTCTGCTCTCTACTTTATCTCTGCGAATATCACACTGTGCTCTCCCCTCTATCTCTGCTAATACCACACTCTGCTCTCCACTATATCTCTGCTAATACCACACTCTGCTCTCTCCTCTATCTCTGTTAATACCCCACTCAGCTCTCTCCTCTATCTCTGCTAATACCACACTCTGCTCTCTCCTCTATCTCTGCTAACACCACACTCTGCTCTCTCCTCTATCTCTGCTAATACCACACTCTGCTCTCTCCTCTATCTCTGATAATGCCAAACTCTGCTCTCTCCTCTATCTATGCTAATGCCACACTTTGCTCTCTCCTCTATCTCTGTTAATACCCCACTCAGCTCTCTCCTCTATCTCTGCTAATACCACACTCTGCTCTCTCCTCTATCTCTGCTAATATCACACTCTGCTCTCTCCTCTATCTCTGCTAATATCACACTCTGCTCTCCTCTATCTCTGCTAATGCCACACTCTGCTCTCTCCTCTATCTCTGCTAATATCACACTCTGCTCTCTCCTCAATCTCTGCTAATACCACACTCTGCTCTCTCCTCTACCTCTGCTAATGCCAAACTCTGCTGCTCTCTCCTCTATCTCTGTTAATACCCCACTCAGCTCTCTCCTCTATCTCTGCTAATATCACACTCTGCTCTCTCCTCAATCTCTACTAATATCACACTCTGCTCTCCCCTCTATCTCTGCTAATATCACACTCTGCTCTCTCCATTATCTCTGCTAATACCACACTCTGCTCTCCCCTCTATCTCTGCTAATACCACACTCTGCTCTCCACAATATCTCTGCTAATATCACACTCTGCTCTCTCCTTTATCTCTGCTAATATCACACTCTGCTCTCTCCTCTATCTCTGCTAATACCACACTCTGCTCTCTCCTCTATCTCTGCTAATACCACACTCTGCTCTCTCCTCTATCTCTGCTGATGCCAAACTCTGCTCTCTCCTCTATCTATGCTAATGCCACACTTTGCTCTCTCCTCTATCTCTGTTAATACCCCACTCAGCTCTCTCCTCTATCTCTGCTAATACCACACTCTGCTCTCTCCTCTATCTCTGCTAATACCACACTCTGCTCTCTCCTCTACCTCTGCTAATGCCAAACTCTGCTGCTCTCTCCTCTATCTCTGTTAATACCCCACTCAGCTCTCTCCTCTATCTCTGCTAATACCACATTCTGCTCTCCCCTCTATCTCTGCTAATATCACACTCTGCTCTCTCCTCAATCTCTACTAATATCACACTCTGCTCTCCCCTCTATCTCTGCTAATATCACACTCTGCTCTCTCCATTATCTCTGCTAATATCACACTCTGCTCTCTACTTTATCTCTGCGAATATCACACTGTGCTCTCCCCTCTATCTCTGCTAATACCACACTCTGCTCTCCACTATATCTCTGCTAATACCACACTCTGCTCTCTCCTCTATCTCTGTTAATACCCCACTCAGCTCTCTCCTCTATCTCTGCTAATACCACACTCTGCTCTCTCCTCTATCTCTGTTAATACCCCACTCAGCTCTGTCCTCTATCTCTGCTAACACCACATTCTGCTCTCCCCTCTATCTCTGCTAATATCACACTCTGCTCTCTCCTCAATCTCTGCTAATACCACACTCTGCTCTCCACTATATCTCTGCTAATACCACACTCTGCTCTCTCCTTTATCTCTGCTAATATCACACTCTGCTCTCTACTTTATCTCTGCTAATATCACACTCTGCTCTCCCCTCTATCTCTGCTAATACCACACTCTGCTCTCCACTATATCTCTGCTAATATCACACTCTGCTCTCTCCTCTATCTCTGCTAATATCACACTCTGCTCTCTCCTCTATCTCTGCTAATACCACACTCTGCTCTCTCCTCTATCTCTGCTAATATCACACTCTGCTCTCTACTTTATCTCTGCTAATATCACACTCTGCTCTCCCCTCTATCTCTGCTAATACCACACTCTGCTCTCCACTATATCTCTGCTAATATCACACTCTGCTCTCTCCTCTATCTCTGTTAATACCCCACTCAGCTCTCTCCTCTATCTCTGCTAATACCACACTCTGCTCTCTCCTCTATCTCTGCTAATACCACATTCTGCTCTCCCCTCTATCTCTGCTAATATCACACTCTGGCCTCCCCTCTATCTCTGCTAATATCACACTCTGCTCTCTCCATTATCTCTGCTAATATCACACTCTGCTCTCTACTTTATCTCTGCTAATATCACACTCTGCTCTCCCCTCTATCTCTGCTAATACCACACTCTGCTCTCCACTATATCTCTGCTAATATCACACTCTGCTCTCTCCTCTATCTCTGTTAATACCCCACTCAGCTCTCTCCTCTATCTCTGCTAATACCACACTCTGCTCTCCTCTCTATCTCTGCTAATACCACATTCTGCTCTCCCCTCTATCTCTGCTAATATCACACTCTGGCCTCCCCTCTATCTCTGCTAATATCACACTCTGCTCTCTCCATTATCTCTGCTAATATCACACTCTGCTCTCTACTTTATCTCTGCTAATATCACACTCTGCTCTCCCCTCTATCTCTGCTAATACCACACTCTGCTCTCCACTATATCTCTGCTAATATCACACTCTGCTCTCTCCTTTATCTCTGCTAATACCACACTCTGCTCTCCCCTCTATTTCTGCGAATATCACACTCTGCTCTCACCTCTATCTCTGCTAATACTACACTCTGCTCTCCTCTATCTCTGCTACTACCACACTCTGCTCTCTCTTATATCTCTGCTAATACCACACTCAGCTCTCTCCTCTATCTCTGCTAATATCACACTCTGCTCTCTCCTCTATTTCTGCTAATATCACACTGTGTTCTCTACTCTATCTCTCCTAATGCCACACTCTGCTCTCTCCTCTCTATCTGTGCTAATACCACACTCTGTTCTTTCCTCTATCTCTGCTAATGCCACACTCTGCTTTCTCCTCTATCTCTGCTAATACCAAACTCTGCTCTCTCCTCTATCTCTGCTAATATCACACTCTGCTCTCTCCTCTATCTCTGCTAATACCACACTCTGCTCTCTCCTCTACCTCTGCTAATATCACACTCTGTTCTCTCCTCTATCTCTGCTAATATCACACTCTGCTCTCCTCTATCTCTGCTAATACCACACTAGGCTCTCTCCTCTATCTCTGCTAATATCACAGTCTGCTCTCCTCTCTATCTGTGCTAATACCACACTCTTCTCTTCCCCTTCTGTCTACTAATACCACACTCTGCTCTCTCCTCTATCTCTGCTAATGCCACACTCTGCTCTCTCCTCTATCTCTGCTAATAACACACTCTGCTCTCTCCTCTATCTCTGCTAATACCACACTTTGCTCTCTCCTCTATCTCTGCTAATGCCACACTCTGCTCTATCCTCTATCTCTGCTAATACCAAACTCTGCTCTCTCCTCTATCTCTGCTAATACCACACTCTGCTCTCTCTTCTATCTCTGCTAATACCACACACTGCTCTCTCCTCTATATCTGCTAATATCACAGTCTGCTCTCTCCTCTATCTCTCCTAATACCACACTCTGCTCTCTCCTTTATCTCTGCTAATACCACACTCAGCTCTCTCCTCTATCTCTGCTAATACCACACTCTGCTCTCACCTCTATCTCTGCTAATACCACACTCTGCTCTCTCCTCTATCTCTGCTAATACCACATTCTGCTCTCTCCTCAATCTCTGCTAATACCACACTCTGCTCTCTCCTCTATCTCTGCTAATACCACACTCTGCTCTCTCCTCTATCTCTGCTAATACCACATTCTGCTCTCTCCTCAATCTCTGCTAATACCACATTCTGCTCTCTCCTCTATCTCTGCTAATACCACACTCTGCTCTCTCCATTATCTCTGCTAATACCACACTCTGCTCTCTCCTCAATCTCTGCTAATACCACACTCTGCTCTCTCCATTATCTCTGCTAATACCACACTCTGCTCTCTCCTCTATCTCTGCTAATACCACACTCTGCTCTCACCTCTATCTCTGCTAATACCACACTCTGCTCTCTCCTCTATCTCTGCTAATACCACATTCTGCTCTCTCCTCAATCTCTGCTAATACCACACTCAGCTCTCTCCTCTATCTCTGCTAATACCACACTCTGCTCTCTCCTCTATCTCTGCTAATACCACATTCTGCTCTCTCCTCAATCTCTGCTAATACCACATTCTGCTCTCTCCTCTATCTCTGCTAATACCACACTCTGCTCTCTCCATTATCTCTGCTAATACCACACTCTGCTCTCTCCTCAATCTCTGCTAATACCACACTCTGCTCTCTCCTCTATCTCTGCTAATACCACACTCTGCTCTCTACTTTATCACTGCTAATATCACACTCTGCTCTCCCCTCTATCTCTGCTAATACCACACTCTGCTCTCCACTATATCTCTGCTAATATCACACTCTGCTCTCTCCTTTATCTCTGCTAATATCACACTCTGCTCTCTCCTCTATCTCTGCTAATACTACACTCTGCTCTCTCCTCTATTTCTGTGAATATCACACTCTGCTCTCCTCTCTATCTCTGCTAATATCACACTCTGCTCTCCCCTCTATTTCTGTGAATATCACACTCTGCTCTCTCCTCTATCTCTGCTAATACTACACTCTGCTCTCCTCTATCTCTGCTAATGCCACACTCTGCTCTCTCCTCTATCTCTGCTAATGCCAAACTCTGCTCTCTCTTATATCTCTGCTAATACCACACTCAGCTCTCTCCTCTATCTCTGCTAATATCACACTCTGCTCTCTCCTCTATCTCTGCTAATATCACACTGTGTTCTCTACTCTATCTCTCCTAATGCCACACTCTGCTCTCTCCTCTCTATCTGTGCTAATACCACACTCTGTTCTTTCCTCTATCTCTGCTAATGCCACACTCTGCTTTCTCCTCTATCTCTGCTAATACCAAACTCTGCTCTCTCCTCTATCTCTGCTAATACCACATTCTGCTCTCTCCTCTATCTCTGCTAATATCACACTCTGCTCTCCCCTCTATCTCTGCTAATACCACACTCTGTTCTTTCCTCTATCTCTGCTAATGCCACACTCTGCTTTCTCCTCTATCTCTGCTAATACCAAACTCTGCTCTCTCCTCTATCTCTGCTAATACCACATTCTGCTCTCTCCCCTATCTCTGCTAATATCACACTCTGCTCTCTCCTCAATCTCTGCTAATACCACATTCTGCTCTCTCCTCTATCTCTGCTAATGCCACACTCTGTTCTCTCCTCTATCTCTGCTAATATCACACTCTGCTCTCCTCTATCTCTGCTAATATCACACTCTGCTCTCCTCTCTATCTCTGCTAATATCACACTCTGCTCTCCTCTCTATCTGTGCTAATATCACACTCTGCTCTCCTCTCTATCTCTGCTAATACCACACTCTGCTCTCTCCTCTATCTCTGCTAATACCACACTCTGCTATCCCCTCTACCTCTGTTAATACCAAACTCTGCTCTCCTCTCTATCTCTGCTAATACCACACTCTGCTCTTCCCTCCTTCTCTGCTAATACCACACTCTGCTCTCTCCTCAATCTCTGCTAATACCACACTTTGCTCTCACCCCTATCTCTGCTAATAAAACAATCTGCTCTTCCCTCTATCTCTGCTAATACCACACTCTGCTCTTTCCTCTGTCTCTGCTTACACCACACTCAGCTCTCTCCTCTATCTCTGCTAATACCCCACTCTGCTCTCTCCTCTATCTCTGCTAATACCACACTCAGCTCTCTCCTCTATCTCTGCTAATACCAAACTTTGCTCTCTCCTCTATCTCTGCTAATACCACACTCTGCTCTCTCCTCTATCTCTGCTAATGCCACACTCTGCTCTCTCCTCTATCTCTGCTAATACCCCACTCTGCTCTCTGCTCTATCTCTGCTAATATCACACTCTGCTCTCTCCTCTATCTCTGCTAATAACACACTCTGCTCTCTCCTCTATCTCTGCTAATAACACACTTTGCTCTCTGCTCTATCTCTGCTAATATCACACTCTGCTCTCTCCTCTATCTCTGCTAATACCACACTCTGCTCTCCCCTCTATCTCTGCTAATAAAACAATCTGCTCTCCCCTCTATCTCTGCTAATACCACACTTTGCTTTCTCCTCTATCTCTGCTAATGCCAGACTCTGCTTTCTCCTCTATCTCTGCTAATACCACACTCTGCTCTCCTCTCTATCTCTGCTAATACCACATTCTGCTCTCCCCTCTATCTCTGCTAATATCACACTCTGGCCTCCCCTCTATCTCTGCTAATATCACACTCTGCTCTCTCCATTATCTCTGCTAATATCACACTCTGCTCTCTACTTTATCTCTGCTAATATCACACTCTGCTCTCCCCTCTATCTCTGCTAATACCACACTCTGCTCTCCACTATATCTCTGCTAATATCACACTCTGCTCTCCCCTCTATTTCTGCGAATATCACACTCTGCTCTCACCTCTATCTCTGCTAATACCACACTCTGCTCTCCTCTATCTCTGCTACTACCACACTCTGCTCTCTCTTATATCTCTGCTAATACCACACTCAGCTCTCTCCTCTATCTCTGCTAATATCACACTCTGCTCTCTCCTCTATTTCTGCTAATATCACACTGTGTTCTCTACTCTATCTCTCCTAATGCCACACTCTGCTCTCTCCTCTCTATCTGTGCTAATACCACACTCTGTTCTTTCCTCTATCTCTGCTAATGCCACACTCTGCTTTCTCCTCTATCTCTGCTAATACCAAACTCTGCTCTCTCCTCTATCTCTGCTAATATCACACTCTGCTCTCTCCTCTATCTCTGCTAATACCACACTCTGCTCTCTCCTCTACCTCTGCTAATATCACACTCTGTTCTCTCCTCTATCTCTGCTAATATCACACTCTGCTCTCCTCTATCTCTGCTAATACCACACTAGGCTCTCTCCTCTATCTCTGCTAATATCACAGTCTGCTCTCCTCTCTATCTGTGCTAATACCACACTCTTCTCTTCCCCTTCTGTCTACTAATACCACACTCTGCTCTCTCCTCTATCTCTGCTAATGCCACACTCTGCTCTCTCCTCTATCTCTGCTAATAACACACTCTGCTCTCTCCTCTATCTCTGCTAATACCACACTTTGCTCTCTCCTCTATCTCTGCTAATGCCACACTCTGCTCTATCCTCTATCTCTGCTAATACCAAACTCTGCTCTCCTTTCTATCTCTGCTAATACCACACTCTGCTCTCTCCTCTATCTCTGCTAATACCACACTCTGTTCCCCCTCTATTTCTGCTAATACCACACTCTGCTTTCTCCTCTATCTCTGCTAATACCACACTCTGTTCCCCCTCTGTCTCTGCTTACACCACACTCTGCTCTCCTCTCTATCTCTGCTAATACCACACTCTGCTCTCTCCTCTATCTCTGCTAATATCACACTCTGCTCTCCCCTCTATCTCTGCTAATACCACACTCTGTTCCCCTCTATCTCTGCTAATACCACACTCTGCTCTACCCTCTATCTCTGCTAATACCACACTCTGTTCCCCCTCTATCTCTGCTAATATCACACTCTGCTCTCTCCTCTATCTCTGATAATATCACCCTCTGCTCTCTCCTCTATCTCTGCTAATACCACACTCTGCTCTCTCCTCAATCTCTGCTAATATCACACTCTGCTCTCCCCTCTATCTCTGCTAATACCACACTCTGTTCCCCTCTATCTCTGCTAATACCACACTCTGCTCTACCCTCTATCTCTGCTAATACCACACTCTGTTCCCCCTCTATCTCTGCTAATATCACACTCTGCTCTCTCCTCTATCTCTGCTAATACCACACTGTGTTCTCTCCTCTATCTCTGCTAATACCACACTCTGTTCCCCCTCTATCTCTGCTAATACCACACTCTGCTCTCTCCTCTATCTCTGCTAATATCACACTCTGCTCTCTCCTCTATCTCTGCTAATGACACAGTCTGCTCTCTCTTCTATGTCTGCTAATATCACACTCTGCTCTCTCCTCAATCTCTGCTAATACCACACTCTGCTCTCTCCTCTACCTCTGCTAATATCACACTCTGTTCTCTCCTCTATCTCTGCTAATATCACACTCTGCTTTCCTCTCTATCTCTGCTAATACCACACTCTGCTCTCTCCTCTATCTCTGCTAATATCACACTCTGCTCTCCTCTCTATCTCTGCTAATACCACACTCTGCTCTCTCCTCTATCTCTGCTAATACCACACTCTGCTCTCTCCTCTATCTCTGCTAATACCAAACTCTGCTCTCCTCTCTATATCTGCTAATACCACACTCTGCTCTTCCCTCTATCTCTGCTAATACCACACTCTGCTCTCTCCTCTATCTCTGCTAATACCACACTCTGCTCTCTCCTCTATCTCTGCTAATATCACACTGTGTTTTCTCATCTATATCTGCTAATATCACACTGTGTTCTCTACTCTATCTCTGCTAATATCACACTCTGCTCTCTCCTCAATCTCTACTAATATCACACTCTGCTCTCCCCTCTATCTCTGCTAATATCACACTCTGCTCTCTCCTCAATCTCTACTAATATCACACTCTGCTCTCCCCTCTATCTCTGCTAATATCACACTCTGCTCTCTCCATTATCTCTGCTAATATCACACTCTGCTCTCTACTTTATCTCTGCGAATATCACACTGTGCTCTCCCCTCTATCTCTGCTAATACCACACTCTGCTCTCCACTATATCTCTGCTAATACCACACTCTGCTCTCTCCTCTATCTCTGTTAATACCCCACTCAGCTCTCTCCTCTATCTCTGCTAATACCACACTCTGCTCTCTCCTCTATCTCTGCTAACACCACACTCTGCTCTCTCCTCTATCTCTGCTAATACCACACTCTGCTCTCTCCTCTATCTCTGATAATGCCAAACTCTGCTCTCTCCTCTATCTATGCTAATGCCACACTTTGCTCTCTCCTCTATCTCTGTTAATACCCCACTCAGCTCTCTCCTCTATCTCTGCTAATACCACACTCTGCTCTCTCCTCTATCTCTGCTAATATCACACTCTGCTCTCTCCTCTATCTCTGCTAATATCACACTCTGCTCTCCTCTATCTCTGCTAATGCCACACTCTGCTCTCTCCTCTATCTCTGCTAATATCACACTCTGCTCTCTCCTCAATCTCTGCTAATACCACACTCTGCTCTCTCCTCTACCTCTGCTAATGCCAAACTCTGCTGCTCTCTCCTCTATCTCTGTTAATACCCCACTCAGCTCTCTCCTCTATCTCTGCTAATATCACACTCTGCTCTCTCCTCAATCTCTACTAATATCACACTCTGCTCTCCCCTCTATCTCTGCTAATATCACACTCTGCTCTCTCCATTATCTCTGCTAATATCACACTCTGCTCTCTACTTTATCTCTGCTAATACCACACTCTGCTCTCCCCTCTATCTCTGCTAATACCACACTCTGCTCTCCACAATATCTCTGCTAATATCACACTCTGCTCTCTCCTTTATCTCTGCTAATATCACACTCTGCTCTCTCCTCTATCTCTGCTAATACCACACTCTGCTCTCTCCTCTATCTCTGCTAATACCACACTCTGCTCTCTCCTCTATCTCTGCTGATGCCAAACTCTGCTCTCTCCTCTATCTATGCTAATGCCACACTTTGCTCTCTCCTCTATCTCTGTTAATACCCCACTCAGCTCTCTCCTCTATCTCTGCTAATACCACACTCTGCTCTCTCCTCTATCTCTGCTAATACCACACTCTGCTCTCTCCTCTACCTCTGCTAATGCCAAACTCTGCTGCTCTCTCCTCTATCTCTGTTAATACCCCACTCAGCTCTCTCCTCTATCTCTGCTAATACCACATTCTGCTCTCCCCTCTATCTCTGCTAATATCACACTCTGCTCTCTCCTCAATCTCTACTAATATCACACTCTGCTCTCCCCTCTATCTCTGCTAATATCACACTCTGCTCTCTCCATTATCTCTGCTAATATCACACTCTGCTCTCTACTTTATCTCTGCGAATATCACACTGTGCTCTCCCCTCTATCTCTGCTAATACCACACTCTGCTCTCCACTATATCTCTGCTAATACCACACTCTGCTCTCTCCTCTATCTCTGTTAATACCCCACTCAGCTCTCTCCTCTATCTCTGCTAATACCACACTCTGCTCTCTCCTCTATCTCTGTTAATACCCCACTCAGCTCTGTCCTCTATCTCTGCTAACACCACATTCTGCTCTCCCCTCTATCTCTGCTAATATCACACTCTGCTCTCTCCTCAATCTCTGCTAATACCACACTCTGCTCTCCACTATATCTCTGCTAATACCACACTCTGCTCTCTCCTTTATCTCTGCTAATATCACACTCTGCTCTCTACTTTATCTCTGCTAATATCACACTCTGCTCTCCCCTCTATCTCTGCTAATACCACACTCTGCTCTCCACTATATCTCTGCTAATATCACACTCTGCTCTCTCCTTTATCTCTGCTAATATCACACTCTGCTCTCTCCTCTATCTCTGCTAATACCACACTCTGCTCTCTCCTCTATCTCTGCTAATATCACACTCTGCTCTCTACTTTATCTCTGCTAATATCACACTCTGCTCTCCCCTCTATCTCTGCTAATACCACACTCTGCTCTCCACTATATCTCTGCTAATATCACACTCTGCTCTCTCCTCTATCTCTGTTAATACCCCACTCAGCTCTCTCCTCTATCTCTGCTAATACCACACTCTGCTCTCTCCTCTATCTCTGCTAATACCACATTCTGCTCTCCCCTCTATCTCTGCTAATATCACACTCTGGCCTCCCCTCTATCTCTGCTAATATCACACTCTGCTCTCTCCATTATCTCTGCTAATATCACACTCTGCTCTCTACTTTATCTCTGCTAATATCACACTCTGCTCTCCCCTCTATCTCTGCTAATACCACACTCTGCTCTCCACTATATCTCTGCTAATATCACACTCTGCTCTCTCCTTTATCTCTGCTAATATCACACTCTGCTCTCTCCTCTATCTCTGCTAATACCACACTCTGCTCTCCCCTCTATTTCTGCGAATATCACACTCTGCTCTCACCTCTATCTCTGCTAATACTACACTCTGCTCTCCTCTATCTCTGCTACTACCACACTCTGCTCTCTCTTATATCTCTGCTAATACCACACTCAGCTCTCTCCTCTATCTCTGCTAATATCACACTCTGCTCTCTCCTCTATCTCTGCTAATATCACACTGTGTTCTCTACTCTATCTCTCCTAATGCCACACTCTGCTCTCTCCTCTCTATCTGTGCTAATACCACACTCTGTTCTTTCCTCTATCTCTGCTAATGCCACACTCTGCTTTCTCCTCTATCTCTGCTAATACCACACTCTGCTCTCTCCTCTATCTCTGCTAATATCACACTCTGCTCTCTCCTCTATCTCTGCTAATACCACACTCTGCTCTCTCCTCTATCTCTGCTAATATCACACTCTGTTCTCTCCTCTATCTCTGCTAATATCACACTCTGCTCTCCTCTATCTCTGCTAATACCACACTAGGCTCTCTCCTCTATCTCTGCTAATATCACAGTCTGCTCTCCTCTCTATCTGTGCTAATACCACACTCTTCTCTTCCCCTTCTGTCTACTAATACCACACTCTGCTCTCTCCTCTATCTCTGCTAATGCCACACTCTGCTCTCTCCTCTATCTCTGCTAATAACACACTCTGCTCTCTCCTCTATCTCTGCTAATACCACACTTTGCTCTCTCCTCTATCTCTGCTAATACCACACTAGGCTCTCTCCTCTATCTCTGCTAATGCCACACTCTGCTCTATCCTCTATCTCTGCTAATACCAAACTCTGCTCTCTCCTCTATCTCTGCTAATACCACACTCTGCTCTCTCTTCTATCTCTGCTAATACCACACACTGCTCTCTCCTCTATATCTGCTAATATCACAGTCTGCTCTCTCCTCTATCTCTCCTAATACCACACTCTGCTCTCTCCTTTATCTCTGCTAATACCACACTCAGCTCTCTCCTCTATCTCTGCTAATACCACACTCTGCTCTCACCTCTATCTCTGCTAATACCACACTCTGCTCTCTCCTCTATCTCTGCTAATACCACATTCTGCTCTCTCCTCAATCTCTGCTAATACCACATTCTGCTCTCTCCTCTATCTCTGCTAATACCACACTCTGCTCTCTCCTTTATCTCTGCTAATACCACACTCAGCTCTCTCCTCTATCTCTGCTAATACCACACTCTGCTCTCTCCTCTATCTCTGCTAATACCACATTCTGCTCTCTCCTCAATCTCTGCTAATACCACATTCTGCTCTCTCCTCTATCTCTGCTAATACCACACTCTGCTCTCTCCATTATCTCTGCTAATACCACACTCTGCTCTCTCCTCAATCTCTGCTAATACCACACTCTGCTCTCTCCTCTATCTCTGCTAATACCACACTCTGCTCTCTACTTTATCACTGCTAATATCACACTCTGCTCTCCCCTCTATCTCTGCTAATACCACACTCTGCTCTCCACTATATCTCTGCTAATATCACACTCTGCTCTCTCCTTTATCTCTGCTAATATCACACTCTGCTCTCTCCTCTATCTCTGCTAATACTACACTCTGCTCTCTCCTCTATTTCTGTGAATATCACACTCTGCTCTCCTCTCTATCTCTGCTAATATCACACTCTGCTCTCCCCTCTATTTCTGTGAATATCACACTCTGCTCTCTCCTCTATCTCTGCTAATACTACACTCTGCTCTCCTCTATCTCTGCTAATGCCACACTCTGCTCTCTCCTCTATCTCTGCTAATGCCAAACTCTGCTCTCTCTTATATCTCTGCTAATACCACACTCAGCTCTCTCCTCTATCTCTGCTAATATCACACTCTGCTCTCTCCTCTATCTCTGCTAATATCACACTGTGTTCTCTACTCTATCTCTCCTAATGCCACACTCTGCTCTCTCCTCTCTATCTGTGCTAATACCACACTCTGTTCTTCCCTCTATCTCTGCTAATGCCACACTCTGCTTTCTCCTCTATCTCTGCTAATACCAAACTCTGCTCTCTCCTCTATCTCTGCTAATACCACATTCTGCTCTCTCCTCTATCTCTGCTAATATCACACTCTGCTCTCTCCTCAATCTCTGCTAATACCACATTCTGCTCTCTCCTCTATCTCTGCTAATGCCACACTCTGTTCTCTCCTCTATCTCTGCTAATATCACACTCTGCTCTCCTCTATCTCTGCTAATATCACACTCTGCTCTCCTCTCTATCTCTGCTAATATCACACTCTGCTCTCCTCTCTATCTGTGCTAATATCACACTCTGCTCTCCTCTCTATCTCTGCTAATACCACACTCTGCTCTCTCCTCTATCTCTGCTAATACCACACTCTGCTATCCCCTCTACCTCTGTTAATACCAAACTCTGCTCTCCTCTCTATCTCTGCTAATACCACACTCTGCTCTTCCCTCCTTCTCTGCTAATACCACACTCTGCTCTCTCCTCAATCTCTGCTAATACCACACTTTGCTCTCACCCCTATCTCTGCTAATAAAACAATCTGCTCTTCCCTCTATCTCTGCTAATACCACACTCTGCTCTTTCCTCTGTCTCTGCTTACACCACACTCAGCTCTCTCCTCTATCTCTGCTAATACCCCACTCTGCTCTCTCCTCTATCTCTGCTAATACCACACTCAGCTCTCTCCTCTATCTCTGCTAATACCAAACTTTGCTCTCTCCTCTATCTCTGCTAATACCACACTCTGCTCTCTCCTCTATCTCTGCTAATGCCACACTCTGCTCTCTCCTCTATCTCTGCTAATACCACACTCTGCTCTCTCCTCTATCTCTGCTAATGCCACACTCTGCTCTCTCCTCTATCTCTGCTAATAACACACTCTGCTCTCTCCTCTATCTCTGCTAATAACACACTCTGCTCTCTGCTCTATCTCTGCTAATATCACACTCTGCTCTCTCCTCTATCTCTGCTAATACCACACTCTGCTCTCCCCTCTATCTCTGCTAATAAAACAATCTGCTCTCCCCTCTATCTCTGCTAATACCACACTTTGCTTTCTCCTCTATCTCTGCTAATGCCAGACTCTGCTTTCTCCTCTATCTCTGCTAATACCACACTCTGCTCTCTCCTCTATCTCTGCTAATACCACACTCTGCTCTCTCCTCTATCTCTGCTAATAACACACTCTGCTCTCTCCTCTATCTCTCCTAATACCACACTCTACTCTCTCCTTTATCTCTGCTAATAACACACTTTACTCTCTACTTTATCTCTGCTAATATCACACTCTGCTCTCTTCTTTATCTCTGCTAAAACCACACTCTGCTCTCTCCTCTACTTCTGCTAATATCACGCTCTGTTCTCTCCTCTATCTCTGCAAATATCACACTCTGCTCTCTTCTTTATCTCTGCTAATACCACACTCTGCTGTCTCATCTGTCTCTGCTTTCACCACACTCAGCTCTCTCCTCTATCTCTGCTAATAACTCACTTTACTCTCCCCTCAATCTTTGCTATTAACACTCTCTTCTCTCACCTCTATCTCTGCTAATACCACACTCTGCTCTCTCATTTATCTCTGGTAACAACACACTCAGCTCTCTCCTCAATCTCTGCTAATACCACACTCTGCTCTCTCCTCTACCTCTGCTAATATCACACTCTGCTCTCCTCTCTATCTCTGCTAATACCACACTCTGCTCTCTCCTCTATCTCTGCTAATACCACACTCTGCTATCCCCTCTATCTCTGCTAATACCAAACTCTGCTCTCCTTTCTATCTCTGCTAATACCACACTCTGCTCTCTCCTCTATCTCTGCTAATACCACACTCTGTTCTTTCCTCTATCTCTGCTAATGCCACACTCTGCTTTCTCCTCTATCTCTGCTAACACCACACTCTGCTCTCTCCTCTATCTCTGCTAATACCACACTCTGCTCTCTCCTCAATCTCTGCTAATACCAAACTCTGCTCTCTCCTCTATCTATGCTAATGCCACACTTTGCTCTCTCCTCTATCTCTGCTAATACCACACTCTGCTCTCTCCTCAATCTCTGCTAATACCACACTCTGCTCTCTCCTCTACCTCTGCTAATATCACACTCTGTTCTCTCCTCTATCTCTGCTAATACCACACTCTGCTCTCTCCTCAATCTCTGCTAATGCCAAACTCTGCTCTCTCCTCTATCTATGCTAATGCCACACTTTGCTCTCTCCTCTATCTCTGCTAATACCACACTCTGCTCTCTCCTCAATCTCTGCTAATACCACACTCTGCTCTCTCCTCTACCTCTGCTAATACCACACTCTGCTCTCACCTCTATCTCTGCTAATACCACACTCTGCTATCCCCTCTATCTCTGCTAATACCACACTCTGCTTTCTCCTCTATCTCTGCTAATACCAAACTCTGCTCTCTCCTCTATCTCTGCTAATATCACACTCTGCTCTCTCCTCAATCTCTGCTAATACCACACTCTGCTCTCTCCTCTACCTCTGCTAATATCACACTCTGTTCTCTCCTCTACCTCTGCTAATATCACACTCTGTTCTCTCCTCAATCTCTGCTAATACCACACTCTGCTATCCCCTCTACCTCTGCTAATACCAAACTCTGCTCTCCTCTCTATCTCTGCTAATACCACACTCTGCTCTTCCCTCTATCTCTGCTAATACAACACTCTGCTCTCTCCTCAAACTCTGCTAATACCACACTTTGCTCTCACCCCTATCTCTGCTAATACCACACTCTGTTCTCTCCTCTATCTCTGCTAATAAAACAATCTGCTCTCCCCTCTATCTCTGCTAATACAACACTCTGCTCTCTCCTCTATCTCTGCTAATACCACATTCTGCTCTCCCCTCTATCTCTGCTAATATCACACTCTGCTCTCTCCTCAATCTCTGCTAATATCACACTCTGCTCTCCCCTCTATCTCTGCTAATATCACACTCTGCTCTCTCCATTATCTCTGCTAATATCACACTCTGCACTCCCCTCTATCTCTGCTAATACCACACTCTGCTCTCCACTATATCTCTGCTAATATCACACTCTGCTCTCTCCTTTATCTCTGCTAATATCACACTCTACTCTCTCCTTTATCTCTGCTAATATCACACTTTGCTCTCCCCTCTATTTCTGCGAATATCACACTCTGCTCTCTCCTCTATCTCTGCTAATACCAAACTCTGCTCTCCTCTATCTCTGCTAATACCACACTCTGCTCTCTCCTCTATCTCTGCTAATATCACACTGTGTTCTCTACTCTATCTCTCCTAATGCCACACTCTGCTCTCTCCTCTCTATCTGTGCTAATACCACACTCTGTTCTTTCCTCTATCTCTGCTAATGCCACACTCTGCTTTCTCCTCTATCTCTGCTAATACCACACTCTGCTCTCTCCTCTATCTCTGCTAATGCCAAACTCTGCTCTCTCCTCTATCTCTGCTAATACCACATTCTGCTCTCTCCTCTATCTCTGCTAATATCACACTCTGCTCTCTCTTCTACCTCTGCTAATATCACACTCTGTTCTCTCCTCTATCTCTGCTAATATCACACTCTGCTCTCCTCTCTATCTCTGCTAATACCACACTCTGCTCTCTCCTCTATCTCTGCTAATACCACACTCTGCTATCCCCTCTACCTCTGCTAATACCAAACTCTGCTCTCCTCTCTATCTCTGCTAATACCACACTCTGCTCTTCCCTCTATCTCTGCTAATACCACACTCTGCTCTATCCTCAATCTCTGCTAATACCACACTTTGCTCTCACCCCTATCTCTGCTAATACCACACTCTGCTCTCTCCTCTATCTCTGCTAATACCACACTCTGCTCTCCCCTCTATCTCTGCTAATACCACACTCTGTTCTCTCCTCTATCTCTGCTAATATCACACTCTGCTCTCTCCTCTATCTCTGCTAATACCACACTCTGCTCTCCCCTCTATCTCTGCTAATACCACACTCTGTTCTCTCCTCTATCTCTGCTAATAAAACAATCTGCTCTCCCCTCTATCTCTGCTAATACCACACTCTGTTCTCTCCTCTATCTCTGCTAATAAAACAATCTGCTCTCCCCTCTATCTCTGCTAATATCACACTCTGCTCTCCCCTCTATTTCTGCGAATATCACACTCTGCTCTCTCCTCTATCTCTGCTAATACTACACTCTGCTCTCTCTTATATCTCTGCTAATACCACACTCAGCTCTCTCCTCTATCTCTGCTAATATCACACTGTGTTCTCTACTCTATCTCTCCTAATGCCACACTCTGCTCTCTCCTCTCTATCTGTGCTAATACCACACTCTGTTCTTTCCTATATCTCTGCTAATGCCACACTCTGCTTTCTCCTCTATCTCTGCTAATACCACACTCTGCTCTCTCCTCTATCTCTGCTAATGCCAAACTCTGCTCTCTCCTCTATCTCTGCTAATACCACATTCTGCTCTCTCCTCTATCTCTGCTAATACCACACTCTGCTCTCTCCTCTATCTCTGCTAATGCCACACTCTGCTCTCTCCTCTATCTCTGCTAATACCACACTCTGCTCTCTCCTCTATCTCTGCTAATACCACACTCTGCTCTCTCCTCTATCTCTGCTAATGCCACACTCTGCTCTCTCCTCTATCTCTGCTAATGCCACACTCTGCTCTCTCCTCTATCTCTGCTAATACCACACTCTGCTCTCTCCTCTATCTCTGCTAATGCCACACTCTGCTCTCTCCTCTATCTCTGCTAATGCCACACTCTGCTCTCTCCTCTATCTCTGCTAATACCACACTCTGCTCTCTCCTCTATCTCTGCTAATACCACACTCTGCTCTCTCCTCTATCTCTGCTAATGCCACACTCTGCTCTCTCCTCTATCTCTGCTAATAACACACTCTGCTCTCTCCTCTATCTCTCCTAATACCACACTCTGCTCTCTCCTTTATCTCTGCTAATAACACACTTTACTCTCCCCTCATTCTTTGCTAATATCACACTATGCTCTCTCCTTTATCTCTGCTAATATCACACTCTGCTCTCTACTTTATCTCTGCTAATATCACACTCTGCTCTCTCCTTTATCTCTGCTAATATCACACTCTGCTCTCCCCTCTATTTCTGCGAATATCACACTCTGCTCTCTCCTCTATCTCTGCTAATACTACACTCTGCTCTCCTCTATCTCTGCTAATACCACACTCTGCTCTCTCTTATATCTCTGCTAATACCACACTCAGCTCTCTCCTCTATCTGTGCTAATATCACACTGTGTTCTCTACTCTATCTCTCCTAATGCCACACTCTGCTCTCTCCTCTCTATCTGTGCTAATACCACACTCTGTTCTTTCCAATATCTCTGCTAATGCCACACTCTGCTTTCTCCTCTATCTCTGCTAATACCACACTCTGCTCTCTCCTCTACCTCTGCTAATATCACACTCTGTTCTCTCCTCTATCTCTGCTAATATCACACTCTGCTCTCCTCTCTATCTGTGCTAATACCACACTCTGTTCTCTCCTCTATCTCTGCTAATATCACACTCTGCTCTCCTCTCTATCTCTGCTAATACCACACTCTGCTCTCTCCTCTATCTCTGCTAATACCACACTCTGCTGTCCCCTCTACCTCTGCTAATACCAAACTCTGCTCTCCTCTCTATCTCTGCTAATACCACACTCTGCTCTTCCCTCTATCTCTGCTAATACCACACTCTGTTCTCTCCTCTATCTCTGCTAATAAAACAATCTGCTCTCCCCTCTATCTCTGCTAATACCACACTCTGCTCTCTCCTCTGTCTCTGCTAATGCCACACTCTGCTTTCTCCTCTATCTCTGCTAATACCACACTCTGCTCTCTCCTCTATCTCTGCTAATACCACACTCTGCTCTCTCCTCTATCTCTGCTAATGCTACACTCTGCTCTTTCCTCTATCTCTGCTAATACCACACTTTGCTCTCTCCTCTATCTCTGCTAATACCACACTCTGCTCTCTCCTCTATCTCTGCTAATGCCACACTCTGCTCTCTCCTCTATCTCTGCTAATAACACACTCTGCTCTCTCCTCTATCTCTCCTAATACCACACTCTACTCTCTCCTTTATCTCTGCTAATAACACACTTTACTCTCCCCTCTATCTCTGCTAATACCACACTCTGCTCTCACCTCTATCTCTGCTAATGCCACACTCTGCTCTCTCCTCTATCTCTGCTAATAACACACTCTGCTCTCTCCTCTATCTCTCCTAATGCCACACTCTGCTCTCTCCTCTATCTCTGCTAATAACACACTCTGCTCTCTCCTCTATCTCTCCTAATACCACACTCTACTCTCTCCTTTATCTCTGCTAATAACACACTTTACTCTCCCCTCTATCTTTGCTAATATCACACTATGCTCTCTCCTTTATCTCTGCTAATATCACACTCTGCTCTCTACTTTATCTCTGCTAATATCACACTCTGCTCTCTTCTTTATCTCTGCTAAAACCACACTCTGCTCTCTCCTCTACTTCTGCTAATATCACGCTCTGTTCTCTCCTCTATCTCTGCTAATATCACACTCTATTCTATCCGCTATCTCTGCTAATACCACACTCTGCTCTCTCCTCTATCTCTGCTAATGCCACACTCTGCTCTCTCCTCTATCTCTGCTAATAACTCACTTTACTCTCCCCTCAATCTTTGCTATTAACACTCTCTTCTCTCACCTATATCTCTGCTAATACCACACTCTGTTCTCCCCCCTCTATCTGCTAATGCCACACTCTGCTCTCTCATTTATCTCTGGTAACAACACACTCAGCTCTCTCCTCTATCTCTGCTAATACCACACTCTGCTCTCTCCTCTATCTCTGCTAACACCACATTTTACTCTCCCCTCAATTTCTGCTAATACCACACTCTGCTCTCAAATATATCTCTGCTAATACCACACTCTGTTCGACCCTCTATCTCTGCTAATACCACACTCTGGTCTCTCCTCTATCTCTCCTAATACCACACTCTGCTCTCTCCTTTATCTCTGCTAATACCACACTTTACTCTCCCCTCAATCTCTGCTAATATCACACTCTGCTCTCTCCTTTATCTCTGCTAATATCACACTCTGCTCTCTACTTTATCTCTGCTAATATCACACTCTGCTCTCCCCTCTATCTCTGCTAATACCACACTGTGCTCTCCCCTCTATCTCTGCTAATACCACACTCTGCTCTCCCCTCTATCTCTGCTAATATCACACTTTGCACTCTCCTTTATCACTGCTAATATAACACTCTGCTCTCCCCTCTATCTCTGCTAATACCACACTCTGATCTCTCCTCTATCTCTGCTAAAACTACACTATGCTCTCCTCTATCTCTGCTACTACCACACTCTGCTCTCTCCTATATCTCTGTGTAACGGAACCCATCACTGTTTTACCCTGTTTTATGGTTATTTAATTATTATGGTTAAAATATGATCCTACTGTTATACTGTATGTATGTTGGTTTATGCTCTGTAGAATATTAGCCCAGACTTTTGCAGACCTTGGCATAATAGATAATCCTATTACAGAGACTCCTCATAAGATAAGGAAGTCTATTGTATAAAGTGTTTTCATTATCAGACATAAGAACAAAGGGAAGGATGATCTAATCAATGTCTGATTCTATCAAAGTAGCCAGGTAGCCTCAGGGAGGTGTGACCACACCTATTGTCCCTCTATGTGTATTGTGTGGCCAACTATGGGGGATGTGTATTGCCTGTGGGAAGAGATGTGTATATATATTTCTGCACAACAAAATAAAGACAGTAGTCTTTGACTCCCAATTGAGTGTCGTCCAATATGGGAGGTTGGGGATGGTGAGACTGTAGTGCTTCTTTGATATTTTACCGTATACCAGTGGAGATATTGGATTTGTGTTCTAACTTCTTTACATTTGGTGGTTAGTGGCGGAATTGTTCCCACGGTCAGAAGGACAGCTACAGGAGACACCATTCCGTGGAGTTACAAATTGAGGGCAACGCTAGTATCCGTACAGTGCCCCTGGCTACAGCAGGATGGAACCGCCTAGTTTTCGAACAGCGTTCCATGATGAGGAGGAGGAGGCGGCCGCTGACTACAGGGATGCAGAAAGAAAGGAACTCATGGAGGGAGACCGGGCAGCGGCTACAGCACCTCTTACGGACAGCACACAGACTGAGTTTGGAAGAGAACTCCAAAGCAGACTGGCCTTTTTCCCAGGTACGCTTCCCATAAGAACCTTGGAATGGTTAATGACAGATGTCCACGAATACATAATGGAAAAGCAGCGGGCACGGGAGTGGTCCATCTTGGGAGCTGCTAACCCACCTCCCACCATTAACCCCCCCCCCCAGCACTGCTTCCGGGTGGTGGGAACTACCAGACCTCTCCACGGTACATCAGGTGCCACACGTGTAACCAGCAGGGCCACATGCAGAGAGAACGTCCCAGAAACAGAAACCGCTCCACGTGGAATACTCCAACTAATTCCCCTCCCCAGCGACAGTGTGTATCCCAGGGAGCAGAAGGTGCCGTCCTTCCTCCCCAACGACAGCGTGTACCCCAGGGAACAGAAGGTGCCGTCCTTCCTCCCCAGCGACAGTGTGTATCCCAGGGAGCAGAAGGTGCCGTCCTTCCTCCCCAGCGGCAGTGTGTACCCCAGGGAGCAGAAGGGGCCGTCCTTCCTCCCCAGCTGCAGTGTGTACCCTAGGGGGCCGAAGGTGTGGTCCTTCACCCCCAGCGGCAGTGTGTATCCCAGGGAGCAGAAGGTGCCGTCCTTCCTCCACAGTGGCAGTGTGTACCCCAGGGGACCGAAGGTTTCATCCTCCCCCCCCCCCAGCGGCAGTGTGTATCCCAGGGAGCAGAAGGTGTCGTCCTTCCCCCCCAGCGGCAGTGTGTATCCTAGGGAGCAGAAGGTGACACCATTCCGTGGAGTTACAAATTGAGGGCAACGCTATTATCCGTACATCGCCCCTGGCTACAGCAGGATGGAACCGGCTAGTTTTCGGACAGCGTTCCATGATGAGGAGGAGGAGGCGGCCGCGGACTACAGGGATGCAGACAGAAAGGAACTCATGGAGGGAGACCGGGCAGCGGCTACAGCACCTCTTACGGACAGCACACAGACTGAGTTTGGAAGAGAACTCCAAAGCGTACTGGCCTTTTTCCCAGGTACGCTTCCCATAAGAACCTTGGAATAGTTAATGACAGATGTCCACGAATACATAATGGAAAAGCAGCGGGCACGGGAGCGGTCCATCTTGGGAGCTGCTAACCCACCTCCCACCATTAACCCCCCCCCCCAGCACTGCGTCTGGGTGGTGGGAACTATCAAACCTCTCCACGGTACATCAGGTGCCACACGTGTAACCAGCAGGGCAAAATGCAGAGAGACTGTCCCAGAAACAGAAACTGCTCCACGTTGAATACTCCAACTAATTCCCCTCCCCAGCGACAGTGTGTATCCCAGGGAACAGAAGGTGCCGTCCTTCCTCCCCAGCGACAGTGTGTACCCCAGGGAGCAGAAGGTGCCGTCCTTCCTCCCCAGCGGCAGTGTGTATCCCAGGGAGCAGAAGGTGCCGTCCTTCCTCCCCAGTGGCAGTGTGAACCCCAGGGAGCAGAAGGTGCCGTCCTTCCTCCCCAGCGACAGTGTGTACCCCAGGGAGTAGAAGGTGCCGTCCTTCCTCCCCAGCGGCAGTATGTACCCCAGGGGGCCGAAGGTGTCATCCTTCCCCCCCAGCGGCAGTGTGTATCCCAGGGAGCAGAAGGTGCCGTCCTTCCTCCACAGCGGCAGAGTGTACCCCAGGGAGCAGAAGGGGCCGTCCTTCCTTCCCAGCGGCAGTGTGTACCCCAGGGGGCCGAAGGTGTCGTCCTTCCCCCCCAGCGGCAGTGTGAATCCCAGGGAGCAGTAGGTGCCATCCTTCCTCCCCAGCGGCAGTGTGTACCCCAGGGAGCTGAAGGTGTCGTCCTTCCTCCCCAGCGGCAGTGTGTACCCCAGGGGGCCGAAGGTGTCATCCTTCCCCTCCCCCAGCGGCAGTGTGTATCCCAGGGAGCAGAAGGTGTCGTCCTTCCCCCCCAGCGGCAGTGTGTATCCCAGGGAGCAGAAGGTGCCGTCCGTCCCCCCCAGCGGCAGTGTGTACCCCAGGGAGCAGAAGGTGCCGTCCTTCCTCCCCAGCGGCAGTGTGTACCCCAGGGAGCAGAAGGTGCATCCTTCCTCCCCAGCGGCAGTGTGTACCCCAGGGGGCCGAAGGTGTCATCCTTCCCCCCCCCCCCCCCCCAGCGGCAGTGTGTATCCCAGGGAGCAGAAGGTGTCGTCCTCCCCCCCAGCTGCAGTGTGTATCCCAGGGAGCAGAAGGTGTTGTCCTTCCCCCCCCAGCGGCAGTGTGAACCCCAGGGAGCTGAAGGTGTCGCCCTCTCCCCCCAGCGACAGCTTACCCTAACAAGGGGAGACACCAATCGCCCAGACGCGCAGATGGGACCATGGTCTCTGTGCCGGACCTACCGGGATGCTGGACAGCCTGTCCAGATCCCCAACTACCCTCACTGGGACAACCGGAGGAGGGGGTAAGTACAAATTCCCCTCCCCAGCTAACTCCTAATGTGGCCCCAGGGTTAAAAAAGGAAATGTTAACCCCCACTGACCTCCACCTTTCCCTGGCTACTGAGCCGGAATATGTCCCAGGTACCCCAGCAGAAGAGCTGACAGCGGGGCAGAGTGCAGTCGGCCTCTGCCCTCCCTTTGTCCCTTGTACAGAGCAGAATGTCCTGCAGGTTATACCAGCAGAAGAGCTGGCATCAGGGCAGTGTGACGCTCGCATCTGCCCCTCAAATCCCCTCAGCGTGTTGCCCCATCACCACAGCGAAATATCCAGGTGCCTGGTTAGACTTCCCCCCAAAGGGGAGATGTGTGACGAAGTGCCCTTCGCCACTTTGTCCTGGAGAGGACTTATTGCCAGCCTCCTGCCCTGCAACTATGGCCCTGGGACATATTGCCCTTTAAAAACAGTATTTGGCCATAGTAGAGTGTATGTTCCCTCATTCTGGCCCTTTAAATACAGGGGGGTCATTCGGTACTTGCCCTGTAGGAGCGGTGATACCCCAGATAGCTATGCCATGGAGCCCATTCATATGATGAAAGACTATGGGAAAGACTTTAGCTACATGGCAATTGAACTGTGTGAATAGGATCTGAGCGCTATTCGGTAGTTTTGTGCGCTCAGATCCCAGCTATCTGGGGATATGTGAAATGTGAGTAAATGTGAATTGCAGTAATGCTGATGGGTTGTCAAATTAGAGAATTGACTAACAAATATTTTTGTCCGGACATCCCCAGGCCGATCCGCTGGGGTCAGACCGTGTATGCCGGCTTATGGTCATGGGGGAGGTGTGTAACGGAACCCATCACTGTTTTACCCTGTTTTATGATTATGGTTAAAATATGATCCTACTGTTATACTGTATGTATGTTGGTTTATGCTCTGCAGAATATTAGCCCAGACTATTGCAGACCTTGGCTAATAGATAACCCTTTTACAGAGACTGCTCATAAGATAAGGAAGTCTATTGTATAACGTGTTTTCATTGTAAGACATAAGAACAAAGGGAAGGATGATCTAATCAATGTCTGATTCTATCAAAGTAGCCAGGTAGCCTCGGGGAGGTGTGACCACACCTATTGTTCTCTCTATGTGTATTGTGTGGCCAACTATGGGGGATGTGTATTGCCTGTGGGAAGAGGTGTATATATATTTCTGCACAACAAAATAAAGACAGTATTCTTTGACTACCTATTGAGTGTCGTCCAATATGGGAGGTTGGGGATGGTGAGACTGTAGTGCTTCTTGGATACTTTACCGTATTCCAGCAGAGATATTGGATTCGTGTTCCAACTCTGTTACACACACTATTCTCTCTCCTCTATCTCTGCTAATACCACACACTGCTCTCTTCTCTATCTCTGCTAATACCACACTCTGTTCTCTCCTCTATCTCTGCTAATAACACAATCTGCTCTCCCCTCTATCTCTGCTAATACCCCACTCTGTTTGACCCTCTAACTCTGCTAATACTGTAACGGAACCCATCACTGTTTTACCCTGTTTTATGGTTATTTATTTCTTATGGTTAAAATATGATCACATTGCTATACTGTAGATATTTTGGTTTATGCTCTGCAGGATATTAGCTCAGACTATTGCAGACACCTAGCATAATACATAAACCTATTAGGGTCTCCTAGAGGCAGGAGATCCCTATTGTGTGAAGTGTTCACATTGTGAAAAATGGAACAAAGAGAAGGATGATCTAATCAATGTCTTTATTCTATAAAGGTAGCCAGGTAGCCTCAGGGAGGTGTGACCACACCTATTGTCTCTCTATGTTTATTCTGTGGCCAAATAGGGGGATGTGTATTACCTGTGAGAGGAGATGTATATATACTTCTGGATAACAAAATAAAGAGAAGTGTCGTCCAATATGGGAGGTTAGGGCTTGTGAGACTGCAGTGCTTCTTGGATATTTTACCGTATACCAGCGGAGATACTGGACTTCATGTTCCAACTCCTTTACAAATACCACACTCTGCTCTCTCCTCTATCTCTGCTCATACCACACTCTGTTCTCTCCTCTATCTCTGCTAATAACACAATCGGCTCTCCCCTCTATCTCTGCTAATACCACACTCTGTTTGACCCTCTATCTCTGCTAATACCACACTCTGCTCTCTCCTCTATCTCTGTTAATATCACACTGTGTTCTCTCCTCTATCTCTGCTAATATCACACTCTGCTCTCTCCTTTATCTCTGCTAATACCACACTCTGCTGTCTCATCTGTCTCTGGTAACACCACACTCAGCTCTCTCCTCTATCTCTGCTAATACCACACTCTGCTCTCACCTCTATCTCTGCTAATACCACACTCTGCTCTCCCCTCTATCTCTGCTAATAGCACACTCTGCTTTCTCTTCTATCTCTGCTAATATCAAGCTCTGTTCTCCCTTCTATTTCTGCTAATTCCACGCTCTGCTTTCCTTTATCTCTGCTAATACCAAACTCTGCTCTCTCCTCTATCTCTGCTAATACCACACTCTGCTCTCCCCCCTTTGTCTTCTAATGCCACACTCTGCTGTCTCATCTGTCTCTGCTAACACCACAGTCAGCTCTCTCCTCTATCTCTGCTAATATCACACTCTGCTCTCACCTCTATCTCTGATAATACCACACTGTGCTCTCACCTCTATCTCTGCTAATACCACACTCTGCTCTCCTCTCTATCTCTGCTAATACCACACTCTGCTCTCTCCTCTATCTCTGCTAATACCACACTCTGCTCTCTCTTATATCTCTGCTACTACCACACTCTGCTCTCTCTTATATCTCTGCTAATACCACACTCAGCTCTCTCCTCTATCTCTGCTAATATCACACTGTGTTCTCTACTCTATCTCTCCTAATGCCACACTCTGCTCTCTCCTCTCTATCTGTGCTAATACCACACTCTGTTCTTTCCTCTATCTCTGCTAATGCCACACTCTGCTTTCTCCTCTATCTCTGCTAATACCACACTCTGTTCTCTCCTCTATCTCTGCTAATGCCAAACTCTGCTCTCTCCTCTATCTCTGCTAATACCACATTCTGCTCTCTCCTCTATCTCTGCTAATACCACATTCTGCTCTCTCCTCTACCTCTGCTAATATCACACTCTGCTCTCCCCTCTATCTCTGCTAATATCACACTCTGCTCTCTCCTCAATCTCTGCTAATATCACACTCTGCTCTCCTCTCTATCTCTGCTAATATCACACTCTGCTCTCTCCTCTACCTCTGCTAATATCACACTCTGCTCTCTCCTCAATCTCTGCTAATACCACACTCTGTTCTCTCCTCTATCTCTGCTAATACCACACTCTGCTCTCTCCTCTACCTCTGCTAATATCACACTCTGTTCTCTCCTCTATCTCTGCTAATATCACACTCTGCTCTCCTCTCTATCTCTGCTAATACCACACTCTGCTATCCCCTCTACCTCTGCTAATACCAAACTCTGCTCTCCTCTCTATCTCTGCTAATACCACACTCTGCTCTTCCCTCTATCTCTGCTAATACCACACTCTGCTCTCTCCTCTATCTCTGCTAATACCACACTCTGCTATCCCCTCTACCTCTGCTAATACCAAACTCTGCTCTCCTCTCTATCTCTGCTAATACCACACTCTGCTCTTCCCTCTATCTCTGCTAATACCACACTCTGCTCTTCCCTCTATCTCTGCTAATACCACACTCAGCTCTCTCCTCTATCTCTGCTAATACCACACTCTGCTATCCCCTCTACCTCTGCTAATACCAAACTCTGCTCTCCTCTCTATCTCTGCTAATACCACACTCTGCTCTCTCCTCTATCTCTGCTAATATCACACTGTGTTCTCTCCTCTATCTCTGCTAATAAAACAATCTGCTCTCCCCTCTATCTCTGCTAATACCACACTGTGCTCTTCCCCTTCTGTCTACTAATGCCACACTCTGCTGTCTCATATGTCTCTGCTAATACCACACTCTGTTCTCTCCTCTATCTCTGCTAATATCACACTCTGCTCTCTCCTCAATCTCTGCTAATATCACACTCTGCTCTCCCCTCTATCTCTGCTAATACCACACTAGGCTCTCTCCATTATCTCTGCTAATATCACACTCTGCACTCCCCTCTATCTCTGCTAATACCACACTCTGCTCTCCACTATATCTCTGCTAATATCACACTCTGCTCTCTCCTTTATCTTTGCTAATATCACACTCTACTCTTTCCTTTATCTCTGCTAATATCACACTTTGCTCTCCCCTCTATTTCTGCGAATATCACACTCTGCTCTCTCCTCTATCTCTGCTAATACTAAACTCTGCTCTCCTCTATCTCTGCTAATACCACACTCTGCTCTCTCCTCTACCTCTGCTAATATCACACTCTGTTCTCTCCTCTATCTCTGCTAATATCACACTCTGCTCTCCTCTCTATCTCTGTAATACCACACTCTGCTCTCTCCTCTATCTCTGCTAATACCACACTCTGCTATCCCCTCTACCTCTGCTAATACCAAACTCTGCTCTCCTCTCTATCTCTGCTAATACCACACTCTGCTCTTCCCTCTATCTCTGCTAATACCACACTCTGCTCTATCCTCAATCTCTGCTAATACCACACTTTGCTCTCACCCCTATCTCTGCTAATACCACACTCTGTTCTCTCCTCTATCTCTGCTAATACCACACTCTGCTCTCTCTTCTATCTCTGCTAATACCACACTCTGCTCTCTCCTCTCTCTCTGCTAATAAAACAATCTGCTCTCCCCTCTATCTCTGCTAATACCACACTCTGCTCTATCCTCAATCTCTGCTAATACCACACTTTGCTCTCACCCCTATCTCTGCTAATACCACACTCTGCTCTCTCCTCTATCTCTGCTAATACCACACTCTGCTCTCTCCTCTCTCTCTGCTAATAAAACAATCTGCTCTCCCCTCTATCTCTGCTAATACCACACTCTGCTCTCTCCTCAATCTCTGCTAATACCACACTCTGTTCTCTCCTCTATCTCTGCTAATAAAACAATCTGCTCTCCCCTCAATCTCTGCTAATACCACACTTTGCTCTCACCCCTATCTCTGCTAATATCACACTCTGCTCTCTCCTTTATCTCTGCTAATACTACACTCTGCTCTCCTCTATCTCTGCTAATACCACACTCTGCTCTCTCTTATATCTCTGCTAATACCACACTCAGCTCTCTCCTCTATCTCTGCTAATATCACACTGTGTTCTCTACTCTATCTCTCCTAATGCCACTCTCTGCTCTCTCCTCTCTATCTGTGCTAATACCACACTCTGTTCTTTCCTCTATCTCTGCTAATGCCACACTCTGCTTTCTCCTCTATCTCTGCTAATACCACATTCTGCTCTCTCCTCTACCTCTGCTAATATCACACTCTGTTCTCTCCTCTATCTCTGCTAATACCACACTCTGCTCTCTCCTCTATCTCTGCTAATACCACATTCTGCTCTCTCCTCTACCTCTGCTAATATCACACTCTGTTCTCTCCTCTATCTCTGCTAATACCAAACTCTGCTCTCCTCTCTATCTCTGCTAATACCACACTCTGCTCTTCCCTCTATCTCTGCTAATACCACACTTTGCTCTCACCCCTATCTCTGCTAATACCACACTCTGTTCTCTCCTCTATCTCTGCTAATAAAACAATCTGCTCTCCCCTCTATCTCTGCTTATACCACACTCTGCTCTCTCCTCTATCTCTGCTAATGCCAGACTCTGCTTTCTCCTCTATCTCTGCTAATACCACACTCTGCTCTCTCCTCTATCTCTGCTAATACCACACTCTGCTCTCTCCTCTATCTCTGCTAATGCCACACTCTGCTCTCTCCTCTATCTCTGCTAATAACACACTCTGCTCTCTCCTCTATCTCTCCTAATACCACACTCTACTCTCTCCTTTATCTCTGCTAATAACACACTTTACTCTCCCCTCATTCTTTGCTAATACCACACTCTGCTCTCTCCTTTATCTCTGCTAATATCACACTCTGCTCTCTACTTTATCTCTGCTAATATCACACTCTGCTCTCTTCTTTATCTCTGCTAAAACCACACTCTGCTCTCTCCTCTATCTCTGCTAATACCACACTCTGCTGTCTCATCTGTCTCTGCTTTCACCACACTCAGCTCTCTCCTCTATCTCTGCTAATAACTCACTTTACTCTCCCCTCAATCTTTGCTATTAACACTCTCTTCTCTCACCTCTATCTCTGCTAATACCACACTCTGCTCTCTCCTCTATCTCTGCTAATATCACACTCTGCTCTCCTCTCTATCTCTGCTAATACCACACTCTGCTCTCTCCTCTATCTCTGCTAATACCACACTCTGCTATCCCCTCTATCTCTGCTAATACCACACTCTGCTCTCCTCTCTATCTGTGCTAATACCACACTCTGCTCTCTCCTCTATCTCTGCTAATATCACACTCTGCTCTCCTCTCTATCTCTGCTAATACCACACTCTGCTCTCTCCTCTATCTCTGCTAATACCACACTCTGCTATCCCCTCTATCTCTGCTAATACCAAACTCTGCTCTCCTTTCTATCTCTGCTAATACCACACTCTGCTCTCTCCTCTATCTCTGCTAATACCAAACTCTGCTCTCTCCTCTATCTCTGCTAATATCACACTGTGTTCTCTACTCTATCTCTGCTAATACCACACTCTGTTCTTTCCTCTATCTCTGCTAATGCCACACTCTGCTTTCTCCTCTATCTCTGCTAACACCACACTCTGCTCTCTCCTCTATCTCTGCTAATACCACACTCTGCTCTCTCCTCTATCTCTGCTAATACCACACTCTGCTCTCTCCTCAATCTCTGCTAATACCAAACTCTGCTCTCTCCTCTATCTATGCTAATGCCACACTTTGCTCTCTCCTCTATCTCTGCTAATACCACACTCTGCTCTCTCCTCAATATCTGCTAATGCCAAACTCTGCTCTCTCCTCTATCTATGCTAATGCCACACTTTGCTCTCTCCTCTATCTCTGCTAATACCACACTCTGCTCTCTCCTCTACCTCTGCTAATATCACACTCTGTTCTCTCCTCTATCTCTGCTAATATCACACTGTGTTCTCTACTCTATCTCTGCTAATACCACACTCTGTTCTTTCCTCTATCTCTGCTAATGCCACACTCTGCTTTCACCTCTATCTCTGCTAAAACCACACTCTGCTCTCTCCTCTATCTCTGCTAATACCACACTCTGCTCTCTCCTCTATCTCTGCTAATACCACACTCTGCTCTCTCCTCAATCTCTGCTAATACCAAACTCTGCTCTCTCCTCTATCTATGCTAATGCCACACTTTGCTCTCTCCTCTATCTCTGCTAATACCACACTCTGCTCTCTCCTCAATCTCTGCTAATGCCAAACTCTGCTCTCTCCTCTATCTATGCTAATGCCACACTTTGCTCTCTCCTCTATCTCTGCTAATACCACACTCTGCTCTCTCCTCAATCTCTGCTAATACCACACTCTGCTCTCTCCTCTACCTCTGCTAATATCACACTCTGTTCTCTCCTCTATCTCTGCTAATATCACACTCTGCTCTCTCCTCTATCTCTGCTAATACCACATTCTGCTATCCCCTCTATCTCTGCTAATACCACACTTTGCTCTCTCCTCTATCTCTGTTAATACCCCACTCAGCTCTCTCCTCTATCTCTGCTAATACCACACTCTGCTCTCCACTATATCTCTGCTAATATCACACTCTGCTCTCTCCTTTATCTCTGCTAATACCACACTCAGCTCTCTCCTCTATCTCTGCTAATATCACACTGTGTTCTCTACTCTATCTCTTCTAATGCCACACTCTGCTCTCTCCTCTCTATCTGTGCTAATACCACACTCTGTTCTTTCCTCTATCTCTGCTAATGCCACACTCTGCTCTCTCCTCTATCTCTGCTAATGCCAAACTCTGCTCTCTCCTCTATCTCTGATAATACCACATTCTGCTCTCTCCTCTATCTCTGCTAATACCAAACTCTGCTCTCTCCTCAATCTCTGCTAATACCACACTCTGCTCTCTCCTCTACCTCTGCTAATATCACACTCTGTTCTCTCCTCTACCTCTGCTAATATCACACTCTGTTCTCTCCTCAATCTCTGCTAATACCACACTCTGCTATCCCCTCTACCTCTGCTAATACCAAACTCTGCTATCCTCTCTATCTCTGCTAATACCACACTCTGCTCTTCCCTCTATCTCTGCTAATACCACACTCTGCTCTCTCCTCAATCTCTGCTAATACCACACTTTGCTCTCACCCCTATCTCTGCTAATACCACACTCTGTTCTCTCCTCTATCTCTGCTAATAAAACAATCTGCTCTCCCCTCTATCTCTGCTAATATCACACTCTGCTCTCCCCTCTATCTCTGCTAATATCACACTCTGCTCTCTCCGTTATCTCTGCTAATATCACACTCTGCACTCCCCTCTATCTCTGCTAATACCACACTCTGCTCTCCACTATATCTCTGCTAATATCACACTCTGCTCTCTCCTTTATCTCTGCTAATATCACACTCTACTCTCTCCTTTATCTCTGCTAATATCACACTTTGCTCTCCCCTCTATTTCTGTGAATATCACACTCTGCTCTCTCCTCTATCTCTGCTAATACCAAACTCTGCTCTCCTCTATCTCTGCTAATATCACACTCTGCTCTCTCCTCTATCTCTCCTAATGCCACACTCTGCTCTCTCCTGTCTATCTGTGCTAATACCACACTCTGTTCTTTCCTCTATCTCTGCTAATGCCACACTCTGCTTTCTCCTCTATCTCTGCTAATACCACACTCTGCTCTCTCCTCTATCTCTGCTAATGCCAAACTCTGCTCTCTCCTCTATCTCTCCTAATACCACACTCTACTCTCTCCTTTATCTCTGCTAATAACACACTTTACTCTCCCCTCATTCTTTGCTAATACCACACTCTGCTCTCTCCTCTACTTCTGCTAATACCACACTCTGCTCTCTCCTCTATCTTTGCTAATACCACACTCTGCTGTCTCATCTGTCTCTGCTTTCACCACACTCAGCTCTCTCCTCTATCTCTGCTAATAACTCACTTTACTCTCCCCTCAATCTTTGCTATTAACACTCTCTTCTCTCACCTCTATCTCTGCTAATACCACACTCTGCTCTCTCATTTATCTCTGGTAACAACACACTCAGCTCTCTCCTCAATCTCTGCTAATACCACATTCTGCTCTCTCCTCTATCTCTGCTAATACCACACTCTGCTCTCTCCTCTACCTCTGCTAATATCACACTCTGCTCTCCTCTCTATCTCTGCTAATACCACACTCTGCTCTCTCCTCTATCTCTGCTAATACCACACTCTGCTATCCCCTCTATCTCTGCTAATACCACACTCTGCTCTCTCCTCTACCTCTGCTAATATCACACTCTGCTCTCCTTTCTATCTCTGCTAATACCACACTCTGCTCTCTCCTCTATCTCTGCTAATACCAAACTCTGCTCTCTCCTCTATCTCTGCTAATATCACACTGTGTTCTCTACTCTATCTCTGCTAATACCACACTCTGTTCTTTCCTCTATCTCTGCTAATGCCACACTCTGCTTTCTCCTCTATCTCTGCTAATACCACACTCTGCTCTCTCCTCAATCTCTGCTAATACCAAACTCTGCTCTCCCCTCTATCTATGCTAATGCCACACTTTGCTCTCTCCTCTATCTCTGCTAATACCACACTCTGCTCTCTCCTCAATCTCTGCTAATGCCAAACTCTGCTCTCTCCTCTATCTATGCTAATGCCACACTTTGCTCTCTCCTCTATCTCTGCTAATACCACACTCTGCTCTCTCCTCTACCTCTGCTAATATCACACTCTGTTCTCTCCTCTATCTCTGCTAATATCACACTGTGTTCTCTACTCTATCTCTGCTAATACCACACTCTGTTCTTTCCTCTATCTCTGCTAATGCCACACTCTGCTCTCTCCTCTATCTCTGCTAATACCACACTCTGCTCTCTCCTCTATCTCTGCTAATACCACACTCTGCTCTCTCCTCAATCTCTGCTAATACCAAACTCTGCTCTCTCCTCTATCTATGCTAATGCCACACTTTGCTCTCTCCTCTATCTCTGCTAATACCACACTCTGCTCTCTCCTCAATCTCTGCTAATGCCACACTCTGCTCTCTCCTCTACCTCTGCTAATATCACACTCTGTTCTCTCCTCTATCTCTCCTAATATCACACTCTGCTCTCTCCTCTATCTCTGCTAATACCACATTCTGCTATCCCCTCTATCTCTGCTAATACCACACTTTGCTCTCTCCTCTATCTCTGTTAATACCCCACTCAGCTCTCTCCTCTATCTCTGCTAATACCACACTCTGCTCTCCACTATATCTCTGCTAATATCACACTCTGCTCTCTCCTTTATCTCTGCTAATATCACACTCTGCTCTCTCCTCTATCTCTGCTAATATCACAATCTGCTCTCCCCTCTATTTCTGCGAATATCACACTGTGTTCTCTACTCTATCTCTTCTAATGCCACACTCTGCTCTCTCCTCTCTATCTGTGCTAATACCACACTCTGTTCTTTCCTCTATCTCTGCTAATGCCACACTCTGCTCTCTCCTCTATCTCTGCTAACACCACACTCTGCTCTCTCCTCTATCTCTGCTAACACCACACTCTGCTCTCTCCTCTATCTCTGCTAATACCAAACTCTGCTCTCTCCTCAATCTCTGCTAATACCACACTCTGCTCTCTCCTCTACCTCTGCTAATATCACACTCTGTTCTCTCCTCTACCTCTGCTAATATCACACTCTGTTCTCTCCTCAATCTCTGCTAATACCACACTCTGCTATCCCCTCTACCTCTGCTAATACCAAACTCTGCTATCCTCTCTATCTCTGCTAATACCACACTCTGCTCTTCCCTCTATCTCTGCTAATACCACACTCTGCTCTCTCCTCAATCTCTGCTAATACCACACTTTGCTCTCACCCCTATCTCTGCTAATACCACACTCTGTTCTCTCCTCTATCTCTGCTAATAAAACAATCTGCTCTCCCCTCTATCTCTGCTAATATCACACTCTGCTCTCTCCTCAATCTCTGCTAATATCACACTCTGCTCTCCCCTCTATCTCTGCTAATATCACACTTTGCTCTCCCCTCTATTTCTGCGAATATCACACTCTGCTCTCTCCTCTATCTCTGTTAATACCACACTCAGCTCTCTCCTCTATCTCTGCTAATATCACACTGTGTTCTCTACTCTATCTCTCCTAATGCCACACTCTGCTCTCTCCTCTCTATCTGTGCTAATACCACACTCTGTTCTTTCCTCTATCTCTGCTAATGCCACACTCTGCTTTCTCCTCTATCTCTGCTAATACCACACTCTGCTCTATCCTCAATCTCTGCTAATACCACACTTTGCTCTCACCCCTATCTCTGCTAATACCACACTCTGTTCTCTCCTCTATCTCTGCTAATATCACACTCTGCTCTCTCCTCTATCTCTGCTAATACCACACTCTGCTCTCCCCTCTATCTCTGCTAATACCACACTCTGTTCTCTCCTCTATCTCTGCTAATAAAACAATGTGCTCTCCCCTCTATCTCTGCTAATACCACACTCTGTTCTCTCCTCTATCTCTGCTAATAAAACAATCTGCTCTCCCCTCTATCTCTGCTAATACCACACTCTGCTCTATCCTCTATCTCTGCTAATACCACACTCAGCTCTCTCCTCTATCTCTGCTAATATCACACTGTGTTCTCTACTCTATCTCTCCTAATGCCACACTCTGCTCTCTCCTCTCTATCTGCTAATACCACACTCTGTTCTTTCCTCTATCTCTGCTAATGCCACACTCTGCTTTCTCCTCTATCTCTGCTAATACCACACTCTGCTCTCTCCTCTATCTCTGCTAATACCACACTCTGCTCTCTCCTCTATCTCTGCTAATACCACATTCTGCTCTCTCCTTTATCTCTGCTAATATCACACTCTGCTCTCTCCTCTATCTCTGCTAATATCACACTCTGCTCTCTCCTCTACCTCTGCTAATATCACACTCTGCTCTCTCCTCTATTTCTGCTAATACCACACTCTGCTGTCCCCTCTATCTCTGCTAATATCACACTCTGCTCTCCTCTCTATCTCTGCTAATACCACACTCTGCTCTCTCCTCTATCTCTGCTAATACCACACTCTGCTATCCCCTCTACCTCTGCTAATACCAAACTCTGCTCTCCTCTCTATCTCTGCTAATACCACACTCTGCTCTTCCCTCTATCTCTACTAATACCACACTCTGCTCTCTCCTCAATCTCTGCTAATACCACACTTTGCTCTCACCCCTATCTCTGCTAATATCACACTCTGCTCTCTCCTCTATCTCTGCTAATACCACACTCTGCTCTCCCCTCTATCTCTGCTAATACCACACTCTGTTTTCTCCTCTATCTCTGCTAATAAAACAATCTGCTCTCCCCTCTATCTCTGCTAATACCACACTCTGCTCTATCCTCAATCTCTGCTAATACCACACTTTGCTCTCACCCCTATCTCTGCTAATATCACACTCTGTTCTCTCCTCTATCTCTGCTAATAAAACAATCTGCTCTCCCCTCTATCTCTGCTAATACCACACTCTGTTCTCTCCTCTATCTCTGCTAATAAAACAATCTGCTCTCCCCTCAATCTCTGCTAATACCACACTTTGCTCTCACCCCTATCTCTGCTAATATCACACTCTGCTCTCTCCTTTATCTCTGCTAATATCACACTCTGCTCTCCCCTCTATTTCTGCGAATATCACACTCTGCTCTCTCCTCTATCTCTGCTAATACTACACTCTGCTCTCCTCTATCTCTGCTAATACCACACTCTGCTCTCTCTTATATCTCTGCTAATACCACACTCAGCTCTCTCCTCTATCTCTGCTAATATCACACTGTGTTCTCTACTCTATCTCTCCTAATGCCACACTCTGCTCTCTCCTCTCTATCTGTGCTAATACCACACTCTGTTCTTTCCTATATCTCTGCTAATACCACACTCTGCTCTCCTCTATCTCTGCTAATACCACACTCTGTTCTTTCCTATATCTCTGCTAATGCCACACTCTGCTCTCTCCTCTATCTCAGCTAATGCCAAACTCTGCTCTCTCCTCTATCTCTGCTAATACCACATTCTGCTCTCTCCTCTATCTCTGCTAATACCACATTCTGCTCTCTCCTCTATCTCTGCTAATACCACACTCTGTTCTCTCCTCTATCTCTGCTAATAAAACAATCTGCTCTCCCCTCTATCTCTGCTAATACCACACTCTGCTCTATCCTCAATCTCTGCTAATACCACACTCTGCTCTCTCCTTTATCTCTGCTAATATCACACTCTGCTCTCTCCTTTATCTCTGCTAATATCACACTCTGCTCTCCCCTCTATTTCTGCGAATATCACACTCTGCTCTCTCCTCTATCTCTGCTAATACCACACTCTGCTCTCTCTTATATCTCTGCTAATACCACACTCAGCTCTCTCCTCTATCTCTGCTAATACCACACTCTGCTCTCTCCTCTATCTCTGTTAATAACACAATCTGCTCTCTCCTCTATCTCTCCTAATACCACACTCTACTCTCTCCTTTATCTCTGCTAATAACACACTTTACTCTCCCCTCATTCTTTGCTAATATCACACTATGCTCTCTCCTTTATCTCTGCTAATATCACACTCTGCTCTCTACTTTATCTCTGCTAATATCACACTCTGCTCTCTTCTTTATCTCTGCTAAAACTACACTCTGCTCTCTCCTCTACTTCTGCTAATATCACGCTCTGTTCTCTCCTCTATCTCTGCTAATATCACACTCTATTCTATCCGCTATCTCTGCTAATACCACACTCTGCTCTCCCCTCTATCTCTGCTAATAGCACACTCTGCTTTCTCTTCTATCTCTGCTAATATCAAGCTCTGTTCTCCCTTCTATTTCTGCTAATTCCACGCTCTGCTTTCCTTTATCTCTGCTAATACCACACTCTGCTCTCCCCCCTTTGTCTTCTAATGCCACACTCTGCTGTCTCATCTGTCTCTGCTAACACCACAGTCAGCTCTCTCCTCTATCTCTGCTAATATCACACTCTGCTCTCACCTCTATCTCTGATAATACCACACTGTGCTCTCACCTCTATCTCTGCTAATACCACACTCTGCTCTCCTCTCTATCTCTGCTAATACCACACTCTGCTCTCTCCTCTATCTCTGCTAATACCACGCACTGCTCTCTCTTCTATCTCTGCTAATACAATACTCTGTTCTCTCCTCTATCTCTGCTAATTACACAATCTGCTCTCCCTTCTATCTTTGCTAATACAACACGTAGCTCTCTCCTCTATCTCTGCTAATATCACACTCTGCTCTCTCCTCTATCTTTGCTAATATCACACTGTGTTCTCTCCTCTATCTCTGCTAATACCACACTCTGCTCTCCCCCCTCTTTCTACTAATGCCACACTCTTCTATCTCATCTGTCTCTGCTAACACCACACTCAGCTCTCTCCTTTATCTCTGCTAATACCACACTCTGCTCTCCCCTCTATCTCTGCTAATACCACACTCTGCTCTCCCCTCTATCTCTGCTAATACCACACTCTGCTTTCTCCTCTATCTCTGCTAATATCACACTCTGTTCTCCCTTCTATCTCTGCTAATTCCACACTCTGCTCTCCTTTATCTCTGCTAATACCAAACTCTGCTCTCTCCTCTATCTCTGATAATACCACACTCTGCTCTCTCCTCTATCTCTTCTAATATCACACTCTGCTCTCTCCTCTATCTCTGCTAATACCACACTCTGCTCTCTCCTCTATCTCTGCTAATAGCACACTCTGCTTTCTCTTCTATCTCTGCTAATATCAAGCTCTGTTCTCCCTTCTATCTCTGCTAATTCCACGCTCTGCTTTCCTTTATCTCTGCTAATACCACACTCTGCTCTCTCCTCTATCTCTGCTAATACCACACTCTGCTCTCCTCCCTTTGTCTACTAATGCCACACTCTGCTGTCTCATCTGTCTCTACTAATACCACACTCTGCTCTCACCTCTATCTCTGCTAATACCACACACTGCTCTCACCTCTATCTCTGCTAATATCACACTCTGCTCTCTCCTCTATCTCTGCTTATACCACACTCTGCTCTCTCCTCTATCTCTGCTGATACCACACTCTGCTCTCCCCTCTATCTCTGCTAATACCACACTCTGCTCTCACCTCTATCTCTGCTAATACCACACTCTGCTCTCTCCTCTATCTCTGCTAATACCACACTCTGCTCTCCCCTCTATCTCTGCTGATACCACACTCTGCTCTCCCCTCTATCTCTGCTAATACCACACTCTGCTCTCACCTCTATCTCTGCTAATAACACACTCTGCTCTCTCCTCTATCTATGCTAATACCACACTCTGCTCTCACCTCTATCTCTGCTAATAACACACTCTGCTCTCTCCTCTATCTATGCTAATACCACACTCTGCTCTCACCTCTATCTCTGCTAATACCACACTCTGTTTGACCCTCTATCTCTGCTAATGCCACACTCTGCTCTCCTCTCTATCTCTGTAATACCACACTCTGCTATCTCCTCTATCTCTGCTTATATCACACTCTGTTCTCACGTCTTTCTCCGCTAATACCACACTCTGCTCTCTCCTCTATCTCTGCTAATACCGCACCCTGTTCGACACTCTATATCTGCTAATACCCCACTCTGCTCTCTCCTTTATCTTTGCTTATACCACACTCTGTTCTCTCCTCTATCTCTGCTAATACAATACTCTGCTCTCCTCTCTTTCTCTGCTAATATCACATTCTGCTCTCTCCTATATCTCTGCTAATATCACTCTCTGCTCTCTCCTCTGTCTCTACTAATACCACATTTTGCTCTCTCCTCTATCTCTGCTAATATCACACTCTGCTCTCCCCTCTATCTCTGCTAATATCACACTCCCCTCTCTCTTCAATCTCTGCTAATACCACACTCTGCTCTCTCCTCTATCTCTGCTAATACCACACTCTGTTTGACCCTCTATCTCTGCTAATACCGCACTCTGTTTGACCCTCTATGTCTGCTAATACCACACTCTGCTCTCTCCTCTATCTCTGTTAATATCACACTGTGTTCTCTCCTCTATCTCTGCTAATATCACACTCTGCTCTCTACTTTATCTCTGCTAATATCACACTCTGCTCTCTCCTCTATCTCTGCTCATACCACACTCTATTCTCTCCTCTATCTCTGCTAATACTACACTCTGCTCTCCTCTATCTCTGCTAATAACACAATCGGCTCTCCCCTCTATCTCTGCTAATACCACACTCTGTTTGACCCTCTATCTCTGCTAATACCACACTCTGTTCTCTCCTCTATCTCTGCTAATATCACACTCTGCTCTCTCCTTTATCTCTGCTAATACCACACTCTGCTGTCTCATCTGTCTCTGGTAACACCACACTCAGCTCTCTCCTCTATCTCTGCTAATACAACACTCTGCTCTCCCCTCTATCTCTGCTAATAGCACACTCTGCTTTCTCTTCTATCTCTGCTAATATCATGCTCTGTTCTCCCTTCTATCTCTGCTAATACCACACTCTGCTCTCTCCTCTATCTCTGCTAATACCACACACTGCTCTCACCTCTATCTCTGCTAATATCACACTCTGCTCTCTCCTCTATCTCTGCTAATGCCACACTCTGCTCTCTCCTCTATCTCTGCTAATACCACACTCTGCTCTCTCCTCTATCTCTGCTAATACCACACTCTGCTCTCTCTTCTATCTCTGCTAATACCACACACTGCTCTCTCTCTTCTATCTCTGCTAATATCACACTCTGCTCTCTCCTCTATCTCTGCTATTATCACACTGTGTTCTCTCCTCTATCTCTGCTAATATCACACTCTGCTCTCTACTTTATCTCTGCTAATATCACACTCTGCTCTCTCCTCTATCTCTGCTCATACCACACTCTATTCTCTCCTCTATCTCTGCTAATACCACACTCTGCTCTCCTCTATCTCTGCTAATAACACAATCGGCTCTCCCCTCTATCTCTGCTAATACCACACTCTGTTTGACCCTCTATCTCTGCTAATACCACACTCTGTTCTCTCCTCTATCTCTGCTAATATCACACTCTGCTCTCTCCTTTATCTCTGCTAATACCACACTCTGCTGTCTCATCTGTCTCTGGTAACACCACACTCAGCTCTCTCCTCTATCTCTGCTAATACAACACTCTGCTCTCCCCTCTATCTCTGCTAATAGCACACTCTGCTTTCTCTTCTATCTCTGCTAATATCATGCTCTGTTCTCCCTTCTATCTCTGCTAATACCACACTCTGCTCTCACCTCTATCTCTGCTAATATCACACTCTGCTCTCTCCTCTATCTCTGCTAATGCCACACTCTGCTCTCTCCTCTATCTCTGCTAATACCACACACTGCTCTCACCTCTATCTCTGCTAATATCACACTCTGCTCTCTCCTCTATCTCTGCTAATACCACACTCTGCTCTCTCCTCTATCTCTGCTAATACCACACACTGCTCTCTCTCTTCTATCTCTGCTAATATCACACTCTGCTCTCTCCTCTATCTCTGCTATTATCACACTGTGTTCTCTCCTCTATCTCTGCTAATACCACACTCTGCTCTCCCCCCTCTGTCTACTAATGCCACACTCTGCTATCTCATCTGTCTCTGCTAATACCACACTCTGTTCTCTCCTCTATCTCTGCTAATACCACACTCTGCTCTCACCCCTATCTCTGCTAATACCACACACTGCTCTCTCTCTTCTATCTCTGCTAATATCACATTCTGCTCTCTCCTCTATCTCTGCTAATACCACACTCTGCTCTCTTCTCTATCTCTGCTAATACCACACTCTGTTCTCCCCTCTATCTCTGCTAATACCACACTATGCTCTATCCTCTATCTCTGCTAATACCAAACTCTGCTCTCTCCTCTATCTCTGCTAACACCACACTCTGTTCTCACCTCTATCTCCGCTAATACCACACTCTGCTCTCTCCTCTATCTCTGCTAATACCGCACCCTGTTCGACACTCTATATCTGCTAATACCCCATTCTGCTCTCTCCTCTATCTTTGCTTATACCACACTCTGTTCTCTCCTCTATCTCTGCTAATACAATACTCTGCTCTCCTCTCTTTCTCTGCTAATACCACACTCTGCTCTCTCCTCTATCTCTGCTAATACTGCATTCTGCTCTCTCCTCTGTCTCTACTAATACCACATTTTGCTCTCCCCTCTATCTCTGCTAATATCACACTCCCCTCTCTCTTCAATCTCTGCTAATACCACACTCTGCTCTCTCCTCTATCTCTGCTAATACCACACTCTGTTTGACCCTCTATCTCTGCTAATACCGCACTCTGTTTGACCCTCTATCTCTGCTAATATCACACTTTGCTCTCTCCTCTATCTTTCCTATTATCACACTCTGCTCTGTCCTCTATATCTGCTACTTCCACACTCTACCCTCCTCTATCTCTGCTAATACCACACTCTGCTCTCTCCTCTGTCTCTGCTAATATCACACTCTGCTCTTCCCTCTATCTCTGCTATTATCACACTCTGCTCTCTTATGTATCTCTGCTAATACCACACTCTGCTCTCTCCTCTATCTCTGCTAATATCACACTCTGCTCTCCTCTATATCTGCTAATACCACACTCTGCTCTCCCCTCTATCTCTGCTAATACCACGCTCTACTCTCTCCTCTATCTCTGCTAATATCACACTCTGCTCTCCCCTCTATCTCTGCTAATACCACACTCTGTTTGACCCACTTTCTCTGCTAATACCACACTCTACTCTCTCCTCTATCTCTGCTAATATCACACTCTGCTCTCTCCTTTATCTCTGCTAATAACACACTCGACTCTCTCCTTTATCTCTGCTAATATCACACTCTGCTCTCCCCTCTAACTCTGCTAACACCACACTCTCCTTTCTCTTCAATCTCTGCTAATACCACACTCTGCTCTCTCCTCTATCTCTGCTAATACCACACTCTGTTTGACCCTCTATCTCTGCTAATACCGCACTCTGTTTGACCCTCTATGTCTGCTAATACCACACTCTGCTCTCTCCTTTATCTCTGCTAATAACACACTCGACTCTCTCCTCTATCTCTGCTAACACCACACTCTGCTCTCTCCTCTATCTTTGCTAATATCACACTTTGCTCTCTCCTCTATCTTTCCTATTATCACACTCTGCTCTGTCCTCTATATCTGCTACTTCCACACTCTACCCTCCTCTATCTCTGCTAATACCACACTCTGCTCTCTCCTCTGTCTCTGCTAATATCACACTCTGCTCTTCCCTCTCTCTCTGCTATTATCACACTCTGCTCTCTTATGTATCTCTGCTAATATCACACTCTGCCCTCCTCTATCTCTACTAATACCACACTCTGCTCTCTCCTCTATCTCTGCTAATATCACACTCTGCTCTCCTCTATATCTGCTAATACCACACTCTGCTCTCCCCTCTATCTCCGCTAATACCACACTCTGCTCTCCTCTATATCTGCTAATACCACACTCTGCTCTCCCCTCTATCTCTGCTAATACCACACTCTACTCTCTCCTCTATATCTGCTAATACCACATTCTGCTCTCCCCTCTATCTCTGCTAATACCACACTCTGCTCTCCTCTATATCTGCTAATACCACACTCTGCTCTCCCCTCTATCTCTGCTAATACCACACTCTGCTCTCTCCTCTATCTTTGCTAATATCACACTCTGCTCTCTCCTCTATCTTTCCTATTATCACACTCTGCTCTGTCCTCTATATCTGCTACTTCCACACTCTACCCTCCTCTATCTCTGCTAATACCACACTCTGCTCTCTCCTCTGTCTCTGCTAATATCACACTCTGCTCTTCCCTCTATCTCTGCTATTATCACACTCTGCTCTCTTATGTATCTCTGCTAATACCACACTCTGCTCTCTCCTCTATCTCTGCTAATATCACACTCTGCTCTCCTCTATATCTGCTAATACCACACTCTGCTCTCCCCTCTATCTCTGCTAATACCACGCTCTACTCTCTCCTCTATCTCTGCTAATATCACACTCTGCTCTCCCCTCTATCTCTGCTAATACCACACTCTGTTTGACCCTCTTTCTCTGCTAATACCACACTCTACTCTCTCCTCTATCTCTGCTAATATCACACTCTGCTCTCTCCTTTATCTCTGCTAATAACACACTCGACTCTCTCCTTTATCTCTGCTAATATCACACTCTGCTCTCCCCTCTATCTCTGCTAACACCACACTCTCCTTTCTCTTCAATCTCTGCTAATACCAAACTCTGCTCTCTCCTCTATCTCTGCTAATACCACACTCTGTTTGACCCTCTATCTCTGCTAATACCGCACTCTGTTTGACCCTCTATGTCTGCTAATACCACACTCTGCTCTCTCCTTTATCTCTGCTAATAACACACTCGACTCTCTCCTTTATCTCTGCTAATATCACACTGTGTGCTCTCCTCTATCTCTGCTAAAAACCACACTCTGCTCTCTCCTCTATCTTTGCTAATATCACACTTTGCTCTCTCCTCTATCTTTCCTATTATCACACTCTGCTCTGTCCTCTATATCTGCTACTTCCACACTCTACCCTCCTCTATCTCTGCTAATACCACACTCTGCTCTCTCCTCTGTCTCTGCTAATATCACACTCTGCTCTTCCCTCTATCTCTGCTATTATCACACTCTGCTCTCTTATGTATCTCTGCTAATATCACACTCTGCCCTCCTCTATCTCTACTAATACCACACTCTGCTCTCTCCTCTATCTCTGCTAATATCACACTCTGCTCTCCTCTATATCTGCTAATACCACACTCTGCTCTCCCCTCTATCTCTGCTAATACCACACTCTGCTCTCCTCTATATCTGCTAATACCACACTCTGCTCTCCCCTCTATCTCTGCTAATACCACGCTCTACTCTCTCCTCTATCTCTGCTAATATCACACTCTGCTCTCCCCTCTATCTCTGCTAATACCACACTCTGTTTGACCCTCTTTCTCTGCTAATACCACACTCTACTCTCTCCTCTATCTCTGCTAATATCACACTCTGCTCTCTCCTTTATCTCTGCTAATAACACACTCGACTCTCTCCTTTATCTCTGCTAATATCACACTGTGTTCTCTCCTCTATCTCTGCTAACACCACACTCTGCTCTCACCTCTATCTCTGCTAATACCACACTCTGTTCTCTCCTCTATCTTTGCTAATACCACAATCTGCTCTCCCCTCTATCTCTGCTAATACCACACTCTGTTTGACCCTCTATCTCTGCTAATACCACACTCTGTTTGACCCTCTATCTCTGCCAATACCACACTCGGCTCTCTCCTCTATCTCTGCTAATATCACACTCTGCTCTCTCCTTTATCTCTGCTAATAACACACTCGACTCTCTCCTTTATCTCTGCTAATATCACACTGTGTTCTCTCCTCTATCTCTGCTAACACCACACTCTGCTCTCACCTCTATCTCTGCTAATACCACACTCTGTTCTCTCCTCTATCTTTGCTAATACCACAATCTGCTCTCCCCTCTATCTCTGCTAATACCACACTCTGTTTGACCCTCTATCTCTGCTAATACCACACTCTGTTTGACCCTCTATCTCTGCCAATACCACACTCGGCTCTCTCCTCTATCTCTGCTAATATCACACTCTGCTCTCTCCTTTATCTCTGCTAATAACACACTCGACTCTCTCCTTTATCTCTGCTAATATCACACTGTGTGCTCTCTTATATCTCTGCAAATACCACACTCTGCTCTCTCCTCTATCTCTGCCAATACCACACTCTGCTCTCTCCTCTATCTCTGCTAATACCACACTCTGCTCTCTCCTCTATCTCTGCTAATACCACATGTAACGGAACCCATCACTGTTTTACCCTGTTTTATGATTATTATGGTTAAAATATGATCCTACTATTATACTGCATGTATGTTGGTTTATGCGCTGCAGAATATTGTCCCAGACTATTGCAGCTACTTGGCATGGGAGATAATCCTGTTACAGAGACTCCACATAAGATAAAGGAAGTCTATTGTATAAAGTGTTTTCATTCTCAGATAAGAACAAAGAAGTGTAATTGAATCAATGTCTGATTGTATCAAAGTTGCCAGGTAGCCTTGGGGAGGTGAGACCCACCTATTGTTCTCTTTATGTGTATTGTGTGGCCAAATATGGGCATGTGTATTGCCTGTGGGAAGAGATGTGTATAAATATTTCTGCACAACAAAATAAAATTGAGTTCACTACTTTACCCTTCAAAACATAGCCTCGTCTCGTTATTGGAGGGGATTGCTATATCACACTGGGGATTGCTATGCGCTGCATACTCCCTGGGAGCTTTAAGCTACGGCGGTTGTGGAGTCTGTGGTGGTGGTGGTGTCCGGTGCGGTGCTTGTAGGCCTCGACGCAAACTAGGACGCGTCCATCAACGGAGGTACCCGGTCGGGTGCCAGTAGATCCGTTACATTGGCTGGCAGTGGTGGGATGACGTCCTAGTAAGAGGAAAAGCAGCACGGAGACACCGGTAACGTTTAGAGTTACAAATTGAGGGCAACGCTAGTATCCGTACAGCGCCCCTGGCTACAGCAGGATGGAACCGGCTGGTTTTCAGACATCGTTCCATGATGAGGAGGAGGAGGCGGCCGCGGACTACAGGGATGCAGACAGAAAGGAACTCTGGTATGATGCCCTGGAAGATGCCCAATGGCGGCGAGGTGAGAGTCTCCCCAGTGATGAGCAGCGGCTACAGAAGTGTGTGGCAATGCGGATGTATCTATTGGGAGAGCGGCCCTGGATGAGTGGGTGACAAGACTAGAGACCCTGGTATGGCGAGAGCTCTGGCTAGACAACGCATACCAGGCCCTCTGGTGGCATACCGTTCGACTTACCCCCTGGACGGCTGAACACGACTTACCGGAGGGGGATGATTATGATGGCCCGGGATTATTATGGGATGCCTTGGAGGACGACATTGATCTTGGCAGCACGGAGGGGTCTAGGTTTTGGGACATCTACAACTACCGGATGGGCATGTATGTCTGGGATGACGAAGGCGAGGTGAGCAAAGACATGACCCACCTGGTAACGAGAGAGTGGGAGCTGGAGCAGGACTACCAACACCTGCTCAGCCCCAACCTACTCGACAAGCAGAACCAGACTTCATTGACTGGTCCTGGGATGACCTCCAGATGGCAGGTAGAGATGGGACCGAGGTCTCTCTACCGGCCCTACAGGGGGCAGAAGGTGTCGCCCTTCCCCCCCAGCGGCAGTGTGAACCCCAGGGGGCAGAAGGTGTCATCCTTCCCCCCCAGCGGCAATGTGAACCCCAGGGGGCAGAAGGTGTCGTCCTTCCCCCCCAGCGGCAGTGTGAACCCCAGGGGGCAGAAGGTGTCGTCCTTCCCCCCCAGTGGCAGTGTGAACCCCAGGGGGCAGAAGGTGTCGTCCTTCCCCCCCAGCGGCAGTGTGAACCCCAGGGGGCAGAAGGTGTCGTCCTTCCCCCCCAGCGGCAGTGTGAACCCCAGGGGGCAGAAGGTGTCGTCCTTCCCCCCCAGCGGCAGTGTGAACCCCAGGGGGCAGAAGGTGTCGTCCTTCCCCCCCAGCGGCAGTGTGAACCCCAGGGGGCAGAAGGTGTCGTCCTTCACCCCCAGCGGCAGTGTGAACCCCAGGGGGCAGAAGGTGTCGTCCTTCCCCCCCAGCGGCAGTGTGAACCCCAGGGGGCAGAAGGTGTCGTCCTTCCCCCCCAGCGGCAGTGTGAACCCCAGGGGGCAGAAGGTGTTGTCCTTCCCCCCCAGCGGCAGTGTGAACCCCAGGGGGCAGAAGGTGTCGTCCTTCACCCCCAGCGGCAGTGTGAACCCCAGGGGGCAGAAGGTGTCGTCCTTCACCCCCAGCGGCAGTGTGAACCCCAGGGGGCAGAAGGTGTCGTCCTTCACCCCCAGCGGCAGTGTGAACCCCAGGGGGCCGAAGGTGTCGTCCTTCCCCCCCAGCGGCAGTGTGAACCCCAGGGGGCAGAAGGTGTCGCCCTTCCCCCCCAGCGGCAGTGTGAACTATGGGAAAGACTTTAGCTACATGGCAACTGAACTGTGTGAATAGGATCTGAAAGCTATTCGGTGGTTTTGTGCGCTCAGATCCCAGCTATCTGGGGATATGTGAAATGTGAGGAAATGTGAATTGCAGTAATGCTGATGGGTTGTCAAACTGTAGAAGTGACCAACAAATCGTTTTCTCCGGACATCCCCAGGCCGATCCGTTGGGATCAGACCGTGTATGCCGGCTTATGGTCACGGGGGAGGTGTGTAACGGAACCCATCACTGTTTTACCCTGTTTTATGATTATTATGGTTAAAATATGATCCTACTATTATACTGCATGTATGTTGGTTTATGCTCTGCAGAATATTGTCCCAGACTATTGCAGCTACTTGGCATGGGAGATAATCCTGTTACAGAGACTCCGCATAAGATAAAGGAAGTCTATTGTATAAAGTGTTTTCATTCTCAGATAAGAACAAAGAAGTGTAATGGAATCAATGTCTGATTGTATCAAAGTTGCCAGGTAGCCTTGGAGAGGTGTGACCCACCTATTGTTCTCTTTATGTGTATTGTGTGGCCAAATATGGGCATGTGTATTGCCTGTGGGAAGAGATGTGTATAAATATTTCTGCACAACAAAATAAAGTTGAGTTCTCTACTTGACCCTTCAAAACGTAGCCTCGTCTCGTTATTGGAGGGGATTGCTATATCACACTGGGGATTGCTATGCGCTGCATACTCCGTGGGAGCTTTAAGCCACGGCGGTTGTGGAGTCTGTGGTGGTGGTGGTGTCCGGTGCAGTGCTTGTAGGCCTCCAAGCAAACTAGGACGCGTCCATCAACGGAGGTACCCGGTCGGGGTGCCAGTAGATCCGTTACACCACATTTTGCTCTCCCCTCTATCTCTGCTAATACCACACTCTCCTCTCTATCTGTGCTAATACCACATTCTGCTCTCCTCTCTATCTCTGCTAATACCACACTCTGCTCTCTCCTCTATCTCTGCTAATACCACACTCTGCTCTTTCCTCTATCTCTGCTAATACCACACTCTGCTCTCTCCTCTATCTCTGCTAATACCACACTCTGCTCTCTCCTCTATCTCTGCTAATAGCACACTTTGCTCTCCCCTATATCTCTGTTAATACCACACTCTGCTCTCTCCTCCATCTCTGCTAATACCACACTCTGCTCTCTATCTGTGCTAATACCACATTCTGCTCTCCTCTCTATCTCTGCTAATACCACACTCTGCTCTCTCCTCTATCTCTGCTAATACCACACTCTGCTCTTTCCTCTATCTCTGCTAATACCACACTCTGCTCTCTCCTCTATCTCTGCTAATACCACACTCTGCTCTCTCCTCTATCTCTGCTAATAGCACACTTTGCTCTCCCCTATATCTCTGTTAATACCACACTCTGCTCTCTCCTCCATCTCTGCTAATACCACACTCTGCTCTTTCCTCTATCTCTGCTAATATTACACTCTGCTGTCTCCTCTATCTCTGCTAATATCACACTCAGCTCTCTCCTCTGTCTCTGCTAATATCACACTCTCCTCTGTCCTCTATATCTGCTACTTCCACACTCTACCCTTCTCTATTTCTGCTAATACCACACTCTGCTCTCTCCTCTGTCTCTGCTAATATCACACTCTGCTCTCCCATGTATCTCTGCTAATATCACACTTTGCCCTCCTCTATCTCTACTAATACCACACTCTGCTCTCTCCTCTGTCTCTGCTAATATCACACTCTGCTCTCCTCTCTATCTCTGCTATTATCACACTCTGCTCTCCCATGTATGTCTGCTAATATCACACTCTGCCCTCCTCTATCTCTACTAATACCACACTCTGCTCTCTCCTCTGTCTCTGCTAATATCACACTCTGCTATCCCCTCTATCTCTGCTAATACCACACTCTGCTCTCCTCTATATCTGCTAATACCACACTCTGCTCTCTCCTCTATCTCTGCTAATACCATACTCCACTCTCTCATCATATGGCTACGCCCTCTCCTCCTATGTCATCCTGCTCCACCCCATCATTGGTAATACTGTGGTCTGCCGCTCACTGCTGAGGTCTGTTTTATAGAGCGTTAGGAGGAATTATGTTGTTTTTCTTCCGTTGTGTAGTTGTGTTCAACTACCTGTGAACCTATGGACTGGTAAGTTCTGCGTGCCTGGCGTTGCTGAGCCTCGTTTTCATCATGTTTCAGAATTTTTACATTTTTCATCCGCCATTTTTTCCTATACTTTGCCAATTTTCGTTCAACGAAAAACACAAAATATGGCTTTAAATAGTTTGCAATCTCACTCCCAGGCTTCCTGGGGTTACCCCTGTGCTGTGTGTGAGTGTTATTGTTATTTTTTTATTCTTTTTGTGGTTTTCCGGTGTTTTTGAGTTACGCATGTGAACCAACTGCCTCCATCAACTGCTTGCCTCGCTTCGTGAGGCTTGCAGTGCAATGAGCGCTGCAATGAGCACTAAAGGCGCTCATTGCACTGCAAGCCTTGCGAAGCAAGGCAAGAAGTTGAGAGACGCAGTTGGTTCAAACGCGTAACTCAAAAACACAGAAAAACCATAAAAATAATAAAAAAATAATAATAACACACTGTTGAGGAACACGGGAATTACTTAGGCTGCAACTGCGTCTCTCAACTTCTTGCCTCGCTTCGAAAGGCTCTCAGTGCAATGAGCGCCTTTAGTGCTCATTGCAGCCTAAGTCCTGTGTGCCTCACCTTCGGTGCTCATTGCAGCTTAAGTCCCTCCTGCCTCAACTGCTCGCCTCGCTTTGCGAGGCTCGCAGTGCAATGAGCGCCTTCAGAGCTCATTGAAGCCTGTCATGCATGTGTCAATGGCTGTGCGAGGCATGCAAAAGTATAACCAACATCGCAAATGTTACCCACACTGACAACTATATAGATGATTGTGAGAGACTAAGCAACTCGGAGTGATGTTATATGCAGAGATAAGAGCTATAGGAACGTGTTATATGATGATATATGAGAGATTATATGGTGATATAGCACCTTCAGTGAGATATTATATAAAGATAAAAGGATTCCTATAGTTATAGGTTTTCTAGATTTCTAACAGTTATATAAAGATAAAGTTATATAGAGAGACAGCAGTTAATTCCTGGCATAGCTCCAACTATAAAAAGTAACTGTGTAATGATATTGTGGCTATAGGGAGCAGTAGGTTGTATTCTAGGGCTTGATCTGTCCACTTGCAGTAGTAATATTCAGCTGTTATCTCCTCTGTCTCATTACTGTCTCACTCACACGGACCCTGATAACGCGTCGCCCCAATTCCTGGAGAATGAATCCACAGAACATATGGTATCCTGCGGAGGACGAGTCTGCGTGATACCAGATGGTGCCGTGTGATTAAATGGGAATCAGACCCCGCGAGCCGATCACAGATGGGGGCTATTTTCACTTAATTAATAACATAATGGGAAAAAAAAAATCTTAAAGTGATCTCTCTGGATATGAAAGTCTTAAGTGCTTCTACATTATATATCTCTCCTTATGTGTGCATTATATATATATATATATATATATATATATATACATACATAAAAACATGTTTTGCAGTTGTTTAGTCATTCAGTCGTATCCTACTTTCCATGACCCTAAGGGCTGCAGTATACCAGGCACATCTGTCAGTCACTGCCCATCTGAGCTCCATCAAGTTTACGTTCAATGCTTCAGTGACCTGATCTATCCATCCCCGTCTCTGCCTCGCCCTTCTTAGTGTACCTTCAATCTTTCCCAGCATCAGAATCTTCTCTAGGGAATCCTGCCTTGTCATGATATGGCCAAAATATTTGAGCTTCATTCTGATGATCAAACCTTCCAGTGAACAGTTTGTCTTTACCTCAACTAAAACTGATCCTTTCTTTAACACTCCTTATACTTTCTCATCCTCTGGTGTCAATGTCCTTGCATTAACTTTTATGTTTCTTCCTTAATCCCTCAAACAGCCATTCCCTTATTGACTCTGAGTGCACTGATTTCCTCTCTGTAAGTCAATGAAAAGTGCATACTGGATGAACTATTAGAGGTTGTGAGCAGTCAGCTGCATTCCAACAAGAAAAGATCTGACAATTTATTAATGGCTCAGTCATTTTATTGGACTGCCTGTGCGGTCAGGAAGGTCCTGAAGTCCTGTGCTGTTGATGTGCCCAGAGGACTGGAGATAGCAATCACTGTTTCAGTAAACCAAAAGTGCTGAATACTGGGACCAGTCTGTACACACCACAATGAGAGAAAGGGGTTAGATGTATATGTTATGTCTCTGAGAGAGCTGCAAGTAATTTGATGCTTCTAGATTTTAACTGAATAGATATATCATCAGCCTTATTAAATTGTGATTCGGTTAATTGAATAGGGCTCTATAAAGGCACAGAGCATATTTTTTTTACAGAAGTTGATGGTTAGTGAATTCTATTCAAAAGTAAGGTCTTCACTAACTAAATACTTCTGTAAAAAAGATATGCCTTTACTGCACCAATGCCTCAAAAAAAGTCTGGTTACAATATGCCCGACAACACCTTGACACACCTCACAGCTTCTGGTACACTGTAATTTGGAGTGACGAGACCAAAATAGAGCTTTATGGTCACAACCATAAGCACTATTGTAATGGAACCCATCACTGTTTTACCCTGTTTTTATGGTTACTTATTTCTTATGGTTAAAATATCATCCTTTTGCTATACTGTAGATTTGTTGGTCTATGTTCTGCAGAATATTGGCTCAGACTATTGCAGACCGTAGCATAATAGATAATCCTATATCAAGAGGAGCCTATTGTGTAAAGTGTTCACATTGTCAAAGATAGAACAAAGAGAAGGATGATCTTATCAATGTCTGTTATTGTATCAAAGTAGCCAGGTAGTCTCCGGGAGGTGTGACCACACCTGATGTTCTCTCTATCTGTACTGTGTGGCCAAATATGGGCATGTGTATTACCTGTGGCCAAAGATGTATATATATATATCTGTATAACAAAATAAAAAGACATAATTCTTTCCCAATTGAGTGTCGTCCAATATGGGTGGATGGGGCTTGTGAGACTGCGCAGTGCTTCTATATGGATATTTTACGGTATACCAGAGGAGATATTGGACTTATGATTCAAACTCCGTTACATTTGGTGGCAGCGGTGGGATAGAAGCCAAGCCGTGCAATGAAGTTGTATGGAAGCAGCAGTGCTACACTTGCACCAGAGATGGAGGAAAGTGAGATCGCAAAGGAGCTGAGGATACGGCTGGCGTTTTACCCGAATCCTCCATCAGAAGAAACTATAACCAAAGTGATGGTACAGGTACAATATTACATCTTGGCAACCAGACAACTAGCAGAGCAGCTAAGCAGAGCAGGATTACCAGCAGTATCGGTCACCACACTACCCTACAATGCATCTAAAACCATCCCAGACACAGAGGCAGCGGAAGTATTTCAGAGATAGCTAAAGGGGCTCTCTGAGGAGGACTTAACTGAGGATCAGGAGGAGGATCACTGGGATCTACTTGTGGATGAGGTACAGGAGGAGTGTGAAGGGGTAAATGATGGCCCTTTACCAACTCTTGGGGATGGAGAATGTTTTCTCCTAGAAAAGGCAGTGACTGTGTCAGATAACCAATGTCTGTACCCTGACACCCCAGGAGAGTTGCTCCAAGAGGTGCTAGTTGAGCATGGAGCCCAGGAGGACTATGTAATTGACTGTGGGGAGGGAACAAAGCCAGTCCCTAGGTACAAGAAACCAGACCTCACACAGCAGGGCTGCCAAGGGCACCAAGGGGGCCAAGTTGCCCAGCAAGAGAGTGCAGGGAGCACCAAGAGACAGGACAGGGAACAGACAGAAAAGGAGAGGGGACAGAGACAGGAGAGGGGACAGAGACAGGAGAGGGATCAGACACAGGAGAGGGGACAGAGACAGGAGAAGGGACAGAGACAGGAGAGGGATCAGACACAGGAGAGGGGACAGAGATTGGAGAGGGGACAGATAGAGGAGAGGGGACAGAGACAGGAGTGGGGACAGACACAGGAGAGGGGACAGAGACAGGAGAGGGGACAGAGATAGGAGAGGGGACAGAGACGGGAGAGGGGACAGACACAGGAGATGGGACAGACAGGAAAGGGGACAGACAAGAGAAAGGACTGGAACCTGGAAGGAATGCAGAGAGCCTGGCTGTGGTATGGGCGCTCAAAAAGTTACAGCCATATTTGTATGTACAACCCTTTACCCTGTTTATGGATCACAACCCGTTGGTGTGGCTCACCCGGGTGCTCTGGGACAGAAATGGGGGCCTACCTTGTGGACTATTGGGGTGGGATCCTGGACTATTTGGGTGGAGTTGCCTGGGAAGAACAGTGGGCCCTGTACAATAGGGGCCTGACCAGGAGCTGGGGGAGGCATGTACTCTGCAATTTGGGACGGTTTTGCTAAAGGACTTCAGTTCAATTGAAAGGCTGATGCTTTTCTGTCTCATTATTTAATTGTCTGAAACCAGTTTGTAAAATGTATTTTCCCTCGTCTTGAAATGTCTATTGCTGTGAATGCTGTATGAAGTGTGCGTTTTGTTTTGTTTTTGAAATATTGGGTCAATGTGAACTGCAGTAATGCTGATGGGTTGTCCAGGCAAACTGAACTAAAGAAGTGACCAACAAAAAGTTTTGTCCGGACATCCCCAGGCCGATCCGTTGGGATCAGACCGTGTATGCCGGCTTATGGTCACGGGGGAGGTGTGTAACGGAACCCATCACTGTTTTACCCTGTTTTTATGGTTACTTATTTCTTATGGTTAAAATATCATCCTTTCCTATACTGTAGATATGTTGGTCTATGTTCTGCAGAATATTGGCTCAGACTATTGCAGACCGTAGCATAATAGATAATCCTATATCAAGAGAAGCCTATTGTGTAAAGTGTTCACATTGTGAAAGATAGAACAAAGAGAAGGATGATCTTATCAATGTCTGTTATTGTATCAAAGTAGCCAGGTAGTCTCCGGGAGGTGTGACCACACCTATTGTTCTCTCTATCTGTACTGTGTGGCCAAATATGGGCATGTGTATTACCTGTGGCCAAAGATATATATATATATATCTGTATAACAAAATAAAAAGACATAATTCTTTGACTCCCAATTGAGTGTCGTCCAATATGGGTGGATGGTGCTTGTGAGACTGCGCAGTGCTTCTATATGGATATTTTATGGTATACCAGAGGAGATATTGGACTTATGATTCAAACTCCGTTACAACTATGTTTGGAAAGGGGTCAACAAGGCCTATAGGGAAAAGAATACCATCCCTACTGGGAAGCATGGTGGTGGCTCACTGATGTTTTGGGGGAGGGGGTGGGGGTGAGCTCTAAAGGCACAGGGAATCTTGTGAAAATTGATGGCAAGATGAATGCAACATGTTATCAGAAAATACTGGCAGACAGTTTGCATTCTTCTGCACGAAGGCTGCAACGCTCTTTCCAGCATGACAATGACCCTAAGCACAAGGCCAAGTTGACCCTGCAGTGGTTACAGCAGAAAAAGATGAAGGTTGTAGAGTGGCCATCCCAGTCTCCTGACCATAATATCATCGAGCCAGTCTGGAGAGATCTCAAACGTGCGATTCATGCTAGAGGACCAAAGACTTTGCATGACCTGGAGGCTTTTTGCCAAGACGAATCGGCAGCTATACCACCTGCAAGAATTAGGGGCCTCATAGACAACTATTACAAAAGACTGCACGCTGTCATTGATGCTAAAGGGGGCAATACACAGTATCAAGAACTAAGGGTATGTAAACTTTTGAATAGGGTAATTTCATTTTTTCTTTGTTGCCATGTTTTGTTTTATGATTGTGCCATTCTGTTTTAACCTACAGTTGAATATGAATCCCATAATAAATAAAAGAAATGTGTTTTGCCTGCTCACTCATGTTTTCTTTAAACATGGTACATATATTTCCAATGTGCCAAGATTATGCAAACTTTTGAGCACAACTGTATACAGTGGATATAAAAAGTCTACACACCCCTGTTAAAATTTCAGTTTTCTGTGCTGTAAAAAAATGAGATAAAGATAAATCATTTCACCTTTAATGTGACCTATAAACTGTACAACTAAGTTGAAAAACAAACTGAAATCTTTTAGGTAGAGGGAAGAAAAAATATACTACTCGTGTCTCTCTAACCCCCCTGTGTCTCTTTCCCCCTCCTCATCCTCAACCCCCCCTGCTCATCCTAAACCCCCCTCCTCATTCTAAATGCCCCTCCTCACTTTACCCCTCTAAATACCTCCCCCTCACCCCTCACTTACCTCCATCTGCAGCTGTTTAGAATGAAGAGGGGGTTTGAGGATGGGGATTGAGGACGAGGAAGGGGGGGTTGAAGTTGAGGAGGGGGGTTGAGGATGAGAAGGGGGGTTGAGGAGGGAGGTTGAGGAGGGGGGGTTGAGGATGAGGAGGAGGGTTGAGGAGGTGGTGGAGAATGAGGAGGGGGTTTGAGGATGAGGATGGGGGGGTTGAAGTTGATGAGGGGGGTTGAGGATGAGGAGGGGGGTTGAGGAGGGAGGTTGAGGAGGGGGGTTGAGGAGGGGGGTTGAGGAGGGGGTTTAGAATGACGAGGGGGTTTGAGGATGGGGATTGAGGATGAGGATGGGAGGTTGAGGAGGGGGGTTGAGGAGGGGGTTCAGGATGAGGGTTGAGGATGAGGAGGGAGGATGAGGAGGGGGGATGAGGAGGGTGGTTTAGGATGAGGATGGGGTGTTGAGGTTTAGGGGGGGCATTGAGAATGAGGAGGGGGGTTGAGGAGGGGGTTGAGGATGAGGAGGGGGGTTGAGGAGGGAGGTTGGGGAGGGTGATAAGGGAGGGGGGAAGAGACACAGAGAAGAGAGAGGGGAGAAGAGACACAGGGGAGAGAGAGGGGGGGCACAAGAAAAGGGCACACAAGAGGGGGACAGAGAGGGCACAAGAGGGACACAGGGGGCAGCAGATTTCCCACCCTCGGCTAATTCTCGAGTCACTCATTTTTCCCAGTATTTTGTGGTCAAATAGGTGCCTCGGCTTATACTCGGGTCGGCTTATACTCGAGTATATACGGTAATACTTTGTTGAAGCACCTTTTTATTTTATTACAGCACTCAGTCTTTTTGGGTATCATTCTATCAGCATGGCACATTTTGTGCTCCAAATCTGTCAGATTGCGAGGGCATCTCCTGCGCACAGCCCTCTTCAGATCACCCCACAGATTTTCAATCGGATTCAGGTCTGGGCTCTGGCTGGGCCAAAACTTTAATCTTCTTCTGGTGAAGCCATTCCTTTGTTGATTTGGATGTATGCTTTGGGTCGTTGTCATGCTGAAAGATGAAGTTCCTCTTCATGTTCAGCTTTCTAGCAGAAGCCTGAAGTTTTTGTGCCAATATTGACTGGTATTTGGAACTGTTCATAATTCCCTCTATCTTAACTAAGGCCCCAGTTCCAGCTGAAGAAAAACTGCCCCAAAGCATTATGCTGCCACCACCATGCTTCACTTTTGTTCTTTTGGTGATGTGCAGTGTTGTTTTTGCGCCAAACATATCTTTTGGAATTATGGCCAAAAAGTTCAACCTTGGTTTCATCAGACCATAAAAGCTTTTCCCACATGCTTTTGGGAGACTTCAGATCTGTGTTTGCAAAATGTAGCCTGGCTTGGATGTTGTTCTTCGTAAGAAAAGGCTTTCGTCTTGCCACTCTACCCCTTAGCCCAGACATATGAAGAATACGGGAAATTGTTGTCACATGTACCACACAGCCAGTACTTGCCAGATATTCCTGCAGCTCCTTTAATGTTGCTGTAGGCCTCTTGGTAGCCTCCCAGACCAGTTTTCTTCTCGTCTTTTCATCAATTTTGGAGGGAGCTCCAGTTCTTGGTAATGTCACTGTTGTGCCATATTTTCTCCACTTGATGGTGTCTTCACTGTGTTCCATGGTATATCTAATGCCTTGGAAATTCTTTTGTACCCTTCTCCTGACAGATACCTTTTAACAATGAGATCCCTCTGATGCTTTGGAAGCTCTCTGTGGACCATGGCTTTTGCTGTGGGATGCGACTAAGAAAATTTCAGGAAAGACCAACTAGAGCAGCTGAACTTTATTTGGGGTTAATCAGAGGCACTTTAAATGATGGCAGGTGTATGCTGACTCCTATTTAACACAATTTGGAATGTGATTGATTAATTCTGAACACAGCTACATCCCCAGTTACAAGAGGGTGTGCAGACTTATGTAACCACAATATTTTTATTTTTCTTTCCTCCACCAAAAAGATTTCAGTTTGTTTTTCAATTGAGTTGTACAATTTATAGGTCACATTAAAGGTGAAAAAAGTTCTCTATTACCCCTACATGACCTCTTCTTCTATCTGTTCGCTCCCTCTCTCCTCACTAATTACTTCTCTGGATCTTAACTGTGTTTATTGGAATAAAGAGATCACTGCCTTGCAACAGTGTGGATGGTTAAACTATTTTTTCTGTCGCAAATAAATTATTTCTTCCATTCCACCCTATTCTTTATGTCCTGCTTCCCCGTCTATACTCTCCTACACCTGCCATTTTGATGTCTCCTTTGTACCTATATCTCCTCTACCTTCCCCCCTCTTTCAGCGTCTTCTCTGCCTCCTTTGTTTTTGTATCCATATCATGGTTTCTCCTCTACTTCTTCAATACTACCTTGTTTCTGTCTCCCCTTCACTTATTGTTAGTGCCTCTTCCACCAAATCATTATGTCTCTCCTCCAGCCCACTTACCTTGTGTTCTGTCATGTAACCCACATTCCTATTCATGCACCCTGCTATTTGGGTCCTTTATCCAAACTCTCCGCCTCTTTTCCATTCACCGTTTAATTCTTTAATTCATCCACATGAACTCGTCATTTTGTATAAGCACATTTAGTTATACTCATATAGCCGCACCTCAATGATAAGGCCTAAGAAGACTGAAATGTACATTTAAATCTAAGGTTTTCTGCTTCTTCTGTTCAGATGAGAATTGCTTAGCATCTCAAGGCTAGACTGTCCCTCTGAATGAGTTTGGAACAACAGACTACAACATATTATATACACTTATGAGTGCACTCATTTGTATATCTTTATAATACTGACACATACACAATTACTCACAACTGCCGACACACACACTACACAAAACATAGTTACATATTTGTGGGCATATCCAAGCAGGTTCACATGTTTTTCCAGAAATATGAAGTGCACAGAAATAAATATAATATTTAAAACAATTTTATTCTTGAAAATATTCTGTACAGTCAGTATACACAGGTTTATGTTACATCTGAAAATTCACACACTAGAACAACACACTCAAAAACATTACAATCGCTTTACACCGCGTTATGGAGAACAAAAGGGGATCTGGCTGGGTAAAGGCCTGCAATGTATAATGGTATGGAGTATCGGTATACGGAGCAGCTTAATCAAAAGCAGCAAATGTATAGATACTCCATATAATTATACAAAGCAGCGTGTTCATTATCAGTGTATCAGTGGACAGATACTCAGCATCATTATAATGTACGTCGCAGAATGTTCACTATGTGTATAGAGATACTCAGCATCATTATATAGAGGGTGTGTTTGTTATCAGTGTACAGATACTCAGCATCATCATACAGCGCATCATGTTCATTTACAGAAGGCATCGCTGAAACTTTGAGATACTACATGGCATTTCCAGGTGCAATAAGGCACTTTAGGAGTCAGCCTTGTAGGTTCCCCCTTACCCAATAGCCCCTACCATCCAAATTTCCCTTCTTCAATTTTCCTCCCAGAATGCAAAGCATAAAAATGTGAGGGGGAACAAAATGAACAATTCAAGGCAAACATCTTCAATCACTTTTGCAGCCTACACATTGCTGGAGGGGATACTGATTTACTCCCCCTGCCATCGCCATAATCGCAAAACATCCTCCATTTTTACAGAGGCCATAAAAAAATTAACAGTCCTTTGAAAAAGAGAAATAAAATCTTCCGAACTAGTAAAAAATGAACAAGATACAAATAAAATAAAATAAAAATAATTCCGAATATATATTCTGTATGTACACATTATATATTAAATTCTGTATATGAAATTAAAAAAGAAAAATTAATATATGTAAACAACCAAGTATTAGCTTTGTAGGGAAAGGGTATTCATCCTAAAAGTGCCAGGATTCGGAAATAATAGGCATTATACCAATTAGCCTCAATATAGACAGAAGGCAGCTATGGGATGTGGAGTCTGTCCGACTGCAGAGTAGCATCGGGACAGACAGATGGAAGCAACAGTATGGGACTTGGAATCTCTCCCAGGACTTTAGACTGTCAGCTCTGTGTCTCAGTAATATTCTAAAAGGTAACTAGTTGCTTTTCCTTTTCTCTATCTAGAATAGCAGTAAATAAGTTTTGATGGCGCTGAAGTACGAGGTGAGAAAGGTGAAGAGTATGTCTGCACCGTTGGCATTGGCAAACCCACTCTGAGACAGAGGTGTTTGAGGTACCACTGTAGACCCATTTTTTATCTATATATGGTGTTTTTAATAACTGATAATGGGCAATGTCTTTTTAAAAAGAAAGAAATAGATACAAATACATTTCCGTTATTGAGCCACTTCATTCAGCTACTGTTTCAGCAAGGTAAGTCCTTATAAACTAATAATATTTCCATTAATCCCACTGAAAGCACTGGCAGTTTTAGCTGCCAGGTTTCCGTAGTATCAGTGAATATTTCATCTACATGTGGCAGCTCTAGATTAGACAGCAACCAAAATGGCACTTCAGCATAATTGCATATAAAAAGGTAATAAACACTGTATTATTTGTTTCCTTTCTAAATGCAGTGTACCTATGATCAGGTATATTCTTGAATGAGTAAAGTGCAGGGGGAGTAAAGTGATAGTAACATGTTTGAAAGGTACATTCCGCTGTGGAGCAAAATCACCTATTGACAGTTGACTTATCTAATGTGTTCAGAATAATCAGTGCCACTAAGAAGCAAAGTGACATAATTATTGTGACTAGCTTAATTAGTAAATGGGTTAGTCCATTGTACATTATTTGGCGGTTTAGAATCTTTTTAGGGTAAACCTCAATTTCATGATCTGGCCAGTGCAGCTGCAGACATACTTCACACCATTATAGATTACAGCCTTTTCACATAATATAGGGGAAATCTTAATATGCCCTTTTTTAAATTAAGTTAAAAGCAGATGATTTTTTTTTAAAGAAGTTTGTGCTCTACAAAAGAACAAAGGTCCTTTTATTTTTTAAATACCCTTTTTGTTAAAAATAAACAAAACAAAAAAGTGCATTGTGATCAATAAATAATAATGAATAAAAAAGTAGTTGAATTTTTAGTGCTAGTGAACATCAATCAACTTCCTTAGCCACGAACTACACCTCTGGTGAAGCATGATGGGATGGCTTTAAGAATATCAAAGACAGCATATAGGAATTATCATAGAACCAATAGTTGTACCCTACAAATATCCATATAATGATCAATTTTCTCCATGCATTAGTATACTGCACATCTCACCATTTTGTAATGTTCTGCTGGCAAGACCATGGACAGCCTACACAATGCAAGTCTCCAGTTCTGATCAATAATAGGGTTGGAAGTGTTGGCTCAAATGGAACAAGGTGGCAGACTCATATATGAAGGTTAGTGGGACTAAAGGAGGCAACATTCAGTGGATGTCCTTAATGAGAAAACATGGTGTCTTTCACATATACATCTGGATTTTAGGAAGAGGCTTATGAGGTGTATTTTTTAAATAGTCAAAAAGACTGTCCCCACACTGAAGCTGTGAGTTTTTGAGACTTGTGGCATAAGAGAGCGTGTTTAACATACAGTATTAGGAGATAATGAAGATTGTGTTGTAGGATCATGTATTGGATAAGGTATCTCATATTCAGGATTATATGAATATGTACATTTAGACAACAAAGCCATATTCCGCATAACAGGAAGATGCCTAATCTCGACTATCCAGGAATCCTGTACATGAGACACTTTCAATACATAAATGTTTGATGAAACAATACAAATGGAGAATATCCTGACACCAAAACAAAGCTCTTTATCCCATAATACAGGTCTCAATAACTCAACTTTTTACCTTGTGCAATAGACCTCTTATCTAATAAGAGTTTGATTAAACACATAACATCTTTTCACCTTTCTAAGAAAGCAACAAGCCTTAGTTCTGGAAAAAGCTCAGCTTCCTTCTCTCAGAGACATTAAAGATGATGCATCCATTTTATCCTATAAGATACATGTTTAACCGTCCCTGTGTTTGTACAGTAACCAAGAGCATAGTATGTATATGGAACATTAACTGGATGTCTTCTGTGGGTTATGGATTTGCATCCAAACCAATGTTCAGAGCAAAACAACTTGGTCTCAGTTCACCCTTGTACCCAACTCTGATTGGCTGGCTGGGGAGCAGCAGCCATGTTAAACCCATTCTGAGGTGGGAGAGCTGAGTCAAAATTAAAGTCCATCTCATCATTGTCCATAAAGTCATTGAGAATGATAGACTCTACATCACACTCCAAGGTTCCGTTGAACATGTCTAAGTCGAGGTCTGCAGGAAATCTGTCCTGATTGTACATTTGTGGGTGATGGTGGTGGTGATGGTGATATACCCCTTGGTACTGAGCTTCCAGTAGGCTCCCATGCCCAACTTGGTTGCTGAAATAAGGGTGGTGCTGGGTGGATGACAATCCACAGGACTCAGAAGAGTTCACCAGTCCACTGGCGCTGGCTAAGGCACTGTTGTTAACAGAGCAGTGATGATTGAGTGTGGATGGGTGGTACAAGCTGTGGCTCTTCATGAGGGTGGTAGAGTATGGCATCAGGCCAGAGTCACAGTTACCTAGCATGCCAGGATTCTGTCTGTGGTTGCGTTGCTGTGCCACCACAGGTGTAATACCTGGCTCTCCCTGTCCTGTGCTATCTTTATGTCCATAGGTCATGGTAGAGAGAAGATCCTGAAGGGAAGAATTTCTGTAGGTGCTGCCTGGAGAGAAGGCAGCTTGCTTGTTCTCTTGGATTGTCTGCATTGGCAATCTCCTCATTATGCCCATGGGCTGCTGACTGTATATGGAGCCGCAGTAAGCACCAGAGCTGGGACTCAGTGTTGGGCACTTGGAGGTAAAGGAGAATCCTGGACTGCGTTGGCGTAGTGCAGTTCCTGAGGTCACACTATATCCATCCTGTAGCTCATCCAATAACTGGTCTGCCAAGCCCTCACCCAACCCAATGGTGCCCGTCAAATCCGCTAACCGTGGCATATCCACTGAGCAGCGAGCAGTGGGGGACAGGGCACTGGATGGACTTGGATACATAAGAGGCGAAGAAGGGGCTACATCATCATCTTCCAAATCATCAGGCTCCTCGTTGGCCATTATGGGTGAAAGCCTCCCACTCATGGTGCCAGTTGTGCTATTGGCCCTGTTGTGGAACTCAGCCCACACATCAAAGTCATCGCTGGTATGGGAGGAAGGGCTCTCAGACCACTTGGCATGTTGGGAAGAGGGGCTCCCCTCGACTGTCCGATCTGGGGTGGCCTGCACCTGCTGCTGCTTCTTCTTCCCAGCCTTGCCCTTCATTCGAAGGAATTTTCCTCCAGCACTGTCCATTGATGCTGCCCGTCTTCGTGGGGTCTTCCCTGTCTTACCACCTTCTGGGTTCAGCATCCACCAGGAACTTTTGCCTGTTCCCTCATTCTGGACCCTGATAAAGCGTGTGTGGAGAGACAGGTTATGGCGGATGGAGTTCTAGAAAAAGAGAAGAAGAGTATTAGTTACGAGAAACACTAAAAATGAGAGGAACCTTACATATAATAAACATGAAATGCTAAATAACGATGGATTCTAAATTTCAGTTCTGCCTCCAATTTCTAGGCAGATCTGGTCTATTAAACACAGATCACTGCAACTGGAATACTCTGATCTATGCTAATAATTGACACATATAATATTGTTATTTATCATATGCTAACAGGGCTTCTCCAATACTTTTACTACTGCAGGAAATCATGTGTCCCTCTGTTGGTCACTGCTAAGCTAAACACCTGGGAAGAGGTCATATATATTAAAATGTCAGCAGTGGTACCTAAAAGCTTTCAAGTGTCTGGGTGCAGCATCCAAATGATTCAGAAATCCAGGAGGGATGGCACTAAGCGGGACTTTCAAAGTGATCAGTATTTTATTGGCAGGTCAATGTTACAGCCACCTACTGTGACCACAGCTGGTAGCAGGAACATTTGCCTCTTCAATAAATTATTGATCTTGATAGTGAAGCGCCATCTCTGAAGAACATTCATCCAAATGCACACTCGTGCATACATGTCAATGTGCATTTATATGTAAACATATACCATTGACCTATGCAGTTTGAAAGCAATAGACACTGCTAAACTACAGAAGGGGGAAATAGAAAAGCAGTGTAAAGAGGAAATCAGTAGCCAGAGCAAGGCAGCAAAAAAAATATAGAGTGGGGAGACGGGGTGTTTGTAGGTCAGTGCAATTTGTGGTAATGTGGGACTGATTGGGCTTTGGCAATAGAGAAGCAGACTTCTTTCTGTAGGTTACTTGCTAGAAAACACTACTGTTTTACTGTGGTTTAAAACATTCAATCCTAGGACCAGTGCAGGTCTCTGTTACCTTATTTGTAGCTCCTCAGGGAAAAAGAGGGATGAGGAGAGTCTAACACTTTAAACATGCCACTACCGATAGTACCGATAGTAACAGTTCTAGATACATTATTAATGTGCTTATCTAAAATTAAAATACACCCTAGGTAAATCAGTGCACAATAAAACATGTACTGTGCCATATCACCCTACTCAAAATGTTCTGGATCTCAGAGGAGGTCCTCATTAGTGGTGGAAGGCAGCCAAGCAATCGTGAGATCAAAAAGTTTGAGAGCCACTTATCTAGACCCTACCCACCTCATGGCCAGCTGCCCTCACTCGGCTTCTTTACTCCCACCCTCTATATTGTAAGTGGAGACCCTAGGCAGGGTTGCAGTTATAGTGCACATAGCTCATTCTTGCTGGAAGGAGGATGCAAGTTAATAACCTACTCTAACATCCCTAATTCTGTCAGGACCAGAAATCCTGTCCCAGATCTCAATCACTAGAGTGGGTTTATTCCTTGCAAAAATGGTACAGCTACTACAAAAGTCACAAACACCTTTTTCTAAACCCCTGCCCTTTACCAGTCACACCTTTGAGGTGATAAAATCCTTCCCTGATACAGCCACATGCACACTAGTGATTAACTCCTGGACTGCCACAGAGTCTGATAAATCCCTACCTGATGAGGCAACCTGCAGAGCTGTGATTAACCTGTTGTATGCTGGAAACCTGCAGAGCTGTGATTTACCATTCTTCGCCAGTCAAATTTCACCTTTGTTTAAATATTTTTCCTACCAGTCAAAGAGCACTTTTAATTAACCCATTTACTGCCAGAGACAAGCAGAGCTGTGACTAATCTCTTCCCTACTATTGAATCAGTCTATTGACCATTTCCATTAACAGATGCAGAACTGAGTAACCCTTTCTCTGCCAAAAAAGCCACAGTGTTCGATTCATCCCTTCCTTACTAGACAAAAATAGCAGAACTGTAATTAACAACTTTCGTTCAAGTCATACAGAGATTTACCAGAGACATAGAGCGCAATATTTAACCCACTATTTGCTATTGACCTGCAGAGCATTGATTAACTGCACCTCTGGCACAAATAACTGCAAAGCAGTGACTAATACCTCCCCAGCCACATAAACCTGCACAGCAGTGATTAACACAGGCACACCAGGATAAGGAATCAAATGATCTGATAATATACAAGAATAGTGTATGTAGATATGTACATTTAATTCAAACATATTAGACTTCCTCTTTTATAGAAATATAGAGACATATATATATATATATATATATATATATATATATATACATATATATATATATATAGATAGAGCGAGAGAGAGAGATTCATTGATAGATAGATATAATACTGTATGTAATCTATATTTAATTAAAAGATATCAGACCTTCTCTTTCACACAGGAACTATGGAAAATGCATACAGATTTAGAGACAGACATGAAGATAATGTGGAGAGCATTGCCAAAAGTCCTTTGATCTGGTTGTGTGTGATTATTTGAGTTGTGAATGTGGGAAAGGGCTTCTCCTCATTTAACAGTGGTTAATTAAAACATTTGGGTTTTTATTTTTTTCTTGAAAATATCCCAATTTAACAGTGTCAAGATTCAGGTGTCTTTTTTTTCTTGTTGATTGTTCTATGGATATTCTTTCTGGGTTTAATGTATATATATATCCCTATATGTCTGCACACCTATAATACATTTAAACAATTGACATATTTACAAGTACATCTGTAATGTTGCACTAGATATAGTATAGACATGCTGCTCTATATAATGAATCAGAGTATCTATACTGTGATAATGAAGACACTGCTTTGCGGAATTAAACACTGATAATGAACATGCTGCTGTGTATAATGATGCAGAGTATGCTGGTAATGCGTATGCTGCTCTGTATAATGATGCAGAGTATCTAAACACTAATAATGAACACATTGCTCTGTATGATATCACAGATATCGAATAAGTCACTCTGCACAACGATACTAAATATCTATTTAATGAAAATGACAATCCTTCATATGTCGCTCCTCTCTCCCATGGTGACACACTGTTGCGTGTTTTGTCTGTACGGGTCAATGGATGTTACAGTCCTACCCCACTCTGTCTCTGCACGCACAGGCGAAGCAAGCCATTTTATGCGCCCGGCGGTTACAGGATGAAAAAAAAAAGTTAAAAGGGAAGACATGAAAGGGATGGGAAAAAATTGGAAAGAAAGAGACAAAACTGAAATATATAAGGAAATAATAGCAGAGTACAGAAAAAGGCAAAGCAGAAATATTGAATGAGGTTGAGTGGAAAAGCATTCACTTAGGAGAAGCACTGTATGGAGTAAGAAGGAGGGAGGGGTAGACATATGTGTAGATAGATAGATAGATAGATAGATAGATAGATAGATAGATAGATCAATCAATCGAACGATCGATCTAGTACTCATAACAGGAAAAAAATCCACATGAACAGACACGCTCTCAAAAAGAGGGACCTTTTCTTCTTCAGGTCTGGAGAAATACTGAACTATTTTCTAAATCAATCTAATCTAATATCTATCTATCTATCTATCATACTTTAAATTAACCACTACCATTAGTCAAAGTGATTAACAGAGTATCAAGTACCTTAACTACAGTTAAATTGTACTCTATTCCAAGCAGTACAAGACTAGAAAAAATGTAGTGCACCTCCAGTAATATTACCATTCTCAAAATGGATCTTGACCGAGGTCACCATGAGCACTGTAGGGTAACAGATAGTATCTAGATGAAAAAGGTTAAGTAGTTAAAGGGCCAGTGTAAACACTTTTCATGTTTATTATTATTTATTTTTGAATTTATCATTAATTAACATTTAGATATATGTGCAAACAGCATAAACGCAAAACTTTAGCCAGTAAATATCATTTAAAAACACAGTTTACCACATTAATGTCTGCTGATGTACCCCTCCCCACTTATCTCATGCTCCTGAGCACTATTGAAAACTAAATAAAAATGTGAACTGAGGTAATAATAATAGGGCAGCGTGGGTAACCTGGAGCATGCTCATTTGCTAACCTGGAGATGCAGGGGGTTAAGGGATTGTAAACTACAGCCATCTTGTCCTACAGAGCATGCTCCAGGTTACCCACCCTGCCTAATTAATATCGTTTCAGTTTACATTTTCTTTTCAGCAGTGTTCGAGAAAATGAGAGAGGTGGTGAGGGGTACAGAAAATGGCATTAATGAGGTAATCTGTATTTTTAAATTATTTTTTCTGGCTAAAATTTGGCTGCCGTATGTACATGTATTTTTAATGTTAATTAATGATGAACACATAAAAATGTACATTAAATACACTTAAACTAGCCCTTTAATGCCACTGGCCTGAAACACTCTGCAGTGATCTTTCTACTAAGGCGTCTTCTCTCTTGCCCTGCCTGAACCACAGTAAACTCTTACCACTTTCACACTAGTAGAGTTCGCTACCTATCTACTTTGAACATCTTGGACCTCTTTTTCAATACCCTGTAGAGCAATAGTCTTATGTTAAACCCTGCCTTGATGAATTATGTTACTGTGATTGCCCCTACCACTTCTACTACTGAAAGGCTGTTCCACTTACTTACACCCGTTTCTGTAAAGTAGTTCTTCCACATATTACCCATAAATCTTAAAACCTCAGAAGTGTATACTTCCCATCTCTTGAGGAGCTCTTTGGCCTATCTCACTTTATTTTCTCTCCGTGCTATATGCAGTCTAGCACTTGTATAGAACTCTATGCTCTGAATATAGATCATTTTACATGTTTACAATTTAAGGGTTAATTATTGTGCCAAAGGCTGGGGGCTGTGCATGAAATTGCTACAGCATAATTAAACATGTCTGAATGCTCCAAAGATAGCCAGCTCGGTGTGCCAATGTCCCCATGGAAGCTGGTAGGTGAGGGGGTAGAGCTTGTTCATGAAGGGCAAGCCATGGCATGTAAAGGAGAGGGCGTTCCAAGCACGCCCCTCACACCTTCAAACCACAGCCAGTCCCCTGAGGTTTCTCCTTTTTTTGGACTCCCAGATGGAGGTTTTGGAAAATAAACAGCTGTCCGAAATCGTGTACCTAAAGGGTTAAACTGATCAATGCTTTTATGAATCAAAAGTCTGCTCTGCCTTTTCTTCTTTTCTACTGGGAGCTGGATCCCAGAATTCTCTGTTTCTTCAGCGAAGTACATCATTATATTGATACTGCTGTATATATTTTACAGAGTATCTATAAACTGATAATGAATGTGCTGCATTGTATAATTGTGCGGAGTATCTGTACATTGATATTTTATAAACTGTAATTTAAAAGGTAATGATCATGATGATCTATGAGTTTGTATAGATTTTTAATGAATAAACTGCTCTATATAATGATGCTGAGTATCTATACCCTGATAATGAATGTGCTGCATTGTATAATGATGTTACGTGTCTCTGTACACTGATATGATCATGTGCACTGTATACTGATGATGGGTATATATACAGTACATTCATAGAAAAATTATGTGGAGCATCTATACTAGTGATGAGCAACAGCTGGGCCTGGGGTGGCCCCCAGATTGTTATCTGGAGTGGGAGAGCTGCCCTGGCCCTATGGACCACAGCGCTCCAGGCACGTCTATAGTTATGTCTCTGGTTGCGCTTATCCATAAGGTTATCTTGGCAAAGATACTGGAGTGGGTTGCCAGTTCCGCAATTTATCTGACCTCTCTGCTGTGACATGATTATCTTGGGTTACTCTACATGGTGTAGCCCGTAGCTTCATTCAGATGTACAAGCCCCTTCTCCACGACAAGGTAGCGATCCAGAAGGAAAGCAACTAATACCCAACTGTACTCTTAAATACTTCTCATCATTATCAATATCTCTATTACCAATTAATTCATTTCCTACAGCGGTTTTTAGCATTTTGCTTTGGGTAAAATTTAAAGATTAAAACACAGTGCGGCCATTTTAAGGTTTCAGGGGGCACATATGAGGCCCTTCAAGTAAAATCGTAACATGCTGCACTGTATAATGATACTGAGTATGTATACACAGATATTTAACATACTACTCTGTATGATGAGTATGTATACATTGATAATTAACACGCTGCTCTATATAATGATTTTCAGTATCTATACAGTGATAATAAAAACACTGCTCTGTATAATTATGAGGAGTATCTAAACACTGCTGCAACGCACTGATAATAAAAATACAGCACAATATAATGATGTTGAGTATCTCAATACTCTGCAGTAACAGATTGTCTTCACTCTGGCAGTGCCAGCTCTCTCGGCACCAGTGTGTGGGCATTGCATTGCTGGAGGCACTCAGCCACATGATGATGGCAGTGCAAAGAGTTTAACCCTATGGTGGTTCCTGGAATGCAGATAATTATCCAGTGGGAGCAGGGTCCACGAGGGTAAACAATATATAGAAAAAGAGGCCTAGTTAGAAAATAGAATGTTCTCAATATATTAATTAGATATAATGGGAATAGCTACATATTTTGTGAGTACTAAAAATAAATAAAAATATCTATCTATAATATGACTACATAAGAGACACAAATTAAGGAGAAACAATGATTATAAAAAGGGGAAGTGGAAGGCAGAGATAACTCCTATTCACTTATTACCATGGGATAGAATCCCTCTAGCTAACCATAGACACATGGCTCCCACCATCAAGAGGGAGAATTAATAGGCTGTTCCTTTAAATAATGAGGGGGGAGCAGGGAATTCCCTCTCTAAGTGTGTATGGGGGGAGGCACGCGTCGCTCTGGTTACGGGAGCCCCGGACGGTTGCCATGACACCCGGCGACGGGAGGGTTACCAAGGAAACATGATGGGGTCTTTATAGGGACAGAAAAAAAGGATAAGGCTGTAGTATATAGTTATACAGAGTATTACTAATTATTGATACAGAGCTTCTACAAACTGATAATGGAAACTGATTTGTATTATGATGCAGAGTATCGATACCCTGATAATAAACATGCTGCACTGTATAATGATGCAGAGTATCGATACCCTGATAATAAATCCGCTGCACTGTATAATGATGCAGAGTATCGATACCCTGATAATAAACACGCTGCTCTGTATAATGATGCCGAGTATTGATACCCTGATAATAAATCCGCTGCACTGTATAATGATGCAGAGTATCGATACCCTGATAATAAATCCGCTGCACTGTATAATGATGCCGAGTATTGATACCCTGATAATAAATCTGCTGCACTGTATAATGATGCAGAGTATCTATACCCTGATAATAAATCCGCTGCACTGTATAATGATGCAGAGTATCTATACCCTGATAATAAATCTGCTGCACTGTATAATGATGCCGAGTATTGATACCCTGATAATAAATCTGCTGCTCTGTATAATGATGCCGAGTATTGATACCCTGATAATAAATCCGCTGCACTGTATAATGATGCAGAGTATCGATACCCTGATAATAAATCCGCTGCACTGTATAATGATGCCGAGTATTGATACCCTGATAATAAATCTGCTGCACTGTATAATGATGCAGAGTATCTATACCCTGATAATAAATCCGCTGCACTGTATAATGATGCAGAGTATCGATACCCTGATAATAAATCTGCTGCACTGTATAATGATGCCGAGTATTGATACCCTGATAATAAATCTGCTGCACTGTATAATGATGCTGAGTATTGATACCCTGATAATAAATCTGCTGCACTGCATAATGATGCCGAGTATTGATACCCTGATAATAAATCCGCTGCACTGTATAATGATGCCGAGTATCGATACCCTGATAATAAATCCGCTGCACTGTATAATGATGCCGAGTATCGATACCCTGATAATAAATCCGCTGCTCTGTATAATGATGCCGAGTATCGATACCCTGATAATAAATCCACTGCTCTGTATAATGATGCCGAGTATTGATACCCTGATAATAAATCTGCTGCACTGTATAATGATGCAGAGTATCTATACCCTGATAATAAACACGCTGCTCCGTATAATGATGCAGAGTATCGATACCCTGATAATAAACACGCTGCTCTGTATAATGATGCAGAGTATCGATACCCTGATAATAAACACGCTGCTCTGTATAATGATGCAGAGTATCGATACCCTGATAATAAATCCGCTGCACTGTATAATGATGCAGAGTATTGATACCCTGATAATAAACACGCTGCTCTGTATAATGATGCAGAGTATTGATACCATGATAATAAACACACTGCACTGTATAATGATGCAGAGTATCTATACCCTGATAATAAACACGCTGCTCTGTATAATGATGCTGAGTATCGATACCCTGATAATAAATCCGCTGCACTGTATAATGATGCCGAGTATTGATACCATGATAATAAACACACTGCACTGTATAATGATGCAGAGTATCTATACCCTGTTAATAAATCCGCTGCACTGTATAATGATGCCGAGTATTGATACCCTGATAATAAATCCGCTGCACTGTATAATGATGCAGAGTATCGATACCCTGATAATAAATCCGCTGCACTGCATAATGATGCCGAGTATTGATACCCTGATAATAAATCTGCTGCACTGTATAATGATGCCGAGTATTGATACCCTGATAATAAATCCGCTGCACTGTATAATGATGACGAGTATTGATACCCTGATAATAAATCCGCTGCACTGCATAATGATGCCGAGTATTGATACCCTGATAATAAACACGCTGCACTGTATAATGATGCCGAGTATCGATACCCTGATAATAAATCCGCTGCACTGTATTATGATGCCGAGTATTGATACCCTGATAATAAACACGCTGCAGTGTATAATGATGCCGAGTATTGATACACTGATAATAAATCTGCTGCACTGTATAATGATGCCGAGTATTGATACTCTGATAATAAATCCGCTGCACTGTATAATGATGCCGAGTATTGATACCCTGATAATAAATCCGCTGCACTGCATAATGATGCCGAGTATTGATACCCTGATAATAAATCTGCTGCACTGTATAATGATGCCGTGTATTGATACCCTGATAATAAATCCGCTGCACTGTATAATGATGCAGAGTATTGATACCCTGTTAATAAATCCGATGCACTGTATAATGATGCCGAGTATTGATACCCTGATAATAAATCCGCTGCACTGTATAATGATGCAGAGTATCGATACCCTGATAATAAATCTGCTGCACTGTATAATGATGCCGAGTATTGATACCCTGATAATAAATCCGCTGCACTGTATAATGATGCCGAGTATCGATACCCTGATAATAAATCCGCTGCACTGTATAATGATGCCGAATATTGATACCCTGATAATAAATCTGCTGCACTGCATAATGATGCCGAGTATTGATACCCTGATAATAAATCTGCTGCACTGCATAATGATGCCGAGTATTGATACCCTGATAATAAATCCGCTGCACTGTATAATGATGCCGAGTATTGATACCCTGATAATAAATCCGCTGCACTGTATAATGATGCCGTGTATTGATACCCTGATAATAAATCCGCTGCACTGTATAATGATGCCGTGTATTGATACCCTGATAATAAATCCGCTGCACTGTATAATGATGCCGAGTATTGATACCCTGATAATAAATCTGCTGCACTGTATAATGATGCCGAGTATTGATACCCTGATAATAAATCTGCTGCACTGTATAATGATGCCGTGTATTGATACCCTGATAATAAATCCGCTGCACTGTATAATGATGCAGAGTATCGATACACTGATAATAAACACGCTGCAGTGTATAATGATGCAGAGTATCGATACCCTGATAATAAACACGCTGCTCTGTATAATGATGCAGAGTATCGATACCCTGATAATAAATCCGCTGCACTGTATAATGATGCCGTGTATTGATACCCTGATAATAAATCCGCTGCACTGTATAATGATGCCGAGTATTGATACCCTGATAATAAATCTGCTGCACTGTATTATGATGCCGAGTATTGATACCCTGATAATAAATCCGCTGCACTGTATAATGATGCCGAGTATTGATACCCTGATAATAAATCCGCTGCACTGTATAATGATGCCGAGTATTGATACCCTGATAATAAATCCGCTGCACTGTATAATGATGCAGAGTATCGATACACTGATAATAAACACGCTGCAGTGTATAATGATGCAGAGTATCGATACACTGATAATCTGCTGCTCTGTATAATGGTGCCGAGTATCGATACACTGATAATAAATCCGCTGCACTGTATAATGATGCTGGGTATCGGTACACAGATAATAAACACGTTGCACTTTATAATGATGCTAAGTATCTATACACTGATAATAAATCTGCTGCACTGTTTAAGGATGCTGAGTATATACTGTATCCCCTTCTGGATCGCTACCTTGTCGTGGTGAAGGGGCTTGTGTACTTCAAAGAAGCTGTGAGCTATACCATGAAGGGTCACCCAAAATGGGTAGAGAGGTCAGACAAATCATGGCCCACTAGAGAAGAAACTGGCAACCCACTCCAGTATCTTTGCCAAGAAAACCTAATGGATAAGCACAACCAGACATAACATGTGCCTAATGTGCTACAGTCCATAGGATCACAGAGTCGGACACGACTAAACAACAACAAATGTACTTTGTACAATGATGATGAAAATGCTGCTTTGTATAGTGATGGTGAGTACCGAGACACTGAATATCATCCCTATTAATGAAGGCTGAGCTAAAGTAATTACATAGATTGTCAGAACAGGCTTGTAATTTGAGTCTAAAATTATAGAGGACTGAGGGCGACCAGAGCCTGCGGAGTAAGAGGGGGACGCGGCCCCTTGCGGTGTTAATTGCATATAACGGCTAATTGTGGTGATCAAACAAAAAAAAGATGGAAGCCGGACAGAGACGAGACCTGTGGAGTGTGTCCCTTCCCAGTATGATGACACAGACAGAAGGGAGCTATGGGAATGGTACCTATCCATGGTATAAATAGAGCTTTCTATTCTCTCACAGTGAATTGTACATATGTAATGATAATGCTGAGAGCACCTCCAAGTGTAGAGATCCTCATTGTTATTATTATACAGTACGAGTATCTATATGATCCCCTTATCCAAAACTCGCAGTCCTTTTATGGTGAGGCCGTAAAAATAATGTCAGCAATAAAGAGAAATATGTGCAGGGAGCGTCTGCTCTCCTCATGTGACCTCCAGTACTGGAGCCACCGGAGACAGAGGGGGATCGATATGGAGCAGACAGAGAGCGAGATGAGTCCTATAACACCTCATATAGCTCCATATAACAGCTCCCTAGAAGGCCTCCTACAGCAACATATAATAGCTCCCTAGAACACCTCCGACAGCACCATATAACAGCTCACACTAGAACCCTCAAACCCTCCATATAACACCTTCTACAGTACCCCATAACACCTCCTACAGCTCCATATAACAGCTCCCTAGAAGGCCTCCTACAGCAACATATAATAGCTCCCTAGAACACCTCCGACAGCACCATATAACAGCTCACACTAGAACCCTCAAACCCTCCATATAACACCTTCTACAGTTCCCTAGAACACCTCCTACAGCACCACATAACAGCTCCCTAGAACAACTCCTACAGCACCATATAACAGCTCCCTAGAAGGCCTCCTACAGCACCATATAACAGCTCCATAGAACACCTCCTACAGCTAACAGCTCACACTAGAACCCTCAAACCCTCCATATAACACCTCCTACAGCTCCCTAGTACACCTCCCACAGCTCCCTAGTACACCTCCCACAGCTCCATATAACAGCTCACACTAGAGCCCTCAAACCCTCCAAATAACACTTCCTACAGCTCCATATAACAGCTCCCTAGGCCTCCTACAGCACCATATAACAGCTCCCTAGAACACTTCCTACAGCTCCATATAACAGCTCACACTAGAACCCTCAAACCCTCCAAATAACACTTCCTACAGCTCCATGTAACAGCTCCCTAGGCCTCCTACAGCACCATATAACAGCACACACTAGAACACCTCATACAGCTCCATATAACTGCTCACACTAGAACCCTCAAACCCTCCATATAACACCCCCTACAGCTCCATATAACAGCTCCCTAGAAGGCCTCCTACAGCACCATATAACAGCTCACACTAGAACCCTCAAACCCTCCATATAATACCTCCTAAATATCCCTATAACACCTCCAACAGCTGGATTTAGAAGCTGCCTATAACTACTCCTACATCTCCATATAACACCTTCTACATCTCCATATAACAGCTCCCTAGAATACCTCCTACAGCACCATATAACAGGTCACACTAGAACCCCCAAACCCTCCATATAACACCTCCTACATATCCCTATAACACCTCCAACAGCTGGATATAGCAGCTGCCTATAACTCCTCCTACATCTCCATATAACACCTTCTACATCTCCATGTAACAGCTCCCTAGAACACATCCTTCTTCTCCATATATCAGCTTCGTATAACACCCCCTACATCTCTATATAACACCCCCTAGAACTCCTCCTAACCCTCCATATAACAATAACAGCTCCCTAGAACACCTCCTTATTCTCCATATAACAGCTTTGTATAACACCCCCTACATCTCCATATAACACCCCCTAGAACTCTTCCTAACCCTCCTTATAACAGCTCCATAACACACCTCCTACATTTCCATATAACAGCTCCCTATAACACCTCTTACATCTCCATACAGCCCCCTAGAACTCCCCCTAACCCTCCATATAACACTTTGTAAATCTCAATATAACAGCTCCCAACAAACCTCCCACATATACATACAACAGCTCCCTATAACTTTTGCTGAACCTCCACATAATCCCTCCCTGTAACAACTTTCCATATAACAGCTCCTTTTAAATCTTAACCCTCCTTACAACAGCTCCCTATAACACTGTACATATCCATACAACATCTCTCTACACCTTCAGTTCCCTATAACATGTTGTACATCTCCAAATAACAGCTCCCTAGAACTCCTCCTACTCCTCCATATAACAGCTCTCTAACTACTCCTACGTTTTCATATAACTCACTATAACTCCTCCTACCTCTCCATATAACAGCTTATTATATATGCATATATTTCCCTATAACTAATCCTAACCCTCCATATAACAGCTCCTTATAACGCCTTCTATTTCTTCATATATATCAGCTCCCTATAAGTCCTCACATATCTCCATATAACAGCTCCTTATAACTTCTATTATCTCATAAAATAACACCACCTTATAACTCCTTATGCACCTCCGTATAACACCATCATATAACTCCTCCTACCTTTCCATATAACTTCTCTCTCGTCATGTAGCAGAACCAAATAATTGTCTTATAACTCCTGCAATCACTACATATAACTTCCTTTATGTATATCAATCTACACATTATCTTTCACTAGAAGTCTACTAATATATGCATCAATAATTAGCTCCCATAATTTCTTCTCTTTATACAGTTCCACCTAATGCTCCGTTTTTAAAAAATCAATTATCTCCCTGCAGAACCTAAATACTTTATATAACTAATTTCATAATGTAAATGCTCACAGCCCTTGATGTTTTAATATCTCCCTATAACTAAACCTATATCTATACATAGTATACATAGCGCCCTATATATTATTTTTCTCACCATATAACAATGCCCTAGCATGCCTTAGCTCTCCAAATAACTTCTCCAATATTCCCATTTAATTGCCAAGTATAATTAACCCAATATTCATTAAAATATATGTCTATAACTTGATTTTTCATATAACCTATAAATCCTCCTATATCTTCACATAACCTCTTCCTAGAAGACACTCCTCTTGGCTCCCCATATAACAGCTCCTTATATCTTCCAACATAGCTCTTCATACTTTTCTATACCATATCCCTTTTCCCTCCTCCAGTAAGTACAGGTATTTGTCCATATCACTGCTGCCTATAACTCCCCCAATCTCCCCATATAACCTCTCGTTACACCTCGTCCTTGTCTGGCAGGCAGTGTTTTGTTGATGTTCTGTGCTGTGGGTGGGAGTGGGGTTTTATGGGGTTCATTTGAGGACAGGACCTGACTTCCTTGCACAAGGGGTGGTGAGGGGAGGGTGAAATCCCTGCAAGTTTCCTTAAAAGTGAAGAGGAAGTGGGGGGTCAGACAGGGACTTAGAGTATGGAGAGTGATGTGGCGGCGGAGGAGGGGGGGTTACTGGTGTGCACAGTGTAGTCATCCATCTACAATAGTACAGTGTGTAACTCTGCCTGTGTATTGCAGCATTCACACCGAGGGACCAATTACAGTAACACAAGCCCTGGAATGTCTCATTGACCTCTCTCCATTGCTCTCTTGTACCCTCTCCCTCCACAGCTTTTAAAATAGATACCAAATCAGGGTATTCTATAATTATACCACAGACAGATTCTCCTCACAAATGGGGGTCTAATCTGAATCACCAACCCCTACAAACCCTGATATCGTGTTCCGGATAACAATGTGCTCCCATTTAATCCATGAAAAAGCGATGTCACTGCTGGCACGGAGGGGTTACAGACTTGCTCCAGCTTGGCATATGTGGGGTTAATCAGAAGCAGTCCCCAGAGCACTGTCTCCTTGGACACCCTCCTCCTTTGCAAATGATGCAACGTTACAGCATCACTGCCCTGGGGGAGAGCAGCATCCATGCTGCCACCCTCTGTAGGGACACTAGGTCCCACAGGGGATTTATGGGGGATTTCAAGTGTCATTATGCTACAGCGATAGATGAACCTGCCAACATGCTGGCATAATGAGCAAAATGTTCTCAGAAATCAAAATGAAATTAACACACATTGTTCTTTACTGCAAGGCTCCGCTTTCTTTTTTCTGAGCCGATTGCTACTTTCGCAGGAGTTTTCCTTTGGTCTTAATGAACGCAGCGGCAGTTTTAGCTGCCACATTCATATTGCGGAACTAGAAGATTCCTCTGCATTCAAAGTCCTCCTCTCACCTCAGGTAGTTGATCAGCAGAAACCAACATGGTAGATTGTATATAAAAGACAATAAATTAAAGGCTGTATTGTGTTCACACTCTAAAAACTAATTGCCTATTTTCAAGTACAGCTCTTCAAATGTGTGTATTAATAGTTCTTTGTATACTAGAATCAGCTGGGTCACTGCAGATTTCCTTCTTTCTCATCTGCTGTCCCATTATACTTTTATGAATCTCTTATTTGTTCCTTTTTCAGTTCTATTACACATATCAACTACTATAGGCTCACTCACTGGCACCAAAGAATAAGATAATGAGTTGTGTGGAAGAACTCTCCCTTTCTAAGAATACGTATGTAGGTCACACTCTTGGGGTGTGTGTTGGGTTGGGGAGCAGGCACAAAGCCAACCTGTTGGCAGAATCATCCTGAGGGTCTGAAGCTAGGCATAAGAAGAGATGGTAAAGCCTTAGATATCACCACGTCTGTTTTACTTACATAGTAATAGTTGCATAGTAATTTAGGTTGAAAAAAGACATTCAGTCCATCAAGTTTGAACATTTAAGATCTCCTCTGATCTGCAATATGTGGATTAGTTGTTAATTAATTGATCCAGAAAAGTGCAATCAGAAAAAAATAAAAAAGGGAATCTTAGCCAAGCCAAAAAAAAAAAAAAAATTCCTTCCTGACCCCAGATATTGACTCCTCCCTAGATCAATACTCCCTCTCTAATTTTCCAGGAAAACCCTGAATGCCCTTTTTGATAAAAAATAAATCCAGTCCCCTTTTAAAGTTGTCAACACCACCCTTGGTAGAGAATTCCACCCTTACTGTGAAGAACCCTTTTTTTTTCTTTAAGGTGGAATCTTTTTACTTCTAACCTCAAGGGATGTCCTCTTGTCAGTTTAAAACCTCTTGGTACAAAAAGCTCCCTTGACAAATCTTTATACTGACCCTGGAAGTATTTATATAAGGTAATCATATCTCCTCTTAGACGCCTTTTTTTCTAGAGAAAATAAGCTTAAATTGAGTAAGTCTTTCTTCATAACTTAGTCCCTCCATTCCCCTTATTAGTTTTATTGCCCTTCTCTGTACCTTTCCAGCTCTAAAATGTAATTTTCTATGAAGTGGTGCCCAAAATTGTACTCCATATACTAGAAATTTGTATAGTGGCAGAATTATATTTGCTTCCCTGGCTTCTATACCCTTCTTAATACATGCTAATATTTTATTTCCTTTGCAGCTGCTGCTTGGCTTTGAGCACAGTTACCTAGGCGGTTGTCCACAAGTACTCCCAAATCCCTTTCAATATTTGATACCCCTATATTTGCTCCATTAAGAATATACAGGCTTATTAAATTGCGATTCAGCCAATTGAAGAGGGCTCTATATAAGCACAGAGCATATTTTTTTACAGAACTTTTTAGTTAGTGAACTTCTATTCAAAAGCAAGGTCTTCACTAACTAAAAACTTCTGTAAAAAAATAAATATGCTCTGTGTTTATATAGAGCCCTATTCAATTAGCCGAATCGCAATTTAATAAGGCTGATAAATTGCATGGCTATTTTTCTCTCTCAGATGCATACCTTTACATTTATTGGTATTAAATCTCATCTGCCATTGAGATGCCTATTCCTCAAATTTATGCAATTCCCTTTGGCGGGAAAGTACATCATTATCTGATTTAATTACCTTGCACAACTTCGTGTCATCAGCAAACATGGAGACACCACAATCCAGTCCCACCTCTAAGTCATTAATAAATATGTTAAAAAGGAAGAGGATGTAATACTAACCCCTGTCTTGCAATTACATTTTTGTTCTAGAGTAGTGTTTCAACAGTTGGTCCTGAGACCTGTGTGGGTCCTTGAGACATTATCTTCCAGTCCTCACAGAGAAAAGGAAAGTAAACATGTGTTAAGAAAGAATAATGAATGGGAAGAGAGTGAGCTTGGCCACTGACCCACTAGTAAATATTAAAGAACTGGCCTGTTAATAATGGTGAGGATATTAAAGTTAGACCAGAGAAGTTTTTGGATGGTAACAAGCCAATCACAAGCTCCATAAAGGTTGGGAACCACTGCTCTAGAGTGCTTCTAGAAAGTATTCAAGGACAAATAAACAAATATACTTGTTCTTGATTCTGGGATATACATCATGCCACTTAATCAGGGATAATAGGCCTCTTTTAGATTAGTTAAAGACTGGGATTGGAAAACACTGGTTTTGATTTAAAACAGTAATAACCTCACATCAGGAAGACACAAACTGTATTGTTTCCATCTGGGGGCTCCATTTACATAATGTCTTACAGTTTGATGTCAAGATTTTAAGGTCCCCAGTTTCCCCAAAGAGCAGTACCCAATTATTAAATGATTCTGGTGATGCACGCTCTGGGTTCAATATCTATAGCAAAATATCCCATCCCCAAAGGAGCTGCTGGAACTCATTAGGACCTCCTATTAAACCCCAGACAATATTATTATTGTGATCCGGTGTACCATCCCAGTATAAAAAAAAAAACCATAGAAAGAATCACTCTGGCCACTTTCATTATTCCATATCACAGGATACGCCTATTTTACAAGTGAAACCAGAGGAGCAGGATTTGAATTACTGTCTCCAGAGCCAAAAACCAAGCCCTGTGACTACCCCCAACAGAGAGAAAATGGAAGGGGAGAGAGGACAGATGGGGAGGGGGGGGAAGCGATAAGAAAAAAAAGCTTACAAAATAAATAATAATACAAAAAAGGGTGAGAGCTACAAGGGTGTACTCTCAGAGGAGAGATTCCCAGACACCAAAACAGGAAGAATTCAATTAGTCAGAGTCACGGGTGTAGGAGCCTGCCAGGGGGGGAGTGGGGACAAATACTTAAGTACATGTGTATATATCTATATAGTTCATGCATCTGTTTTTACTTACACATTCATAGGCACATGGATGTATGTATATAAAGGTTTGTATGTGTATACCTATATATTACACTCAAATCTCGATCTACTTTTATCATGCCATATGGTATCTATACAAAGACAGACTCTGGTTTATAAGTGAGATTTTAGATATGGACAAGAAAAAGAAAAAAAAAAAATCACCAAGTGCTGTTATTCTAGAAGACAAATACATCAAGCTGTCAATTATTTTAGACACTTTCATAAGCCAGTTAAATAGCCTGGCAACATTGCGATACTAAAAGGTAGATAAAATGACACTGTATTGTACCAACAACATACAATCATACAACTGATATATATTTTACACTCCCCCTTCTAATTGTAGCTCTCTCCACTCTTTCCTGATCTCTCCTCTCCATCCAGAGAATAATGCTTCTGTTCTAGTAGTAACATAAAGGATTCTGGGACTTCTCCACAGGTGCCCCATTTTCGCGCAATTACCTGGCTGGCCTTGTGTGAATGGTACATGTTACCTTTCTCTGCCAGGCTCTGCCACCAATCATTGTGTCGTGCTGCACAGGGAGAGAGTGACAGTCATTTACTAAAATACAGAAAAGGTTACCCTGCTGAGCTACCAGAACAGCACAGTGTCACCCCTTACTGCTGTGTGCAATATGGAGCTATGAGACATGGAAGCAGTCACTCCCATCACAGGGTGACACAGCAACACTGACAGAAGGACCTATGGGACATGGAATTAGTACCTCCAAACACACTTTCCCACTGACTGAAACATCTATGGGAAGTGGGCTCTGTTGTTCCACCAAATTAGTGACACAGAAGATGAGGATGTAGGATATGGAGTCCATTCCTCCCACCACAGAGAGGTACAGTGACACATACAGAAAGAGCTATGGAATATGGATTATGTGACTCCTGCAGCAGTGCTGGGAGATGGGATAGGGAGTCTGTCCTTCGCACCATAGGGTGACAGACAGAAATAGCTATGGGGCATGGAGTCTGTCCTCACACCACAGAGTTACACAGTGAGACAGAATGAGCTAGATCACATAGGGTGTCTCTACCCCACTGCATTGTGACACATGGTTAATATCAACAGGAAATTTTGAATAAAGACGGTCATAAAATTCTAAGCTGTCCCTATATAAACCCTAGACATCTTTCTGTGTCCTCCTGTGACTTCTGGTAGTGAAGACACTGCATGGTGTAATGATGATAAACATCTATACACTGACAATGAACACACACTGTATGGTATAATAATATACATTGAAAATAAAACTATGATACAGAGTATCTTCACATTGATAATGAACATACCTTACTATATAAGATGATGAATAGCTCTATACAACCTTCTGGCAGTTTAGGGGTTATCGCTGCTAATTCTCACTGAGCTGGGATCTGTCTATAATAAGCTGGTTATAAGTTATTAGCCAATATTAAATCTTAGCAAGACTGATCAGCTTAAGAGTAGCAGATTGGGTTTCACTATCACCCTGTAGGGGGAAGGACAGGCTAAATGTTGCCTAGCCCCTGGTATGTAGCCCTATGGAGGGGGGTCTATGTCCCATAGCTCCTTCTGTCACCCTTGGGTGGGGAAGGAGTGTCTCAGAGCTCCATCTGGCTGTGTCATGCTCACCCTATGGTGGGAGGGACAGACTTCACATCCCATAATACCCTCCTGTGTTACTGTCACCTGTGCTGTAAGGTACATATGTCACATCCCAATCTTGTGTATGTGTGTAGTGGGGGCAGAGAGGATATCTCCATAGTTATGATACATATAAGTGGACAGACTACTGCATTGGGAGGGACAGATGTACAGAAATGACTTTCTTCTCTTTTCATATAAACTGAAATTGCTAAATAGCGGCGATACTTCAACATTTACTGCTGTCTAAATGAAGAAGACAGGGAAGTAATGAGAGGGTTAGATAGATCATAGGAGGATGGGCGAGGAAGGCAAGGAGAGCAGGTAAGAGAACAAGGGGAAGAAAGGGTGGCAGTTTACCTCTTCTAAGCATTCAGCACCATATACTAGACACTAATCCTGTTTCATTGCTATCAGTCTAAAAAATAAATAAATGCATCAATCCTGCACTTGATGGTCAAAATTGGTACAAAATAGAAATAGCCAATACAGTTTCAACAATTTGTAGATTGTAGAGTTGAAGCACAAAAGGGGAGATATTACCAAATCCTTCATATATATTAAGGCAGGATTCCATATACTGTGTTCATTGGGATCCTGGGGTTCCATGCTGTATAACTGATGGTTTCACTAAATCATCCCAAAAGATACCTCTTTGTGGAAAGTTGTGAAAGACTGAGTCTGTTTGGGTCTAGAGGTGTTTTTTTTTTAATCAACCTTTATTAATTGGGAGTAAGAAGGAAAGGGACTACAGGGCTCCACTGAATCCATTATTGATCCTAGGATTTTGATAACGCTTTAGGGACAAATAAAGGGATCAATGGTTAAATCAGTGTGGGAGCACTTTGTTAAGGGATTCAAACAAAATGTGGAAAAGGGGTATGTTTGAGAGGAAGGCAAGTGCTAAAACAAGTGGTCGTATGCTACAACTGGAGGATGAAAAGCTTAGGGACGATAAATACTTTATTGAAAGTGCGCTCAACTTATAGAAGAACCTTTTAGCCAAAGTGGCAGTGTTAAGCTAAAGTAATAAAATCAGAGCATTTCTGGGGAAGATTTATCGCTTTATTCAATGAGATCAGTGGGACTCTTTAGTAAGGTAAGACCTCTCCTATTCCTAGGTTATTTGCCTAAGGCTGCTTTCAACCTGAAGATGTCTTCATACTTAATTTCAGCTTAGGAAACCACTCACTATAGTTTATATAGCTCATAGGACTTTACTGAACATACGTCTATGTGGGTGACCAAACAAGGTCTGAGCTTTCCAAAAAATGCAGACTGAATGGACAAAGTAGTTCTTATCAGATTCTATGATTCTAACTGGTTTTCATTTCAGAATGGTTTCTAATTTGAACACCATTACCTAAACAAAAGCATTAATTTGCCGTCAAAGGATTAGACGCTAAAAGGAAATTTTAGTGTTTTTTTAAACTAGAAAAGAAAAATACATGAGCAATTCTTAGTTTTGCTTTTATTCAACCATACAGATATTTAAAGCAAATTGTCACCTTTGCATAGTGAACTTTTTGTGCTTCTATATATTCTATACAGTATAAGAAAGTAGACACATTAACAACGGTGTTATTAGCATAAAAAATGTTGAGGTCATACAAGTAGGGTGGTAATGAGAATGTATTGATGTACAAGATGTTTAATGCATGCATAACCACCCCTTTACATATTTATGTCAGGAATATCTTAATAGGATCTGTGCATCAGACTACAAAGCTGAATGCACAGAAATCCTGCCACTTGTTGCCCTCGCCTCAGAAGTTCTGTCTTATATTGGACTTCAATTTTCCCTCAGTGAAATGGCTGTATCTCCCAGGATAATTCAGCCATAGAACACTTTTCGTACTCAAGAAGTACTGATGGGACACCAGGATCACAAAATGGCTTCCAAAGAACATTCCTTTGGGCCTGAAAGATATAACAGATCCCCCACAACTTCTCCTCATGGCACCTGAGCCTCAAAAGTCAATAAAAGGACCAAACAACAGCCACTTCCTCCCTGAAAACCCTTTTCACAGAATTGAATCTTTTGGGAAATACGTAATAGCATTTAGCATCTCCAACTAGCAAACTACAATGAAATATGATGACTTACTTTTGTCATACTTGCACTCATTTATAAAGTACTTTTTCTTTATAATTATTACCCCAACACCAGAATGAAAACTTTGGTAATAACGCTACTTGTCCAATAATTGCCTCAATGCATCCACTCTATATCAACTCTTCTGAAACAGTAACTGCACTATATGTAAAAGGAACAAAGCACTCTGCATCGTCAGTAAATTATCCCATTTCAAAAATGTGCTCTCTCCATTCCACCTATTTTTCAAACCCCTATGTACAACTCCAATGTCTTATCCGTATAAATTCTCCCAGTAACTTTTCAAAGCATACTAGTAACATGACAAGTGTTCACAAACTCAAAATTGCACATCCCTAGCTACATTTGCCCTACTATTACACATGGACTAACCCCCAACTCCCATCCACCCTTGAAAGCTCTTCTTTTCCTATTAGTGTATCATACCTCCCCAAGGTAGCTGTCCAAACTACCATAATAACTTCCTTTTTTTTCTATGAATCT